>CM049316.1:36999694-37599694 GCA_026874595.1 Sipunculus nudus
ATGCATTTTGGTAAGATATGACCAAAAAACAAAACGGTTGTCAACTGGCATTTATGATGTGCTGAAGAAAAATCAGTTAACGAAAATGATAAGCTACAGAATTGCAATAAAGATTAATTTAAAATCTTATTGAAAAAAGAAGCCAGCAACATCATTTTTTATGAATTAAAGAAATTTTATTATGAAAACAGAAAAATATATTTTCAAAATGCATATATAATAAAAATAAATAGCTGGCGGTAATGACCAGAAAACATCACTCCTCTGCACGAATAAAATAAAATTTACAAAAACTAGAATTGATTTCTTATTTTACTTTGGCCATGAATCACTAATACTATATGATAAATTATCACCCACAAAAAATATGGGATCACCACAGACCTTAGCAGTTAAACACTGTTTCTGTATTTCAAGAATATAAAAAATCATAAAAATGATGCACATATCGATAAAAGTAGTTTCCCTTAGCATGATGACATAAAATCTTGAGATACGTGATTACGCAGGAGTGGTATCGTATACAGGGCTGTGTGGAGGGCAATTAATTAAGCAGCAGTTGGCAATTAATTATCGATATGCCATCTCCAATCATTTCCTAGGTTGTTTTTTTCAATAATTAAAGTAGCAATTTTATGATATAGTGCTACATTAATTTGTGGTCCTAGCTTATACCTAAAACAAAATTTAAATTCATTTGAATAATATGGTTTAACCAGTTCAAATAACAGTAAAACACTTGAACAGTAACGGGAGTAACCATTAGGTTTATTTAAATCGGAAAATGTTGAAATTGGATCTCTGTACCCCATATAATGCATGACCACTTGGGTCCGGTCATGGTACACGGTACGTTCATCAGCCTTTTATGAGACCATACCAAAAACCATAATAAGCGCTGGAAATTCGGAAATTTTACGTTTTAAATCTTGTACACAGTTATATGATTGTCTGATCTTACTTTATCAGTCACAAAATGAGAAATATATAATTTGTAATGGAGTGTTAATGCATTTTGATTTGGGCCCTGGAGACGTATTGCGGGAAAATTGACCGTCTGTCGGACCGTATGTTTTAGTTAAGAATCTGCTTGATTTTCCAAAATATATATAGTTACCTTTCTGGTGTCTATAGTTCGAGTACTGTCCATTCTATTAAAATCAACTGGTTAAGTGTAAAATACGCATAAAATAAGTATGATACGGCCGTTTTCTGTGGGCCCGGGTTTTTTGACAGCCCCAAAAAAGGGCATTTTAACCCTTATTTAGAGTAATAAATTACCATTAACAATACGAATTATCAGCTGAATATTTATTTCGTAGGGAAGGGATAGACCCAATCTTCATGATTAACTCAGTTTCAAGAACGTTTCTATTACGTAAGAATCTTTTTTCATGTGTTTAACAAGGCCTGGCTTTCTCAGTCAGAGCCCGGGTTTCAGTGTGTCCCAATAGCAAGTGCACCTATAACTGCGCGTCAGCGATGCGCAGTAGCAATTGTGGTACTTGGAGGATAAGATTTACAGTTAATTATATCACATTTATATTACTTATATTTCTATTTGTGAAGTCAATAGCCTTTGTGGTCAACCTTTTCTATACCTGTAGCTCCATGGGACTGTCCTCGCCGGCCGACCAGCTGAGCTAATTGGAATCTGCGATACGATCAGTTTCCTGTTTGGAGCTCTGTTTTCGTTGTTGCCATCTTGCTCTCATGTGAATATGTGGGTTGATGTACTGTCGGACATATTTCATTTCTCCAAATCACCCACGTACCTGACTAAACACTTAAAGGAAGGAAATTGCCATTCATTTAAAATCTCAAAAATAAACAAGACCTATAGTTTACTAGAGATAAAACTGCATTGTCCTGCAAAGCCAGTGGGAAACATGGAGACAGTGTTTATAAATCTGTTTCATATATATATATATATATATATATATATATATATATATATATATATATATATATTGTTACGGAACCTAATATCAATAGATATACTAATCGTGACGAACATACCTTTGGAAATGGAGATAAAAAAATCAGATTCTGTAACACTAGGCAGCGTGAAATGTCTAGGGGAATGAATAAAGAAGTCAGTGGTTTTTTGTTAACAAATAATCCTAACATTACATTGCTCTTTTTATTGTGTGACACGTACGGGCGTAACCCCTTTTGTAGCGCCCTCACCGGGCTGCTTGTTGCAGTCTATGTTTAATCCGTACTGGTTGAACTCTCGTTGTCATGCTTGCTTGGGGCTTTCTCGCCTGGCCGAGGTCACGTGTGGACCCTGATATGTAGAGAGACACAGTGATGTTTTTCTAGAGGATTACTGTAACGCGTGTTTACTGTGTTAGATTCTTTAGTCTGTTCAAGAAGTGGAAAATTCTCGGCTTGGGGCAAGAAGTTATAAATAGGGGGCTGTGTTTTAGGGAAGAGAGAGAGGTAGAAGAAGATTCCAGCGAACAGAGACGTGTGTATGTCAGTTTGTGGGTCCTGTCCGATTATACAGTAATTTCAGAGATTCTACTGTTACTAACTCTATACAATTTAATGCTGCCTGCCCCAAGTTTACTTTCTGGATTGTTACAAGAGCTTTACATTGGACTGTTATTCTCCGAGAGGATTGGTGTGGACTTTTCATCCGACATAGGCATTTTAAAGAGCTTGTCGTTGTGACGGTGTTGGTATTGATTTAGTGGATTATCGGACAGGTCCCACAAATTAACATAAACACGTCTGTGTTCGCTGGAATCTTCTCTCCTCTCTATCGGTTAAAAACACAGCCCCCTGTTTATAACTTCATGCCCCAAGCCGAGAATTTTCCACTTCTCGAACAGTCTAAAGGATCTAACATAATACACAGTAAACACGTGTTACAGGAATCTTCTAGAAAAAGATCGCTGTGTCTACATACCAGGGTGCACACGTGAGCTCGGCCAGGCCAGAAAGCCCAAAGCAAGCATGACAACGAGAGTTCAACCAGTACGCATTAAACTAAGAATGCAATATGCGGCCCGGCGAGGGCGCTACAACACGAGTTACGCCCGTGTCACACAATAAAAAGAGCACCTGTAACAATGCATATATGTGATTTGACAATGTAGAGGAAGAGAAATATCATTTACTTTTGCCAAGTTGCTATATGTGATTATAAATATACTGAACTATAGCTAGATTGTACATATAGAGATGATGGGCTCTAAAACAAGTTCTACTGATTATATCATGACCTTTAACCATATAAGGGCATGAAATATGAGCATGGATATGTTCTTCTGAGAGAGACAAAAATTAAAATATTTTACTCTTTACGCTGATAAGGTTGCTAGGGAGAGAATTTTTAGGGAGAGAAAGATTTTCTTTTGTGGAGGTAACCACCTCCATTTTGTAATGCTGACTTATCGAATTCTAAACCTAAGTAAAAACATCTGTATAGCTTCCATTTTGGGTTGGGACTACTCGATTTAGCCGTAGCACTCGCATCCGATCTTTTTTATTCTGTACCCTGGTGTCACCTAGGCACTGGGTGTGTAATAATTCCCGTTGCTCGTTCATAACCCCTAGAAAGCCCCCCAAAGACGCACGCGTACATGAGTGATACACGGCTGTAGGGCACAGCCTTCCTATTGAGCCTGCAGAGCTCTCGCTTTGGGTGGGGGCCGACCGTGAAAAATCACATCGCCTCGACTGAGGTTTGAACTCAAGACCTCCCGCCCTCTAGGCCTGTGCTCTACTCCTGAGCCACAGACACCGTTAAAACACGCCTTCATCAGGAAAAAGCTATCCTTAAGTCTCTGAAATAATCAACCTATAGGTTACAGTTCCATGAGCGTGTCAAGTGCACGCTAACTTAAATAGTCTGCTACTAATGATTAAGTCGCTGTCAGATCGACTTTTTTATTCTGCAAATGCGGACATTTAAACCTAACACCTGCTGTGCTCTCGGAAGTTGTAACCCTAAAATCTACCACAAATAATGAGATGTACAAATTAAGGCGGCTGATTTTCCCATCGTTACCACTATTAGAAGACCAAGACATGTCAGCATTCAGTCGGTTCCGTTTACTACGCCCATGTATGAAAGGGCAGGCCAACCACGAAAATATATCATTCAACGGACTTTAAAAAGAAAACTATGGTGGGAGCGGGCGTTTTTTTTTTTTTTTTACCAGCCGAGGCCCATAATGGTGGATTTTTACAAGCTTGCCTTCAGTTCTTGAAATTGTTATATTTTCAAAACTAAATTTTTCCATTTTCCATAGCTTTAAGAGTTCCTTTAGGAAAATTGTGCCGTAGCACAAATCAACACCATTTCCAAGGGTTCTCGTCTTTGTTTGCAAATATATAAGAAAATAGAAGCAGCCAATCCGTAGAACACAATTTTTTTAACCCTTACTACCTCCATGTGTGACAGGTTAGTTCTTGGTTTCAATATAACACTTCACAAGTGTCTCCTCAGGGATGTGACGTCAGAGGACCTGGAGATCAGGTGATGACGAAGAACCAATCAATACTGCATGTAGTCCTCGCGTGATTTGTAACAGTCATAGGTCAATGTCCTGTGTGGTCAATAGTGCTTGTAGTATTGGTGAGAGCTTGCTAGACTTAATTATGACCTGATTATCCGTAATTAACACTTCAGGTTATAGTGTCTGCTCACTTCACACAACGGGGGATTTGTTCCACTTATGAAACTATTTATTACGTGTTCATACAGAATTTTCTATCTCTGAGTAACCATACAGCCTTCATTTTATATTCTCTCCCTCGTTCCCTCTGTCTCTGCCGTCTTAAATTATTGAGAGAAATCTAGGGGGATTTGATTCTTTATGTAATATATTTAAACAGGAACATGGACACAGTCAGACTGTCTTACATTTGACTTTCATTCTCGAAGAGGGCCATGTATGACAAATCAATTACGTCCCAATAAAATGTTCAAAATTCACTGATATTTCGCAAATATTCTTATAGTACTGGAGCATATAACAATGGATACGTCACTTAAAATACATTATATATATATATATATATATATATATATATATATATATAATTTACATATTTCTTGATTTGCAGTTGCATGGTGATGCCATAGAACGCAAGCACTCTAAACAATTGTCCTGGCAGTAATGTGCATACAGTTGCACATTTTCTTATACACTTTAATTCTTTTTTAATAGGTATATGATAGCAACATCACATTCACAGCCCCAAAGCCGCTATAGAAGTTCTTTGTATCTAAAGATTGCAATGTAAAGTGATATTTCTCAATAAAGAGCGAAAAGATTGATTTTACAGTTATTTTAGAAACACTGTGATTAAATGCGGAGGAGTTTTAGCACTATTACTATTCCGTCCGCGCTTACAGGCGGTCGGATGTTGTTGCAACCTTGGCAAATCATGCGGAATCCACACGTGGTATTTCCTGAACTGAAAAAAAAAATAAATGCCTTTCAGACTTGACTATGTCGAGACTTCGTTTGAATTACGTGAAAATAAAAACACAACACATTAGTTTCAATTTGTTTTCTATAACATTACGCAAAATAAAATGAATGAATCGACATTCTCGATGCCACTGGTGAGTTTATTGTTATGCATAAATACGTGCATGTATTTTTTAGATTTTGCATTTTAAGCTCAATCGAATGAATTACAGGCGCATCCCTGTCCAATAGGAATTATGTAATGGGGTGATATAAAAGCGGACCGGACTGTCTCGCCAGTGAAGCTCGCTTTTCTAGCTAAGCGGTTGGTTCGCCGGACTTGTGCGCTACCCCACATGGATTCGAATCCGGGATCAAACCAGTATTTTCCCCTGAACAATTTTTCTTCGTTACAAATGGGAGCTCGTCCGGGTAAACTTGTGGCCCAGGGAATAAGCTCACCAAAGTGTGACTACTGGGATCATAAGTCTTGTTCTGATAGCAGAAGGCTGTTAAGAGGGGGTGTGTAACGAGGTGACATAAAAGCGAACCGAACTGTCGGTTGGTACGCCGGACTAGTGCGCCACCCACATGGGTTCGAATCCAGGATCATCCCAGTGTTTTCCCCTGAACAATTTTTCTTCGTTACAAATGGGGGCTCTTCCGGGATGTTGGCATACTTTATGGCCCGGGGAATAAGCTCACCAAAGTGTGACTACTGGGATAATAAGTCTTGTTCTGATAGCAGAATGCTCTTAAGGGGGGGGGGGGTTGTTACGGGATGACATTAAAGCGGGCCGAGCGGTTGGTACGCCGGACTTGTGCACCACCCACATGGGTTCGAATCAGGGATCGGCCAAGTATTTTCCCCTGAAATATTTGTCTTCGTTACAATTAAAATTAAAAGTCACCGGTTTACATAGTTTTCGTTCGGTGGTGTAATAAATTGAAGGAGACATGATGACATTTAAAAGGTCAACAATGATTCTTTATCTTTTGCCATTCACCATTCATAATGCATTATCACAACTTTATGCATGAAAATATGAACTATTGAATTAATAAGCTCCAAAAGGGGTTAAAAAAATAAATTTCTATGTTTTCGATTGATCTTTTTTCATAATGCAAAACCTTACCGTGAAGCAAATCTTTTTATTCAGGTAATCTTTTTTATTTGATTTGACAAGTCGGAACTTGAAATGTCACCAGGTGCAAAACACACTTTTTCAAAACTCTGGTTTCAAATTTTGATACTTCGTTCGACAACTGTCAATCGGATAAATATCCTCAGATTCTTTTTTGAGATAATAATAAACCAATCTGTGAAACTTAGTTTCAACCAATTCTAACTAACCTTTGATAACACTGTACATCTTGCAGGGCTATGTTCACTGTCATACATAAAAGCAGTGTTCAGCTCAATTAGCCCGCGCACGTGATCGTACCGCGGTCAGCGTGGTCATGGAGTTGTAGGGAATGCCAAATGTGTGAATATTTATGAGGGCATTCCTATTTAAATTAAAACATGTGCCACAAATACCCAATAGCGATCAAAGTATTTCTTAGTTTTGAAACGAAATACATAAATAAATAGATGGTTACCTGGTACGTCGTGTAGCGGGCACTAAGGTCACTGGCAATTTATTGATTTAGTGTATTGTTAGGGTTGTTTTAAGAATAAATTTTGTTATCTAAAAAAACACGGACTTCTTTATTCACTCCCCTAGACATTGCACGCTGCCTGGTGTTACAGAATCTTAATTTTTTATCTCCTTGACAAAATTTATGATCATCACGCATACGTGATCTGTTGATATTAGATTCCGTAACAACATATTACACATATTTTATTATATAAATATATTGCCAGTGGAACAACTTAACTCTGTATGTCAAATATAAATATAGTATGCTAGATAGCATACTAGTATGCTAAATAGCAAGTTTCTGTTGATGTGTATATATTAAAAAGCATCTAAATTTTTATATTTAAAAAGGCACTGATTTTACATTTTGGTATAAAGGATCGCATATATAGCCAGCATTTCATCTTACTGCTAGGAAATGTGATTTTTACACTTTGTATTTCTGCTACAGGGTGTGCTGAACTTTTTGGACGGGGTTGCTTTGCATATATGGAGTTCGCGATCAGCATGGGGTATGCCGTAAATAAAGTCGTTTGAGTACTTCCGGTCCTTATCGCATAAAGAACAGATGGCGTCCGTGCGAAAATACGGCAAATAGTGCCATACGATTATCCTCATAGATACATATCAAGGATAGTAACTGCAACATTATTCAAAAGCTGGACCATCAACCACTCTATTATCAAAACTCGGCCCCTTTACTGACCAGCTATTTCCAAAGCCAGATATGCCACTACAGATGTTTGCAAGCACTGAGCGATCGCTACGAAGCCAAAGACATACAAGACACGAGATAGTAATTTTTTTTTTAAAAAATCGAATCAATCAATCGAGCTTTTAGGAATTAATTATACTTATTAATTAATTAGAACAATTTCATTTTTAATCAAAGATCATTCGGGTGTGGTATGTATCCATAATTCAGAAAAAAAAATCATAGCGTTGTAAACGGTCAAGGCATATATAACATTTTCGAAAAATCAAGAAAGTGACTCACATTATTCACTACGCGTGCGAATCCTGCCAATTATTTAACGTGTAGACTATAAGATTTCGAACTAAACTATATAAACTGTACTGAATGGGTGTGGGTAAATAGACAGGTATGTACAGGCTTTATATGTGCATATGCGAGGGAGGGGTGTGTGCTACACTGTGCGAATCCTGTACGTGCGTGTGCTGTGTGGATGTAAAGCACAGTTTTTTATTTGTGCCTGACCACAGTTGTAATGCTAACACGGTGCATTGCAAGATTAATTGGGGATAATATTTAATGCAATTGAACAATACTTGGTTATCGTTGTTATAATATACATTAATTCTTAAAATATGTATAGAATATATAAAAAGTATGTATAGTAGGGGTCCGCAATGTTATCGATAGATCGGTATATCCCGTTACGGTGATTTGCATATGGCGTGTTGCAATGGTTTTCAAATATCGACGTTTGATAAGCGTGCCTTAAACCGATTTTAGGTGGTAAATATGATTCTGTTTCACATGTAGACATCTAAATGGGCTGAGATTAATGGCTGGCTTAAAGTGTAAGCCGCTGCCGTGTTTTTTTTGTTTTTGGAAGGAAATGTGTTTTGTAGAAAATGTTAAAGTATGCCTGATATACCATATTACTAAAGGCGGTTTCACACCGGATGCGTCCGAACGAATTTTACGTCCGAACGAAAATTTGCTGTACGAACGAAAAAATAAAATCCTTTATTTTATGTTGGTGCATACACACCTAATCCGAACGATGCTATCCGAACGATAAAAATAGAACATGTTCTATTTTTTGTCGTTCGCATCGGACAAGAAAATAGCTTCTTTTCACCTTCAACACAAAAGAGCTGGAACATTTATAACCAGACTCTGACATTTTTACGTTACATATTTGATTTATAATAATGTACAACGAAGAAATGTTGTTTCCTCGTCCAATGTTCTAGAATTATGCATTGATGAAAGAAAAATATAAAAAGAGGAATTATTTCTATTTCAATTAAATTTATTTGATTTAAACAGATATTTATAACTTTTTTTGCTCAATGATTTTTCCATTAAAATCACCTTTCTTTTTATTTAATATGTATATTTCCTAACGGGGGGGGGGGAATAATATTTTAATCATAAGGGATTTCAATCGCCGTTTGACCACTTATTTTTATTTACAATCGAGGACAAAACATAGACATTTAAACCAGGTTAAGATATCATATTTCATGGTAAATCCTAATTTTTAATATATTATTTGCAATATATATCAGTTATTCTCTGAAAGGAGGGGGAGGGATGATTACATTTATTATCCCCCTAGCCCCCCTCCCTCCTATTTTAACGCCCCTGAATATGTCAGTCGTATAAGAGATATGTACACAAATAAGCAACATTATCCAGGACTTGATGTTTGTTACCCAACCCCTCCCCCGAAAATAAATGTTCCGTGATTAATGTAGAAAAAAAATCATGAAACAATAATTTTTTCATGTGTCATTTTTATTATAACAAAAGTATTATTTTTAGTAAAAAGTTTTGCTTATAAACTGAAGTTTTAAAGCTTTGGGCAGACTATTCTAAATCATATTGGTACATTTGAAAAGCAAATATAATTCAAACTAAAATAGTGATTCAAATTTTGATTAAACTTGAAATGCAGGCGTTACAATGGAATCTGTTCTGTTGAAACAACAGGTTGCACATTAATTTTTAAGGCATGTTGAAAAGGTAATCTGGGAACAGTCAGTGGTATAAATATATGTCACCTGTGAACTCAATTATACATTCAGTACACTCAGAGATAAACTTCATTATTAATTATTATTTATTACAAAATTAATTAGAAAATTAATTAACAAGTTAATAAATATTCGACATTTTTCTGTATAGGTCTCTTTCTCTCTCTCTCGATATATATATATATATATATATATATATATATATATATATATATATATATATATTATATAGACCTGGGACCTTGACAGCTGGGTGGTAAAACGCTCGGCCTTCTCCGATGGCGACCCGGGTTCGATTCCCGGTGTGGCTATGAGAAAGGGTTGTAGTTGCCCGTCCAAGGTCGGTGGTTTTCTCCGGGTCCTCCGGTTTCCTCCACCCTTACCGACTACCGAGCGCCAACATCCGTGCCATGGAGAGTGCCTCGTATTAGTTATTATAACTAGTTGTACAATCCATGTAAAATAAATAAAGTTTATATTTATATTTATAAATAAAGTTTATATATAGCAATAAAGCAATATAGCCTATAAAGCAATGAAGCCCATATTGTAGTGCATCCGATATATTTCTCATATACCTGTCCAATACGAATTTCGGAGACGACAATTCCTCGGTCGGAAACCAAAAATATCGTTCGGATTTGGTGTGAATGAAATTTCGGATGCGACAGAATTTTAGTCGGAACGACAGAAATATTCGTTCGTATCATATTCGTTCGGACGCATCCGGTGTGAAACCGCCTAAAGTATTTTACTAAGTGATATATAAACGGATCTCCACAAACGTTTATTGTGTTGAAATACTAAACTTGATAAATAATTAATTATTTTCAGTATATATATATTAAGCAGAATGAACTAAACTAAGTTTTCTTAAAGCATTTCATTACAAATAAGTTTCGTACACCATGCACAGGTACGAAATGTAATATGCACATGCTCTGGTCAAAGATCGAGCACTCTGCCATCAGTTTTTGCATAAATCTATGAATATGTACACATTTATATATATATATATATATATATATATATATATATATATATATATATATATATTGTTACGGTGACATAAAAGCGGTTTGGCCGCTGGACTTTTTTATTACGAAGACAAATAAATGGGGGGAAAATCCTGGGCCGATCGGGGAGTCGAACCAAGTCCGGCGTACCAACCGCTTCGCTAGCAAAGCAAGCTTCACTAGCGAGACAGTTCGGTCCGCTTTCATGTGCACCCCGTAACACATCCCCCTCTTAAGAGCGTTCTGCTATCAGAACAAGACTAATTATCCCAGGAGTCACACTTTGGTGAGCTGATTCCCTGGGCCACAAAGTTAAACGTCACGTTAGACGAGCCCCCATTTTGTTACGAAGGCAAATTGTTGAGGGGAAAAATCCTGGACCGATATGGGAGTCGAACCCAAGTCGGTGGCGCACAAGTCCGGCGAACCAACCGCTTCGCTAGCAAAGAAAGTTCGGTCCGCTTTAATGTGCACCCCGTAACAATATATATATTTATATATATATATATATATATATATATATATATATATATATATATATATATATATATATATATATAAACACAATCATTTCTAATAAATTGAATACAATGAAAATATCGTGATACGTATCGCAATACGCTATATCAAAATATATTGCAATATGAAATTTGCAGGCGATACCCTGTCCTAATGATTAAATGCTCTTATAATATTATAGAATATAAAGAATTGACAAAAGTTTCGCCAGATAGAAGCGTAAGTGAGATGGTGGCGCCATCTTTCCAAGAATGGGGTATTAAAATGCAAGTCATCTTGCAACACAGGAACGTTTAGATTATTTATGTACAGATAATCATACATAAAAGATATAGGTCAACCGATAACAGATATCATGTAGTTTTAGTTCAGCCTCATTCTGATAATTCTTGTAAGTTTCAAATCATAGGCAGTAATTCAGAGTTTTTATTATCTTGGATATACCTGTGTTCTGGTATCAATATTGACGTAGAACTCGAGTCAGAAATTGGATTCGAGTACAATTATTCAGGGGCTTAGCACTTAGACTCAATCTGGATTCGAACTTGAATGTACTCGTATTCTAACGCAAGGACTCAACAAATCAAGCAAAGTTAAGACCGATTCAAATAACAAAATAATCTGCCGTATACAATACAACTTGACAATATATACTTTCTTTCTATAAAAAAAAGTGGCGTATCGCAGCTATTGTTTCAATACCATTTTTAAACAATATAATAAAAAAAGAAGGTACGATTAAAGTATACATTTTTGTACACTGAAGCAAGTTTTTCAGCTGGACTTAGACTCCGACTTGGACTAGGCATTCAAGAGACTCGACTCAAAGACGAGGACCGAAAGACTTGGACTTATGTTTTAAAGATTTAGACTTGGTTATGGGCCCGCCTGGCCTGGACTCGAGCTCGCACTCGTACTCGGTGATGGTTTTCCGCACCGCCGGCAATCAAAGTGGGCTCAGATGAACAATCAGAATTCCATTGAGTCGCATCATAATTTCATTAAGCTAAAGTGATTTAAGCAACCAGGGCTGACCTGAGTAAAATCGTGGTTCCGAAAAAGATAAATCAACAAAGGGAGCCATATGTGCAATGTATTATTCTTAATTTGACCGACGAAAGTATGGCGATAGAAGAATGAGTAACTTACCAAGGACTACAGTTATATAGTTTTATTTTAAATAAATAAAGATGCTTTGTTCAGCTTCATTCGAACCATTTTAAGCCAATTATCATTTTGCTAAGTAAATTACAGAAACGAAAGTTGGCCGACAACAAGGGTGTAAGTTTTTTATTTTCAAGCCAGCAGTGGTGTCAATATAGTGGGAATGGGGGTAATTATACTTTTAATTTATAACTTTTTGGCAAGGGGGACGGTCGATGTAACCAGCCGCCCCCCCCCCCCCCAACACATACACGCACATTCAGAGAATAATATTTTTATATTGCAAATGAAATATTTTAAGAGATAGAATTACAAACTTTGGTTTGAGTTTACTGTGAAATATTATATCCAACCCTGATTAAGATTTAACTTCCACTGGAAACAAAGTACCTTATTTTCTAAACCTTATACTTAATTGGGATATATTTGAAATGTGATTAAGTATATATATTTGAAATGTGTCATACAGACGCTAAGGTGTGTGTGTGTGAAGGTTTGTAGATGTGTTTGTGTGTGTGTGTGTGTGTGTGTGTCTGCGAGGCATGCCTCTGGATACATTGACGTCAATGCAAGCCAGCCGCAGTTGTGTGTCGAACATGAATCCGTGTTCTATGGGACAGTGGTCACGATCACCTGTTTGCTGCGACAAGCTCATCGGGCCTGATGTATAACTGTGCTCGATATTTTTAATATGTTTTAAATGGTAAATGAAAAATAGTAATACTGAAGCTATAATACTACGCATTAAAATGAAACGACGTATTGGTGTACATCAAAATATTTGAGCCATTGAATTTATAATCTTACCCTATTTATTGACCAGAGTTGCTCGAAATATGTTCGTACACACAAACACGTATAATATATATATATATATATATATATATATATATATATATATATATATATATATATATATATATTACTGGTCGTTTAATTCGCCACTGGGTGTAACAATAAGAACTGATATAAATAAAATCACGATAAAAAACTCCGGATGTTCAGTCCAATAAAGCCCTTCATTTCATTTGAGATATAAGATACGTTTGCGGCCTGGACAGTCGAGGGGTAAAACGCTCGGCTCTCTCCGTTGGTGACCCGGGTTCGATCCCCGGCGTGACTATGAGAGTGGGTTGTAGTTGCCCGTCTAATGACGGTGGTTCTCTCCGGGATCTCCGGTTTCCTCCACCTCTGCAGTCTACCAAACGCCACAATCTGAGCCATGGAGAGAGCCGCGATTAGTTCTAATAACTATTTGTACAATCCATGTAAAATAAATAAGTTTATATTTATACGTTTAGTTCATTGCTCGTACTTGTTTTTTATGTAGTGTGTCCAGCATTCTTTCTTGTCTGAGAGAAATTGTATTTTTGCATATGAAAATGTCTAAATTTAGTATCGTTCCTTCCTAAAAAAAGTCAGGAATCATCTTATTTGCATCATCCGTTGTATGGCATTAGTATCCATGGAGACAAATCCGCCTCTGAGATAATGCGATGTAGCTGATTGAATTTACGATGTAAGAACATTTACAATGGATTGTCCGTCCTTATTTTACCAGCTTATTTTTATCCGATGATCTAGTCTCGCGCCGACCATCTACAGCATTTTTTTTTTATTTCAAATACAGTAATTTTCTTGAGATATCGAATTTGATTAAATATTGTATTCCGACTAATGAGATCAACATAAAAATTAAATCTTTTATGATGCCCGGGATGACTTTATTTTGCTTCCATATATGAGATATTGTAAGATGCGGGTATATATATCCACCGGCTTCTGTAGAACTGGGAGTAGAACATATGAGACAAGGTCCCGAGAGTGTGTACGGTCGTCCCTTACCCAGGGTGAGCTCTCTGCAGGCTTAAAGGTGCCCATTCACCTACCATTTGAAACAGAATTTTCGTTATTTCCGACTTCCTCTGTGTAGATGTTAATAACCTAAGGGTATTCTGGTTATGAAAAGTTCATTTAACGCCTCCTTAAAGGATGAATGAATTTGTTTATCAACAAATTGTTTGTAAACACACCAATATTGACAAACGGGAAAACAGGTCACCTAAGGTAGTAGGTTGCATATATGCAGGTTGCAAAACGCTATTGGCAAAACTCTGGCTTGTCTGATTTGCCGCCACATGCCCTTGTTGAATTTGTTTTGTTTATTTATGCGGGCCCCAACATATCCTAAACAAGTTTATATAAACAGAACAAGCAGCCTGCATGTGCAGTGATATCCACGTTTTCTGGCTTATTTTTTAGAAGCTTCAAGGGATTATCTTTAGTTTAAAAATATCAGATAGGTGATTGGGCTCTTTTAATGGGTATACCGTGCCCCATGGCCTTGTTTCATGTATAAACGAGTGCATCTTTCAGGAGTTCCTCCATTGTATGACCCAGCAATGTGGAAGATTTAACACGCTGGGCCGTAGGTGCAGTAGTCACCGGGCCTGGTTAACACCGTGACATAAAATGTGAGGAAGCGTGTGCTTTTGCACTGTCATGAAGTCCAAGACCGGAATGGAAGTCTACAGATGTACAAACTTAGTTCAGCTAGCATTACAAAACGGAAGCAGTGACCTCCAACAACAAAAAAGATTTAAAAAAAGACGCAGGTACCTTAAGCTGCATTCAAATCTAAATCAAAGTTCTTAATATCCCCATTAACACTCATTGTTAAGCGTGGTGGTGTAATATGGCTAGGACGCTTGACTTGTTACATCCTAGTTATGTGTTCGCGTTCCGCTCAAGCAATCTTCCTAGCTAAGATAACTGGCCACAACTTTTACCACAAGGCTGCGCTTTCTCCAACGAGAAGTGAATGGTTACTGCTCATTGGAGGCAGACAAATATAGAATGAATCACAGGCGCTTTAATTGCTATTAGTGTAGATTTCGGTTAATTTTTTTTATTTTTCTGGGTAATTTCCTTAAAACTATTTATTATCTGACATTTTCCCAGCGATTTTTTATGTGCATCAAACTCCAAATTTTTAAGGTGAGACATTCGCTCTCATGGTCTGGTTCTTGGCCCCGTGACGGAACCGGAGTAATCGCTCTCATTGGTCTGATTACAATTCTTTGATCTTTATCAGCCCTGGCTGTGAGACAGAGAGAATCTTGTTATTCAAAGCAGCGGTTACAACAATGGAGATCTCGGATGACTGAAGTGAGTAACCGCTGCGTGAGCGGAGTATCATTTCCGGGCATCACACTACAGTTTTCTTTTATAACTTGGACGGATTAGTATTTGGTTGGCAAATGATTTATTCTTAGGCATTTTGTGAGTAAACGAATGAAATTCTGAATGACTTTTTTCACATCCTGAAACTAGACGAAAATTGCATCTCTTCAGTTCACTGGTTAATCATAAAAGAAGTTGACACTTCGTGGAATGTGAACGATTTACGTCATTATCACCTCCTGTTTGATTTCAGATGGATCGTTAAAAGTCGTGTTAATTAGCTAGAAGAACATGAAGGATGGTTAATGATTCTCTTCATTAAAGGATCAGTATTTTATCTTCCTTAATTAGCACCCGATAATGACAATTTCAATCAGCAAGTGCCTGAGGATATGCTTCGTAAAGGAAATTGAGTTTTTTTTTGGTGCAAGCAATGAGTATAATGAACTTGGAACATCAACTGTACTTGGTATTATCATAGGATGGGAATCGGCATAACAAACGTAAGTATATTAAATACTAATTAAATGAGACACCTGTAATCTTCGCTCGATCACGGGAGACACCTCGGGCGCCCCTTAACTGATCGATAATAGAGTGAATTTGTTGACGAGCTTAAAAACATTATGCAAAATCATATGTATAAAATATATGTGAGGTGAAAATCTGTCATCTGTGACTATAATATTTAATCCCCTCCCCCAATCCCCCACCTTGCAAAACAAGGCACGTTTGCTACCCGGTATATATAGTCTTATTTAAATTCTTCCTCATATTCGTGCATTTACATTTTGCGGTCTTGGAATCAAGAATTACAGGCTTACTTCTGTGAAAACCCGGTCGTCTGAAAAAAAATCGATATATGCAATTAGCAGTCACGTCGCTGAATAAACAATAAGAGAATTTTGTATAACTTCAAACAAAATGTGCAAACTTTGAGCACATTACATAACGTGGAGTAGAAGAAAAAAAACGCCATTTGTCGTGGTTCGTGTTAAAACTGATTTAAAACACCGTTAATGGATAATAACTACAATGTTATAAATGAATGGTTTCGACAAGTACGAAAAATGCATAGTTATATATTTCAACTGCAAAAACCATCCACAACGAAGTATGATTGTGTTATTCTTACTATTTTGAAATACTTATACGCTCATTACGCAGTGGTTATACGCTGTAAACTTGACCTGTAGTTGCAATAAGGTATTTCGTAATCTATTATTGCCTTTCGATTCAATTCTCGAGTCGTTTATCATAAACATTTATAATATTCTGTCAGAGAAAAGGACAAATGATGCTAAAATGAACATTACAATGGGTTTCACGAATTTCCGTGATTTGTTTAAAGCAGGCTTGTCTCCTACTCTTTCTTAGAGTTTACGTGATTTCTGGCTCGGTTTGCGTACCTATTAATGACCTCTTTAGGTAGCTCCAAGTTGAATAGTTTTTATAACACCTTAATTTGCAATGGATGTATGAGTCTTTTTATGTACAAGCTTTTAGTAAACACAGCAATGTTGACAAACGGTTAAGACATATAATCCAAGGTGATTTTTTTGCATATGTGCGGGAGTTGGTATTAGGTTACTAGTTGCAAAATGCCCTTAGCAAAACTCTAGTCCGTCCATTTAAATGTATCTGGCGCCCTCCCTACGAGTATAAACAAATTAACAAGAAAAAAAAGATCACCATGTGTGTGTGGGGGGGGGGGGGGGATCATCGTTTTTTCCCGCTTATTTTTTTATAAAATGATCAAAGTAATACCTTCAGTTAATAACCATGATATATTGAAATATGCCCCTCAATATTTTAATCTTTTCTTCCAACACTACAAAAACATTATCAAATGAAGGATCTAAGGCTTTAATAAATTACATTGTTTACTTTTTCGTGTATATCAAGTTATCTCTTCTGATGTATAAAATGCAGATACAAAAAGATTGCTTTAAATGCAATAGCTAAAATTAAGTTATCGCTTTCGATTCGATTTTCGATTAGTAACTTGCTTCGCTTTATTAGAGGCTTGCTGGGACACTAAAAGTCTGTAAACAGATGTGGCACCACCTGCAAATGTCAGTCAGGTGGTGAGTGTGTCTGTAAAATTTGGTGAAGGAAGAAGCAGGGGTTTTAGAGATATTTGGTAAAATATCGGGGCGATATGGACGGACAGACGGCCGGACATAACCACTGCGTAAGGAGTACTGATTGCCAAATAAATTCAGATGAATGCAGGTAGTGATGCTGAATAATTTGAAATATCCTGTATCCTAAGAATTTAATGTATCCTATAAACATTGGAAATAAAAGTTATTTTAAGGACCTTATTATAGGATTATCCTTTTGCGACAAGATATACCATATATTCGAATGAAGAATTCGCAAAGCTTATAAACAACTTATATAAAACAACTTAAAGAATTTATAAAAATATGGACATAAGAGGTGTAAGACATTTAAACTGCTTTCTGAACATTAATGTTGTAAGTCTTTCTTGAAGGTCACAGGTGATTTGCATTTGTGTACAAGTATCCTTTATAATGACGAAAAATAAGCTTACCTCGACGTCCTTATCACGTATACAATCATTTTCAGTATGTTTATTTTACATACATCAACCAAATGTCCGTTATAAGGTTTCATTTAATGGTTACAAACAGCGACGGTCAATATATGCTTTAATCTCCATTTAGGTTAATAACCATCACAGACGGCCATTTACGAAACCACAAAACATAAGACCGGCAAAATTAGTTTAAATATCAATCACGCACAAATGTGTTATGGCTTTTAAAAAAAAAATAAATCTTTATCTTGAAAAACATGTTCTGTCTAAGGCCGTCTCATAGAAGTCTCATAGGGAGCGGGTTACCCTAACCTTTTTTTATGAAGAAGATAAAATAGTTCAGCCCTCCCCTCTGCCATTAGGATTATAAATGCATACGATTTAAATCGTAACGATTTCAAGATAATTTAGTCATCTGCAAAAATTTTACACTTTCTTTCATAGTGTACACTGATATCCAAATTGGGCATTCTGTGACATAACAATTAACCCTAAAACCTTACAAAACCCTATAATATTATAGTCTTATAATTTTGAAGACTTTTGAATTATGCATTTAAGCATACTTTTACCATGATCAAATACCACTGAAACTTTGATTTTATATAAAAGTAGCAAACGGAATGTTTGGAAACGTTTTGATGGATCAATAACTGTTGTATACCAAAATAAATAATATAAGGCGGCTGTAAAGAAAATCAATATTTACTCTACCTGTCATTAATAGGCAAGGTATCGTCGGATGGGAATCTTGTCGTGTGTCCTTGTTTTCGAGAGTGAAAGAACCGATGAAGAAAGGAAGCCTTCTGTCCATACCCCTATTGTATCACTAACATGCTCTCAACAAACAAGGCTATGTAATACTGTGGTTATCTTTTTGTTCGCGAGGGTTTCAAATTCGCGATATTCGCGAAAGGGATTATCGCAAAAATTAAACGTTCGTGAATATGAGATCCTGTCGTCGAAGTAAAGTCGAAAGGTAAAAGACTTATAATTTTAATAGGAATAGATATTGTATTTGCAAGGTTGCTACTATTAATCATATCAGAGCTTTCAAAATCTCTTATATGAATAATAATTTCACGGTCGTTGTTCCTCTAGGTCCAGGAGCATTTGTTAATATTTTATTTGATATTCTAAATTCATAAAATAATGATTATACGACATGTCCTCTCTGATAAATTAATAAAATAATGATTATACTTTTCTAAGGTCTTGCATGGTGAGATCACGAAAATAGATCCATCGTGAAACAATAAAAAATTGGAAATGGCGAAATTTTATCCCCACGAATATTTAACTAGCCACATTTAAATGGCACATATATGCCACCTGATAACTCTAACATGAATAAAAAAAACTACTTACTATGAATAGGAGGAATATCTCTCCTTCGGGAGGTGAAGGACGAGACCTGACTGTTGATATAAATAGCAAAATCTTCAGTCATATACCGGCCATTTTATCTCTGTCATGCAGTGGTTACAATGCGAATTACCTGATTTGTTCGTTATGCATAGCTTATATAAGAATATCCAGTGGTCACGATATAGTGTTTATAAGGTTGCCATATACATTTATGTGTGGAAATTGGATCCAATCAAAAAGAAATATATATTCTTCTCCCGATAATTTATTATACTAGTAGACTTTTATGTCATTTTTATTGAAACTCTTTAAAGCTGTCTGCAACACCGACGTGAAACTTTATCTTAATCACAAAAACTGTGAAACAGTTTTCTTTTCTATTACTGTAGCAACAATGGATTTATTCTCCTAGGAATAATACACCATTTTATACGATTATCTTTTTTTAATTCAATGAACTGCAACTAAAAAGTTTGACTCTAAGATTTGAAATGATCATAATAAAACAAAGGTTTGCTTGAAGGAGACCTGATCGATTATTATATAGTCGTAGATGCATATTTTCTTCAGAATTAAATTAAGTTCCCGTTGCCACCTGGCACATAAAATGTATACCAAGTCTTTCTAAACAATATTTCAGTCTATTTCAGTTATCCCTTGAACCGATTAACCACTCACCGCTTTATGTTAATCCGATATTCCAATAGACCCCAAGTTGCTAGGTTGGCGTTTTCCCTTCTCCGTGGTACTTTGAAAAGGTTTACGTTTCCTATTGTACCATCAAAACTTTGTGTTGTACCAGTAAAACAATTATATCTCTTTCATTTTATTTATAAATCTTTCCTCTCTAGAAGAAATTTTACAATGTAAAGGCTTAAAATGAACTAAAGATAGAGTTAAAATGCAAAGGAGAAACTTTATATTCTGTATTGTTTGCTTTTTTCGGTTACCCTTTTGCGTGCCTTGGTCGTCTTCAGAAAAAAATATAGAGAGTTTTACCGATTTTAAGATATTTGAATAGTCTGAATAGTAATTGCATTATGGTGTGGTTTGAAGATTTTGGTTGTAAGAAGAACACATGTCGCCCTGTTCACACTCACCTCGTGTTACCTATTGATCTGGGATTCTAGAAGTTATCATGGAAGAAGTCCTTGTATTTGGAAGTGAAAAGTGGTCATAATCTTTACTAGGTTGTGATATAAAATATATCTGGTTTATGATGGATGGATGGATGAATGGATAGTTGGACTATGGATGGCACGACGGACGGATTGATGGAAGAATTGGTAGGTGGGTATGTGGATGGGCGGAAGGATGGATGGATGGGAGGGATAATGGGAGGGGATAGGGAGGGAAGAAGGGACGGAATGAGAAAGAACAGAGGAAGAATAGGAGGGACGGAATGGGATGGGAGGATGTGGAGGGAAGGTAGGAAGAATGATCTGGGCTGTACAGGTAGTGTATTGCGATACGTAATGCGATATTTTCATTGTATTAAATTTAGAGGAATCCCGTACTTAAAGAAAAGTTTAAAATCAAAGTTTTTTTTTTTTTTTGGGGGGGGGGGGGGCCTTGCATATGCAAATAACTTGCCAATTAGTGCATTCTGGACTGTGTTTAATTTCAAAGAGGTAGAGAATGTGCTGTACATTCATAGCCGTGTACCACATCGCAAGGCTGCCGTTTCATAAACAATAGTGCTGTTAACATGATACTTGATCTCAATGCTGGTATCATAAAATATGAGGAGAGAATATTGCTGAATGATAAATCATTATGGCCGTGTTCAGTTCTTCTTTATATTAGTTATATGGAAATATTTCTCGTATACCAATATGTCATCGAGCAATTTTCGTGGAACGGACCTTTGATCTATATGGTATACATGAACGTTTCCTGCTGAACGTCTAAAGACACGGGTTTCATTTAAGCCTGTCATTAATCCTAGCTTATCTAAATTTCTGAACTTGTAAAAGAACCATTATTTTTTACTATAAAATCAGTTTAGAACACATTCAACTAAATATCGAAAAATATTGATATTTGTAAAAATTGCAATACGCATTATGCGAATCACCGTTACGAAATATACTGATATACCGATTATATCGCGCAGCCTTATTCAATTAAATCAACATAGGGTTTTCACTTCTGATCGTAGCTGATATATAAATTCTACATATAAATTTTAATGAACACAAATAGCTGTTTAAAAGAATATCCAGTTTTCTGCGCCAGTTTCTTGGTATTTTTACAACCCAATCCCCCACAGTTGAGGGGAACAAATGGATTTGGACGGCAGAGAAAGAAACTCGCTAAAAGAGATGCTACAAAAGACCCGCTTCAAAACTGCTTATTATAACAAAGAATTTTGTAAAGGCTTAACAGCATTATGTTCACCTAGGTATTCTATAGAATGCACTTCCTTTAGCTTTTTGGATACACGACATCTATTTTTCTTTTAATTGACAGACCGATGAATCTTCGTAACTTGAATAAAATTTGATCGAGTTCATTTCTAGTTTTTATGGTTCTAATGATAAAAAGTTCAGCATGGAATATAATTCATTTTTGCATTTTCATCTCGGATTTTATTTAATATTGTTCATATCAATTCTAGTTTTTGTGAAGAACGTGTAATTATACTCTGCGGGCAGCGGCTTTCACCGGGATAAATATTAATAATCTGAAATTCAGTAACTATAACAATGACCGCAAGATCAGCTTTAGTTCCCGACAACAAAAGGTAAGAACTTTAATATCATTCAGGAAGTCGATGCAATCACTGGTAAAATATAGAAAAAAAGAGACACAGTGGTGTTTATATACATGTTCTGCTTCTCTGGAAATCTGTGCCATTTATGCGGAGACCTTACATGATGAGAATTTGTTTTATGTATAAACATTATAAACGTAGCAGCAGAGATGTTTGATTTCCTTTCTGTAACCGGTGATATATTCTGTGAAATAACGGTGATAATCTAGTAATTGTAACGTGTCGAAAAGTTAAATTATTTCATATTCATACATGGGTAACTATCTTCCATATGTTATGTTTCTTTCGCAAATTTCTTAAGTCGCCATTTGGTTATTGTAACAAACAGGTGGCGATTTCGTTAGATAGCACGACACATGCGGCGTTGTTTTCGCCTCCATTTTTTAATGCTAACTTAAATATATGCTATGAGATTTACTTCGTAAGGAAATAATGTTGGAGCTGAGGTTTTCAGGTGGCGTTCAGGTGACCGATATGTTTCCTTTATTTACGGATTATAGCATTAACTCTCGATGTTTTACACATCATTTTATGTTTGATGCAGACAACGCATATTCACTTATCATCGCCCATTGGGCTTTATCGGACAATTACATAAATGACCATATCCACTTTATAAAAGCAAATAATTAACATTAATTTAAACGGATATTCCTACTGCAACTTGTCTTTTATTTTAATTATCAAAGTCCAGAATATTGCTTAATTATTTCGTTATTGAATGACATGACGAATTGACATATTATGTATAAATAAAAGCCATGCTTTTTTGTAATGTATAAAAACGAACAATGCCAAGATAGCTTGAATGGAGAATGTGATGGGCGTAAATGTAGACGTTTCTTACCTGATAACACTGGCGACGTCAGTCTCATCGGACTTTAACAGAGGTCGTTATATTGTCTTTCCGACAGACAGGCAATCACGTGCACGGAAGTTTTTTTTTCATTTTGTACAATCCGTTGGAAAGGTGAACGCCTATATGTTTCCCACATTAGCAGCCGATTAGTTGTAACATAAATGACCAAAAAATATTTTAAAGGATTGGTCTATAAATTCTTATACTTTTCGGCATTTAAGCCCTAATCTCATATATTATCCTTTTTTTTTTTCATTGTACCATAGTGTTTCTGTTGGTGTGTTACTATTTAAAAGATTAAATTTTTTTTGCATGCAAGTGTGCATGCATGAAGGATGGGATGTAAGGTGACAGAATCAGGTTCACACTTAGCGAAGTGTGACTGAAAGTTTGATATGATGGAGGATGCATCTTAAGCGGAAAAGCTTGTTTTTCTGCGGAAAGGCAAACCTGTATTAATGCCTTTCCTTTTGGAAATGTGTAGATTCCAAGTTTTACGATCCTTGAATTTACACTTTGTTTTCCTGGTCTTTCCGGTCTATTAATTCCTTCAACTTTTCCCAGTCCCCTTTGAAGCATGTCTAGAAACCACAGCAGAGGATAGAAGGATGTTCGTTTTACATTTGCCTGACTAGTAACATGCACTTCTTGGCGAAGAGGGCACAAACCATGAAGGAATCGGGAACACACTGACTCACAAGAGTACAACTCTGCTGTTTAGGGATTGTTGGTGTGAACCTTGCGCTCTTTACACAGCGCTTTAAACATAGGCCTACTCCCTATATCGTAAGCGCTGTTTGTTATGAAATCGTATCCTGAATTGCTACACCAGAGGGGAGCACTGCATTTTTGTCCAATCAGATGAGACCTTGTGCTGGAAGACACGGCCAAGCGAGAAATACACGGAGCCAATCATGTTCATTTTGTTTTGAGTGACAGCTCATCGCCCCGGTAACCGTCTGAACAGGCCACAGGCTCGATCAAAGAGAATTGCCCAAGACGTGGTTTGCAACAAAGGCTGCGTGCACACCTCGCTGGCTGGTTTTAGTTCTGCAGACAACAGATACATGGCTACGCTAACACAGTAATAATGTCATAATCGAATCGGTCGATAATGCGAGAATACAGAGGGAGCAATTAAAATTCGACCGTTAACTCTCATCAAGCGGCGCTTGAAGCGCAGCTATGGGCGGAACCAGGATGCCTGTGGAGTGTTTGTTTATTGGCATCTGGTTGGCTGCTTGTTGGCGAAGAGGGCACAAACCATGAAGGAATCGGGAACACACTGACTCACAAGAGTACAACTCTGCTGTTTAGGGATTGTTGGTGTGAACCTTCCGCTCTTTACACAGCAATTAAAATTCGACCGTTAACTCTCATCAAGCGGCGCTTGAAGCGCAGCTATGGGCGGAGCCAGGATGCCTGTGGAGTGTTTGTTTATTGGCATCTGGTTGGCTGCTTGTTGGCGAAGAGGGCACAAACCATGAAGGAATCGGGAACACACTGACTCACAAGAGTACAACTCTGCTGTTTAGGGATTGTTGGTGTGAACCTTGCGCTCTTTACACAGAGCTTTAAACATAGGCCTACTCCCTATATCGTAAGCGCTGTTTGTTATGAAATCGTATCCTGAATTGCTACACCAGAGGGGAGCACTGCATTTTTGTCCAATCAGATGAGACCTTGTGCTGGAAGACATGGCCAAGCGAGGAATACACGGAGCCAATCATGTTCATTTTGTTTTGAGTGACAACTCATCGCCCCGGTAACCGTCTGAACAGGCCACAGGCTCGATCAAAGAGAATTTCCCCAGACGTGGTTTGCAACAAAGGCTGCGTGCACACCTCGCTGGCTGGTTTTAGTTCTGCAGACAACAGATACATGGCTACGCTAACACAGTAATAATGTCATAATCGAATCGGTCGATAATGCGAGAATACAGAGGGAGCAATTAAAATTCGACCGTTAACTCTCATCAAGCGGCGCTTGAAGCGCAGCTATGGGCGGAGCTAGGATGCCTGTGGAGTGTTTGTTTATTGGCATCTGGTTGGCTGCTTGTCACATCATACGCACGTTTTTTTCAGCGGACAACGAACCGCCATCTTGTGTCTAAATATATCATAAACGGTCAAAGCTGGCAACGTGAAAATCAGTTGCTTCTTTAGAAGCGCAAGATTCGCTGCCTCGGGAGCGTAAGTGAACCTTTGACATCCAATATGCACAATGACTTCTAAATACATGAGCGGCGTAGGAATATCTGTAGCGAAGAGGACAATAGTGTCCGTTCAAGTGTAATGGATAAGAAATATTACCTATGCATGGATGTTTTTGTAGTAAGGACTTTACGGAATAAGTTATATTTTGTAAGCATGCGCATGTGAAATATAAACAGAAGATGTTTCCTTGAAACGTAACCAATTTTGATTTTGAAGTTTGAGAGTTGAGACAAGAAGTCCCGGCCGTCCAACAGTGCCAGAATAAAAGAGGTAAGTTTCAAGTAGAAACGGCCTCAGGCGGAAGGGTCGAATCTGAGAGCGGAAGACGACCCACACGGGACTCGAAATCACAACCATGCCGTCATTACGCTGTCTTTACACCGTTCATAATCGATTTGGTCACGGTCATATTTGTCCATTGATACGAACGTTTTAGTACAAGGGACTTATGTTAAGACACTTCTATCCGTCCGTCAGTCCGATGGTATAAGTTAGCAGGGTCCGACATAAGGTCAATTGATTTCATATTGATATATCAACAAGCGGAGTCGTCTTCCTGTACTTTTATCTCCATGACGTACCCGATTTGTGACACCAGGGTTTAAGTGTGTAAGTAAAATGGCAGATGCAAGAGCGGTTTCGAAAAAAAAACTAAAAGGAAGTGAGGTATAATAAGGACAGTGACACGAAAGTTATCCGAGGACAACGTTCAGGCGTGAATTTATCTGCAGAGAGAGGACGTGTATCCCCAAAGCAGAGGGCGGCAAAACGCATGTTTGCGACCATGCCCAAAACAGAAAACTACATTAGGATACAAAATATTAACAGAAAATCAGTAAGGCAGACAAAACTTTCTATCGAGATTTATTTATACAATAACAGTCAATGAGGTGGTATTGCACGGTGATGGTACACACAGCTATAGGTAAATACAAAGCACAATATATCTAATGCTATAGTTCATGGCACAAGCATGAACTTGTATATAACAGGAAAACGACAATAAATTTACTACCACATGGAGGTAGTCCAATTTGAATCATATGTCTAAATAATAATGTGTACACATTTTTACATATCCGATGATATTAAGTAATTTTTAACAGTTTCGTAATGTTTAACAGTTTCAAAAGTATACAAAAGAATATTGATCTCCCTGACTAATTGTAATTACCTATCAGTGTATCAAACTAACGATAACATTCGTAGCTTTTAAAATATCACATTCAACGTGAATAAAAAATCTATATTTTAAATTACAACGAATATGCCTTATATCAAACCAAACCCTTTAATATTATGTTTCGTATAGAACACATTATCTTCAATTAACAGCAACATGATGATTTTTTATAACGATAAGTAGTTTTCTAATCCTCACTTTTTTAAACACAAAAGGCTGAAAAAGAGAGGTCCTTATAATTTCGAGATATCTCAAACGCTCCTTCATAAGTGTCTTTGAAATTGGAGTCATTTAGAAAATTTTATCTAGTTATCATTGAATAATTATGACAGTCCCCTCAACAGAAAAATGCCTCGGTGAAGAAAACTACAGGAACAATTAAAATCGTGTAATATCTTAAGCAGCTTCAATCATTACATAACGTAGCGATCATTTCGTGTGATATTAGATTCATTGCCAGTTGCTTCTCGGTGGTCGATGTTTTCGGAGACGAACTCGTGTGCAATGTACGTTGAAGTTGACACATTTAAAGAAATGAATAAGATTGCTGACCTCAAAAACAAAGGACACAGTGTTTCCAAGTTTGTTATCTCGGTAGACCCAAATTTGGCAAAGCAAGGTACTATAGACACCATTAAGCCTAGCGCAGTGTCGATATATTCATGTTTACAAATATATAAACAAATATAGCCACACATGCCTACGTGCATGTATACATATATAAATACATACACTGGGAATATTAGTTATTTTAAGGCCCAGTCACAGTAGCGAGTGCGACCAATTACCACGTGCAACTGCGGTTACGTTCAATTACCGTAGGTTGTCGTGTTACAAGTCACTGTTGATCGCTAGATGTCGCGGAAGGTCGTCGATGGAATAACGGTCGTTAAGCCTGAGTCACAAACATCGTACAATTTTGACTGTCGTACGGTTTCAGCAGGGCTACGACAAATGGAAGCGTTGTAGCTAGGTCTGGCAGAGTTTTTTTTTCATGTTGTGAAAGCGTTCACATATAATATATGTTGTACAATGGTCGTAGGAAAATTGATCAGGGATGTCTTAGTCTAATCGTACGCTCTACCTATGACATTCGTATGAGTTCTCTATGATTGTCGTATTACAAAAGAAAAATTTCCCCAGTTTTTGCCGTAGACCTGTTGTTTATGTGTTGTGCGATGAATGTGACAAAGGCTAAAGACAAACCCATGGCGGTCGCAGCAGTGCCCTACGACAGTAAAACAGTCTTAGGACAGTCAAAGGTAGAATGTGTGACAATTGTTTGGCATTCGTAAGAAAGTCCTACGATTTTTAAGGCCTCAGATTACAATGAAAAAAATCGTGCCTTATTTGTAGGTTTATCGTAAAATAGTCGTAAGGCATCGTTCAACAGACCTACGAGACCAGCCTGAAGAAAAGACTGAACTACGTTGCTGAAATTTTTTTAACATGTTCAAAATACTACGACAAGGGTCTACGACAACATTTTCTGTCATAGAACACCTGAATTTCGTACGAGACACCGACGCTTTTCGGTCGAGGACCTGCCGTGTACCTGTTGTACGATGTTTGTGACCTATTATATATACCTAATAGAAAGTCTTTGATTCTCCACAAAAGCCTCCCTACGTCTGGCATAGTCGTCGGTTGTCGTAGCTGATCGTAATTTGTCTTTAAGATGTGGTAGGTTACCGTGGGATATCTTTCGGCCGTCTTACCTGGTCGTTACCAAATATATGCGCTCTGTCGGAAAATTAATCTCCCTACAGCCGTAATTAGACCACATATGACTAGTTTCAAGATTGTCATGGATAGTCACATGTTGTTCCCACGACAAGTCGCAAGTAGTAGTCGTGCGAGTTTCTTTCGATAATCTTATTCTAATGTGACCACAACTATTTTTGCACAACTGTTTATGCAACAGTGTAAAACTCAGTCCCCATGGCCGACTGTTTCTGAGACAAGTCGTGGTCGCAGGTGTGACTGGGCCCTTAGCCCACACCGAAAAAATAAACAAATTGTTCTACGGGAACTGAAAAATAAAGCGACGGGGTAAAAATGTGTTGTTAACATACCGGTCGAATGTGTATTTGTGCAATTTTAGGGATATGATTCTAAAAGTCTTTTCTGGAAATGATGAGGACAGCCAAATGTGTATTCCATTTGCCTGATACTCTTAAAAATTAATATTTTAAATTATTAATACACATGACGGTTTCTTTAAATGAACTATAGCAAGAGCAGTATTTAGCAAAATTTATACCGGAGAATAAATTTTGAAAAAATGAGAGCGCGTAGAACAATTACTTTTTTTTTGGATGGACTTACTCTTTAGATGAGTGTTTGATAATACGTCACTGGATGTAATGTATATATACAAGACTAATACTCTATAAAGTGTGTATGCATTCATCACCAAAATTACCCATTAATACATGAACATGCTCTTTCTGACAAATAAATACACCATTACCCTGCGTCAAGATTAATCAATACATTAAAATTGTTCAGTCAGTCAAAAACTAGCTCGCCAGATCTCGATCAAACCTATCATGATTAGTTTTGTCAGGAATATTTCATTTTTTTTATATTTAAAAAGTAACCTTTTATACTTATCTTTAAATCAACGTTTTAATTATATTTTTTTTAAAATTAATTCTCTTAAAATTACTTTTCTTACGCAGTGTAAGCGCTACATTCGTTCCAGAACTTATTCTTCTTTATCACTTTTATTAAGTTAATCACTAAAAGTTTGGAATCAGAGGTTTGTCAAGGTTTGAAAATCTGCAATATTTTGCGCTCATTGGGCCTGTCCCAACTTTACTGGTGGCGATAAACAGCAGACAATGTGATATAAAGCAGTGGTTGAGTGGGATGTGTGCTAGAACGAATGTTTTGTGACCCACTTCGTGATGAATGTATCTGTGCTATATTCTGAAGTGTTAACATATATATATATATATATATATATATATATATATATATATATCAACAATCTGTTAGAAAACAACGGTCCACATTTATAGTGTATTGCAGCGTAATGATACATAGAAAGCAATTAATGTGAATGTTCACCTGATAAACCTCCTTCGATTAATAACCACCCAAATATTTTTATAACCAACCGAATAATCTCAGAAATGGATTATACAGTATGAGCAGTTCGGGTTTTTTGTTTTACTTTTAAACACTCGATGCACTGGTTGAACCCACTAAGGTATCACATGCCAGTTTCTTCTGAAGCTGTGAGACAGGGCTGTAACCCTCATCCTGTTCACGACAACAACGACTTCCAGCGCATGTGGCCCAGCACAAGACCGTCTTGCCAAGGTCAATGATAACATCTCTGAAGGTCGCATTTACAACACAGTATAATACAAAGTTGAAAGCAAAATTGCACGCTTGTAGAGTATTGCATAGGTGTATCAACAATGTGCGAAGATGATCAGCGACAGGAAAACTCGCGTATTTTAATAACTCTGACGGTGAGACGAAGAAAATGTACATCAACACGATGACGATCAAGGTCAAGGTCACCCGATGACTTGCCTTGCGGACAGAGCGCCCTCCAGTGTTGGCTCTTCGAACTAAAACAGCTTTGCGAAGTTCGTATATGAGACGAATGTTGCACAACAGCAGAACAACGAGAGGGATAAATGAAGCAAATACAGGCCAGACGCGACGAGAATATATCCCCAGCGCCTTAGTGGCTGTCGTCGACCACACCGGAACTAGGTAGTAAAGTCGCTGTCCTGACGTATGATGCACGCATGACGTCACGCGGTACCTGACGTAATATGGCAGCGTCAGGAGCGTTGAGAGTAGGAACACCACTGTCAGGGTGATGTGAGTTCGGCGGATGCGGACGTAATTCCTCGCCAATAACGGGTACACAACGACGATATAGCGGTTGATAGCCATACTTACGATCAGCCAGGTACTCGACATCATAAACGTATTGATGACGGCAGAGGAATACACCATGTAATTGAGAGCCAGCGAACTTAAGGTAGTCTTCCGGTGCACGTAAAGCGGTAACAGCATACTTGGCAGGGCGGAAACACAAAACAACATGTCCGACAAAGCTAGAGCTACTAGCCCGTTATTTGCACAGCGTTCTAAACTGTCTAACGCAGTAAGGAGTCGTTTTCTAGTGAGCACTATCAAATTGAGGATGTTCCCAATGATGCCCATGCAGCAAATAATTGGTATAACGAGCTCGAACCAGCCCAGCTGCCGCTGACGTAATTGCCGGAAGTATTCTTCCGGCGTACGTCCGGTCAGGTTTATATATCCGCATTGTGTGAGCTTTTCAGTCGTAGAGTCATTCATCCTTGAAGTGAGCGTGTCAGCAGGTTTTATGAGGAAACCACACAGATGACATAGCACTTTGAATCGAGATCAATAAATCGGCGGTTCCTCCGTGTTAGTCTCACCTTTCATGTCCAATCAAGTACCAGCAAACTTACGTTTGTTCTAAAAGTGAGAAATATAACGCTCGATTTGATGTTGACGCCTTCTTATTCAAGGTTGTCACCAGGGTATTATGTATTATTTATGGAATCAGTGTTACATTTCAATGCTAGATAGCACAGAGTTGCTTGACGTACCTATAACAAATTCTATTCAGATCCTTCCACTTTGCCCGTATAATCTTCATAATCTGTTTGTTTTTTGTGTGTCACATCGGGATTCCAAATGTCCTTACAGGTTGCCTCGTAATTATCCTGTATTAAAACATCCTGTTAAACGAGCGACTGAAAACCAGTCACGAACAGTATTATGCCTGTCTTTTTTCCATAAAATTGTGTCATATATGATTACATGCAGCCAAGGTCCAGCTGCACGCTTTCGACATGTAACTCGAGGTCACTTTCCAAATCTAAAAAAAATATAAATATATTTTCTGCTTATCTTGTGATGATGTCGCAAATTGTTATAAATTTTAAACGTCCATTTTTCTTTCCTGATTTAAAAATTGATTTCTAATTATTCCTGGATGTAAATCTTCCTTTATATGCGGACTAATAATATCCAGTAATTGAAAGGGTGTTACTTCTTTATTTTAAATCAACTTGCCTTGTCCGTTTAAACTAGTAGAAGTCCGCAATCTGTACAAGGGATGACGATTGTAAAAAATTAAAACATTCGCAGCAGCCGAAGGAAACAAGGCCTGTTTCCAAGTTGGCCAATAAAATTCCTTTAAAACAAGACTTATCAGCAAGAGACTAATGTTGTTACACATCCCTAAAGGCGGTACAGTCCGTGCGGACCATCTGGACGTCGAGGGAACAGTAACGCCGGCGTGTACCTCTTACTTTAACTGAACTTGTTGATACATATGTTGGGTTCGACGAATGAATGGTACCGTAGAGACTCCTTGGCTGAAAAGCCTCGGTCATTTTTTACAGGGAAACTCAAGGGTTGGGAGTCCTTTGTCAGCGCTCTTTGTCAAATATGGCAGCGTTTTAAGCCAATAGTAAACGTATGAAAAACAACACATTGTCACATTTAAAATATTCCTGTCACGTAGTAGTTTGCATTAAAGAAACATTTTAAACAAAGTGGAGAAGTCTTTATAAAACAACATTGTCACCATTACTCCATTATGTCTTTTTCTCGAGTTTCGTGCTCAGGTTTACACTCAAGGCGAAATCGATGGTTTTTCAATCACGGTGACAGTTTGTCTTGCATAAGGAGTGACCGAGAAACAATAGTGTTGGTTTATATCTGACTCGCTCTCGAGGTAACGGCTGTCATTGATTCTCGAAATAAATATAAAATCGCCCGGAGAAAATAAGAGTATGTAATCTTCAAATCATAAAAAAATATTCTCACGTACTCCTGATCGGATTTCAGCACGCAGACGACACAGACATGTTTGTCATGAAAACGAGGCCACGTGAATACCTAATCCGAGACCGAGACTGGTATGAGATTTCCTTTTATCAGTGTCATGTCCTCGCCTCCCAAGAGAGAGGCCTTGTTCGCTGACTCAAGTGAATGGACCAATCTAGTACAGCGTTCATGTAAGAGCGACCCGGGACACTGACAAGATTGCCAATGTCTCTGATAATTAAATCCGTGATGATGTGCCCGGCAAACCCAGCGCTGGACCAATAATGTCGAACTGACGGTGGCTCGTTAGTTGGGGGCACTAGTATTACTACTGGTTCCCATTCCTTCAGATGACGTGGAAATAATGACCTGGGAGTGACTTTCCCAATTGGTATGGTTACGTCACAATTATCTTCAATATTTCATTTCTGAAAAAAGAAAACATCAACTGATTATATAGAAATAATATTAACCCTACGTACACACAAACATATATATAAATATATCATTTACTTATATATATTCATTTTATTGAGATTTTGAAAAAATTTTGCAGTCTACAATCAACATTTCAAAATGTTAAAGGAACATACGAATCAATTGATGATAATGTTAATTTAATAAGCTGAAGAGATAAAAATAGAGGAACGTAATGTCACACAGACCTTTTTCTTGTTGCATTGCTAAAGAGATATATTTATATACCATTTCGATACTAGATGTTAGATTTTTTACGGATGGGAGGGGTGCAGGGGGATATGTCTACCTCATTTCTTTAGTAAATGCGATCATTTGCGGCCTTCAGCATTTTTTGAATGAGTGAAACGCATACTTTTTAAAGGCATTCGACCTAAAACCCCTATGAAGTGGCATCGTTTGGTCAGTGTTAACTGGAATCTATCGCAACATTTTAAACACAACGATGATAATTCTGTGATCTAGAGTTTCTACATAAATTCATAAATGCGCCTTCACAAATGTATGGCAAACTTTATTATGCATCACATACGTTTATGTAACAAAATTACTGATCGGCGGCGGTGAAGGATCTTCATGTATCACCTCTTTTATGGTTTATACTAGACTCAGTTTTGGCTCTAAAGTATATATAGATGTATTTACTACAGAGATACAACTGGGTGTAGGTATGTACAAGGTTGCTCAAAGTAAATATGCATACATTTTATCACTTCACATTTATCATTTCTTATTTGTGTTTGTTTCAGTTTAAGACTTGCAAATAATGTTTTTTTTAAATATGCTATCCATATAAATATATATATATATATATATATATATATATATATATATAAATATATATAAACATTTATGCCATTTGTAATTCCTTTCGAGAGCCCAAAGCGAGATTAGTGCCTAGGCACTCATTGGATTCGTATATAACCGTCTTTTACACCCCCGTCACACGAGAAGGCGATCTCGCTGCGATCATCGAATTGGGGCAGATCGCCGTAGAGCGCAGCCAGAGTGGCCTTAAGTTTTCATGAGCTTCGTAGGAGCGAGATAGTGTCGCCTTGGGTCGTCATATGGTCACCATGAACGCCATGAGTGGCGACCAGTTTTGAACATGGACAAAATTTCCGCCGCAGGGTCGCCGTGGATTAAAAGCGCAGTCAGATCAGAATTCGATCGCCATCAGTGTCCCAGCAGCGCAGTACCAGCTTCCTGATAGCGCAGGTCAATCGTCAGTGAACGGGGTAGCATCGGCCTTCCCGTTCCACGGCGCTGGCTCAGCACACTTACCCCGCCGCTACCGAGACCTCGGTGACCCTAGTGAGCTCTTTACACGCTTCGCACGGTGCTGTCGCTGCGCTTATGACGTCAGAACTGCGTTCTCTCTGCGCCTAGTTGCATTCGACGTGTGCTGGCGTCTGCGCTCTGACGAAGCTCGCGGCGCCAGAACACGTCGTGTCAGCGGGCCAAGAGCGGCTTTGCAGTCATACTTGGAGGGTTTTTCCGATGTTGAGGGCGACCAACGGCGATCTACTAGGTCGCCGTGGTCGCCGTAAGGTCTTCATCTAGTGTGATGGGGCCTTTAACAAAGTATATAAATAAATTAAATATTAAAGTCCTTGTGATTACCCCCCCCCCCCCCCAATATATTCTCAAGAAATAAGGTATATGAAATATTAGTATTATGTCACGCAAAGGGAAATCCTTGCTTGTTAACCGGTCATGGACACACTGATTAACACCCCCGTCACACGAGTAGGCGATCTCGCTGCGATCACCGCAGATCGCCGTAGAGCGCAGCCAGATTGGCCTTAAGATTTCATGAGCTTTGTAGGAGCGAGATAGTGTCTCTTTCGGTCGTCATATGGTCACCATGAACGCCATGAGTGGCGACCAGTTTTGAACATGGACAAACTCTCCGCCGCGGGGTCGCCGTGGATTAAAAGCACAGTCAGATCGGAATTCGATCGCCATCAGTGTCCCAGCAGCGCAGTACCAGCTTCCTGACAGCGCAGGTCGATCGCCAGTGAACGGGGTGGTAACGGCATTACCGTTCCACGGCGCTGGACCGAAGCTGCTACCGAAACCTCGGCCACCCTAATGAGCTCTTTACACGCTTTGCACGGTACTTCCGCTGCGATTTTGACGTCAGAGGTGGGATTACAGGGCGCTGCTGCTGTGCTCTGACGAAGCTCTATAAATACTTCGCAGCATTTTCACACGTCGTGTAAGCGGGGTGATAGCGGCTTTGCGGTCACACTTGGAGGGGATTTCTGATGTTGTCAACGACCAACGGCGATCTGCTAGGTTGCTGGGGTCGCCGTTAGATCTCCTTCTCGTGTGATGGGGGCCTTACCAAGATAAGGGAGTTGTCAAATACATCACCGTTGCAAGGTCCAAGGGGAGAATAAGAATGTATTTGCATATGATATACAAGCTTATTCAAGATCAGTTAAGATTAACAAGATACAGCGACCTAAATACCTCTGACGAATCATGATTTATTACACGGATTTGACCGGGGCGGGCGTCCTTGATACGTCAAAGGTTCTGTAAGACAACGTTTGTCCCAACAGTGTCCCAACAGGGACTGTAGTTTGTTAAACACGAAGGCTTTCATGACGCGCTCTTGACCTTGTTCTAGGGTCATAAAGCTTTAGCGGATTAAGCGTCTCTGTCAAATCGACAGTCTCTCGGTCCCGAGAGACCAATAGTCCTGACTGCTGCAGGTCTCTGAGGCTCTGATAGTTCAAGTACCCAGTCTCAGGCCTGACTGGCTTCTCTCGCACTTATTGGCCATAAATTACCTTTTGATTTGCCGTCATATGACGAAGAGCTCATGCTTTGGCAATTTAGCACAATTACACACGATGGCGATGTGATTTATCGGGTCAGAGGATAGCTATAAAGATAACCTTTATAGGCGAACTACAGAAAACAGGAATGCATATTTGGTCATTCCAGCTCATGTACCCATATTCTCATATTCTCAGTGGTAATAACATAGTAATGAATTTCAAATGAATTTTTAACCAAATTAAATTTTAAAAAAAACCCGGATATTTGAGTATAAATGCTTTCATGTGCCATTGTAAAATGATTAATGTCTGTGTTATTACGTCATTAATTGGGGTATCTAGGTGAAAATAGATTTGTTACTTGTGTATCGTCTGTCGGCTTCTTTTATATTTTTGTTTGATCCTGGCAGAGGAGGTAATGCAATTAAATTGCTAGTAATTACTAGTTTGATTGTAACGACTGTGGTTTAATGAAGGTCATTCAAAGAAGAAAATAGCAACACCGGTGTGTCTTAATTAAATAAGAGTCAAGTCTTATCTGATATATATTTCCTATCACACAAACCTCGAGAAACTTGTCGCATTTGCGAGGTGGTCGTCTGAGCGAAGTCTTATATTAATAGCAAAAAAAGAATCGGGTTCGCGAAGACGTGGTAATTATTTTCAGGTGGTCTATGGGCGAGGTTTTATGTATGTAAGTATATATGATATCAGCCTTTAAAGCACAACAGACGTTTTAATGGAGAAAAAAATACTCCCTCGGTTGGATATATGTGTTATACCATTCATAACAACTTGTAAATGCATCATACTTATTGTCTGTGCCAAACACCCCTTTGAACGCTTTATATTTCACAAGAATGAGAACTCTGACAGGTGTAATTTACTTTGTAGTTCATTGCCTATTTTTTTCAAACACGATCCTTATTTCAGAAAAGTAGGTTAGGGTGGTGCAGAGAATTATTAGATCCTTTTCCTTGGGATCGTATGATGAATGCTTATGAATGACATTAATTTAACCGTAACGGATAATCAGGAGAGTGGCCCATCAATTATATCTTATTTTAGATCGCGATGTTTAAAAACAGTTTCCGATCCAGTGACCATAATTCATTTTTGTTTGTGCCATTTATAAGTTTTAATAGACGAGATAAAATGAAATACATATATTTCAATACTACAAGTGGTGCCCAGAACAAAACAATATATATAGTCCATTTTCATCTATTAATTACGCTTTTGGTCACTTTGAAAGGAGGAAGGCTACAACCAGTTAGCAATATTATCTAAGAGGAATTAGCTGGGAAATAAATTCCTCTCTACAAAGACTATAGGAGCGGGTAGAAATGAATCGTGTTATTTTGTTTTGTTTTCATTACTCGCGTTAGCTGTACTGGTTTAGCTGTACATTTCTATTTGTTGTGCGAGAATTGACGCGCCGGTCAGAGTTTTATGTTGTTAGACAATGGCTGTATTCAAGCGAGAGGTTACAGAGTGCGCGGCAGGTCCAGTTATGCCATTGTTGGTGGGCCAAAGAAGAAAAAGCATACCAGGCTTTGTATACGTCTTATAAATATAAATGAGCCTCCAGGGTAAAAGTGTATTTATAGAAGTGCATACATAGTATTAAGACACAGTCTGTGGAGCCTGCAGAGTGCAGCAGTGCCGGCCGCCAGTGTCCAGACAGGTGCTGCGACCAATTGGTCAGAGAGGTGCTGCGAGAGGTGCTGCCACCCAGTGTCCAGAGAGGTGCTGCGAGAGATGCTGCCAACCGGTGTCGAGTGAGGTGCTGCAGGCCGATGTCGAGTGAGGTGCTGCCACAGGGTGAAGTCCTGCCAGCGGCTGTCCGATGAGGTGCTACTGGCGGGTGTCAGTGTGGTGCAGTGAGGTGCCGCCAGCCGTGGTCCAGAGAGGTGCCGCCAGCTGGGGTCCAGTATCGCTAGTTCAGGAGATCTAGAGACTGTTTAACCGGACTCTGTGTTTTACAACAGTTTTATTTAGTGTATGTACCAGTGTATCTAGTGAGGCGTAACAGGCTGGGATCCCTATCTGATATGTGATTTTCAATTCTGTACCTTTAATTTTCTTTTAATATATACTCTTATTGTTTAGCCACAGACTTGGGTTTTGTTGTGTGCCTGAGTGCTTATACGTTGAGCGCGCCTACAAAAACATAAAATCTCTACTTTCCACGTTAAATAAAAGGCAACCCGGTCCGTCATTTGGTAACGGCAACCTTTTCCAAAGTGCACCATAAAGGTGTAACTTTTATCGGGTAACAATGCGTTCATCCTCGTTCGTGTGTGTGTGTTTATTAACAAACAAACTCACGCAATCGTGAACGGAATCCTGTGAAATCGATTAGATTTAGGTGTGGATCCGGCTTATGATCCGGATTCAGGATCGTTATCGAGGAGTCCCTTATGCACGAATGAACCTGAGAATATGAAGCGAAAATGTGTATGCAATAACATTTATTTGGAGTATCTAAACATAGGGACCCCCACATTGCGGAGGCTTGCATTCCTTAGAATACAGATTTCTATTTATTTATGCAATACACTTTTGAGATTGATAGCAGGTCGAAATACATTAAGACACGCTGCACGAACACGACCAATTTACTGAATAAAATTAACATAACGCAGTCTCCCTGGTGACAGGTGTCACTTATATCGAACATTTGAAGATTTATCCTGTTATGGTGTTTTGCGTATACTACATACTGCTCTCAGAAAAAATAATGGTAATTCGTAATTCCGTAATTTGTTGTATTTCCGCTGGCATACACGGGTGTGCCGATTGGAAAGTTAATATTGATGAATCAGCAAAAAACTGTAGCTGCACTGTCATACAAATAACCGTCTACAGGGGATACGTCGTGCTTAACGACCAACCAGAGACCGGATTTTAAAACTGATGGGACTGAGAAAGCAAGAATTTGTTCCATGCTCAGATTCTTGGAACCTCATTAAAAACAAAAATAAACATACACTAAGACCACAAAGAGCGGCTAGCTGACCGACCGGCTCGGGACCATCCAGGCGTTACGCTTTAGCAAATATACATTTTCAACATGATATATTTTAAGGAAATTTCGGGAATGCACAGACTTGTACTCAAGCTTCCCATGTCAGCGTAACAATGTAGCGTATAGGGCCCACCTGTCAAGTTAGAAAACAGGCCTTTCAATTTTAAGCTTGAAAGAAATATTAGTACCAGTTTATCTTATGTTTGTTTATTTAGCTTATTAACATAATATGAATATTATGAATTAAATATGACTATATTTAGAAATTATTAATTATTTAATTATTACATAAATATAAAAGGCCTTTAAACTGGAAACAATATCTAAAAAATCAATACATAATTATGTGAATATTATATTGATGTTTATTAAAACGCAGGATCGAGGTACTACATAAAAGCATAAGAGAAAAGAATGTTCAACTTAAATTGAGAATATAGAAGAAGGAAATTTGAAGGGGTAATCTCAAATCGTAGGAGTACGAAGAAATCGCTGTTGCCCCCTCCCCTCCCACCCCCTCCCCCACCCCCCTTCCCCTCAGTAATCTGAAGCGGGTTATTTTCAAACGCTACACCGGGAACAACAGGAAGACAAGGAACTGTATATTTTACCGGTTCTGGCACAGGGCCAAGTACCGGGTCAAAAGAACGGGTTTTCCTGTGTCATCAAGCCACTGAGAGCGAGTGTCGCGTGTTTAAAATGAGGAGCTGGATGCCCAACGTGATACTATGCTCTTATTTGTCTGATTACAGGAGAAGCTTGCTATACAAAGCAGAGGTTAAAATCAAAGAAGACCATGGACGACTGCAGCGTATAACGGCAGCGTCACGCAGGTGACCTGTTCAGATCACGGTCGATAGCCTAGTATTTCGGTGTGAGGATTTCCAGTGTTTATCAGCAATACTGCTTGCGTGTACCAGCAGTTTCAAACTCAGAACTTCAGCATTGGGATTTCAGTGCACCGTGTTATGAAATATCCACACAGGCATGTCATTTGGAATATTTGAGCGATATTTGAGGTTCTTTTGAGAAGTCCCTATTTTCCCTGTACAGCTCAGGTGGGATTCGAACCAGGAACCTTGTGTTCCCGTAGTCAAAAGAGTTAACCATAAGGCCACGTCCGAACTCTAGATTTGCATAAGTTTGTATATCTAAACTTTTCTGGATCATTAAAATGTCATTGCATCCCGCCAGGCAGGGATGCTTTCACCCCATTTCGTGTGTGTGTTTGGTTGTGTGTTTGGAATTGTTCAAAACATAACCGACGCAATCATGAACGGCTTCTCATGAAATTTTCATGGCATTTAGGGATTGGGCCAATGGAGAATCGTTTGGTATTTCAGTGCGGATCCGTCATTTGATTTCGGATTAAGGTACGTCATCAAGGAATATTCCAAAATGCAAAGTCACTTATACATGAATGGATCTTGTAAATATGGGCCGAAAAGGTGATTGCAAACACGTCTTGGGGAGCACCTAACAATAGGGATCCCCACATGGTGGAAGTTTGCATTCCTTATATAAAAGAAGATTTCTATTTTATAATAAAATGCCGGAGATGAATCATTTTGACATAATAAGGGGCTAGATAAACGTGTTAATGAAGTAGGTCAATATGATTTATTAACTCTTCATTTAGACCGGCAAGAATAATCTAGTTTGTTCATGTTGCTATGGCAGCGTTGGCATGCGGTACTCTCACGAGCTAGCATCCAAACAGACTTCGAGGTTTCTAGTTTGTTTTGTTGCTATGGCAGCCTAGTCACGCGGCACTTTCCCGAGCTGGCATCCAAACAGACTTCGAGGTTTCTATATTTTTTTGTTGCTATGGCAGCCTAGTCACGCGGCACTCTCACGAGCTGGTATCAAGACAGAATTTACATACTCTGCACCATGGCAGTGTTACACCTTTTATCGTCTTTCACACAGCCACATCGTAGAAACATATAACTTCAGAGAAATTCGAAATGAGAAAAATTAAAAACCCTGATAGACAAAACAGATGGTCAACTGCTAATCTGAGACGAGATACCACAATTGTCATGTGCACAATTAAAAAACATTAAATGATGGTATGGATACCTGATAGTACATTGTTCAAAGAGGTAGAATGGCTGATGTTGGGCACAAGTGTACTGGAAAAGTCATGTTATATTTCATTAAATATACTTTAAGTTGGAGGTAACCGTTTCCATTTTTTAATGCCAACTTAATTAAGTATATGTACATTTGCATAATTCCTTTTCGGTTTCGGCCTACGAGACAGGACAGTATCTAGCGCCAGATCGGCCCTCTTGCATTACGGCCAGATCACTGGTCTGCCAGTAGGAGGGCCCTAAACGAGCCGTGTTTGTCACGGCTAGGCAGTATCACATGCTTCCACTCCTTTTGTACCCTGGCATTAACCAGGTCTGGTACGTAATTATTGCAACTGAGGGCCCTGGGTGTGTATTCGACAACATTGGGTGTCATATCACCGCACCAGCTGAGATTCGAACTCGCATGAGATTCGAAGTTTGATCTAACGGCTTTGACTCTTGTGTTCTATCCCTGAGCCACAGAATATTCTTTGTTACCAAAAAGTTTTCCATCGACTCTTACACTATCGCTTCTGCAGAAGTAGGTGAAATCTAATAACGCAAAGCTAACGGATGGGTCTGTACACTTGAAGTGCAAATTTGATCCGAATTGTCCTACATCTTTACAACCACTGATCCTGGAAGGCATATAATATATTGATATGTAATCTCAATCTCTAATTTTAAGGGCTAATCCAAGATTTTAAAAAAGAGGGACAGAGTGTAAGCGGGAAGCCTAATAAGAAAACCTTAAATATCCTTCGATTCGACAGGGGTTAGGAGTTTCTATATCCAAAAAGAGGTTTTGGCGGCTGAAGGGAGGTATACAATCTGGATCCCCCCCCCCCCGAATACGTTTATGGCCCCTATTCCGCCATCCGAAGGAATGAAATAATTACTTTCTTGAAAAAAAAAAATACTACCAAAAGCTATAGTTTAAATCGTTCGTCGGACGGTTGTATAATTAAAGCTAACTCTCGCTGAATGCTTGAGTATAGGAAGTTTGACTATTTGAAGAAACTCGAGCTTTTTGGTTTTCTGAAGCAGCCTGTACAATAGAATCCACCGCCGGGACTTAATAAGATTGAGTGTATGTCTGTTCTCTTTGATGAGGTAATTCGGCTCTATTAGTCAAATGGGTCCCTTCGTGCGGTGCAAATGCTTCTCTGAGGGGGTGGCCGCTAATTCATTAGCTATGTTCTTCGTTCGGATCCAATTACTGAGAATTCAAAAGGCATGCTCACTGTCTGATCAAAAGATTCAGCTTTGTTTAAAAACTTTTTTTCTACTCGTGCACCATATTTCAAATCAAGGATGTTTTAATTTCTAACTTTTTTTTCTGAATTTAATTTTCTCCATTGTATTTCCAATGGCTTTAATTGCAGTTGTATTCCCCTGTGGATCAACGTCTCCTACTTTTGAATTTTCTTAAGTTTGCGAATGTATAATTTTCTTTATCTCGCTACAGGTTACGGCACCAGGCAACTGTCTCTTACTTGAACTGATCCAGTAACAGTCAGTTAAAAATATTTATTTGTTTTTTTTTTCTTATTTAATTAATACTTTATGAATGTATTTTAAAACTGGTGTGAAATAAAGTTAATAAAGGATGTTCATAGTGTCTGATAATTTTATTCGACCTCTTACAAATGTTTCTTATATCATTCATATCGAATGTAATCAAAATTAAACATATTCCTAAGCGACTGTTGGTAATTTCATCGGTACTGTAATGTGTCAGTATTTATTTAACCATCGTAAACACGAACGAATCTTGTTCCGGGTGATATTGGATTCGCGGTCTTATAACTTTCAATTATCGAAATGTAATTGAGGTTACGTTAAGTATTACCAAAGCACTGCACCTGTATTCATTTCCGGGAGGGAATTGACTTGTCCCTTCATAATTTGTTAGTGATGGGGCCCTGAATGAGAAAAAAAACATGGCTGTAGGGTCAACACCTGACTTTCCAAAGCACGTGTGTGTCACATGTTCCACCTGGGCTTCATCCTTAAAGATACCTAAACATTTCAATAATAAGAGTATTATCTCACGCTATTGGTCAAATTTTACAAAATGCAAATGTTTCCAGCAAATGTATCCCGACATATGTTCCACCTGGGCTTCATACTTAAATATACCTAAACATTTCAATACTAAGATTATTATCTCACGCTATTGGTCAAATTTTACAAAATGCAAATGTTTTCCAGCAAAAGTATCCGACATGTAGACTAACAACCTCCTGTAAACTTGTTTATACTAGGGCTGGGTATCGTCTACAATTTTCGTATTGCAATATATTGCGATTTGTGGTAGTGTACTCTGATACGTATTGCGATATTTTCATTGCATCAGTTAGGAAATAAGGGTTTTCTTGGCCGATATAGAGCAATAATATTGTTGACTCGACACTTTATTTCCTGCAGTTATATCGCGGTGTTCGGAGAGAATATTTATCAATAATTAATAGTTGTCATGAGTAACATACGTCATCGAACAGACCTGCAAATTTCAAGGGACGGATCTTTGATCATATAAATGACATAAGGCGGGTCTTTCGATACTTTTGCGGCTTTCACTTTCAGGCTTTCGAACACTAATCCTTAACCATTTAAAGTGTAAACAAGTAACAGAAACTTTATTTTTACAAAAGTAAATAAGTTTCAGTCACGTTTGACAAAATATAAGAAAATATAGATATTTAAAACGATATCACGACACGCCATATACGAATCACCGTATCGTGATACACCGATATATCGATCATATCGCACACCCCTAGTTTATGCGATGTTATGTTTTTATGTGTGAGCACAGTCAATGTGTGTTAGTTTACCATAACAAGATGGCATGACCAGAGGAACGATTTTGCGCACGCGCGACAAATTACAACAAAGAATCAAAGAAGAGGAAACACACACATATACATATATATTTCCTACAATTTTGATACAATAAAAATATCGCAAAACGTATCAAAGTACCCTACCACATATCGTAATACTCGATAGTCGATACTCGCCACTTCTATTTATATACAAAAAAAAACGCCGCTCTCTCGCAAACATCTTGGCTGCGGAAGTTATCGGTTGGTGATCTGTGTATCGATTTGGATTAAGCTTTCAAACTTGAATGAGGACAGATAAAGCAGATGAGATTTCATTTAACACATTATTCAAGAGCAATTTCCTTTTATTATTAATTTAGTTATTCTTATATGGCAGAGGTAACGGTAAATTGTCAACGCAAGTAGACAGCATAACAGCGTGGTAGTTGACGGAGAGTGAACCAGATTACAGATCTAGATAAAAATAAATAAGATTAGGGCTTCAGGGTTGTTTCATTGTATATTACGATAATACACTCAATGTCATCATATGAAAACTTTGAGAACGCTGAGAAAATCATATGTACTTTGGCATGTAACAAGATTTCAGTACAACTTTTGGATTGATCACAAATAAAGGTATAGATGCTACTTTATCAAAATAACACGGACAAAGTTTAGTTTCCTTCCTTTTCTAGTAACTTGATTTTGGGTCCCTGATTTGCAGGCACAGGACCCTGAGTGCTCCCAAGCTGCCGACATATAGACGTCTGTAGTAGGGATTTGAAGTGGTCCAGATTGCTGCAAGGGGATGGAAGCTGCTTTTACCAAATATCTTTATCCTCGGAAAACGAGCGGGTAGAATCAGCTTATTCGATAAAAGAGTGAAAAGACTGGTGCATAAGAGGTATAATATATATGGAACCCCCCTAAAAAATTGTGTCAGAGTTTGTAATATTAGCTTGGTTTTGCTATATATTTATACATCACAAGTATTGTCAAAACCTGCGCAAAAAATCCAGATGAATGATCTATATGTTTCAATATTTTTTTTTCAAAGTCTTTATTACCAATAACGGATATCGTGTCAGACATGAATGATTTACCGTTCTTTTGTTGAATTCCGAACCGCATACAAACAAGGTTTATATGATTATAATGTGTTTATTTTGTCTATTTTTCAGACATAGCCTATTGTTAAGATTACATGGCACTGCAGTGCAGTTTTTGGCTTGCTAAAACTCTAAAAGTCAGACACGGACTATCGGTTGTTTGTTTGTGTCTGAATCTTGTTACGGAACCTAATGTAAACAGATCACGTATGCGAGATGAACACAAAATTTTGTAATGGAGATTAAAAAAATCAGAATCTGTAACACTAGGCAGCGGGAAATGTCTAGGGGAATGAATAAAGAAGTCAGTGGTTTTTCGTTAACAAATATCTCAGGTTTGAAATCTGCCATGTTAAGATGTTAAAACAAAAACAAAAAAACACAGAGATAAACCCTGTAAACGGTGTATGGTAAAAAGTATGTAATCTTGTAAACAATGTATGATAAACAATGTATGATAAAATAAAACAATGTGTCCAGGTCAAGGTCTAATAAATTTTCGAAACTATTAAGCCTCCCAGACGAGCCCCCAATTTTATGTCACGGAACCTAATATAAACAGATCACGTATGCATGATGAACACAAATTTTGTAATGAAAAAAAAATCAGATTCTGTAACACTAGGCAGCGTGAAATGTCTAGGGGAATAAATAAAGAAGTCAGTGGTTTTTTGTTAACAAATTGCTATAATTTATTATTTATACAACCCTAACATTACAATACACTAAATCAATACAATTAAACAGTATATCAGCGGTTTAACAACAAATTAATACAATCACACAGTAAAATAAACAGTGTGCACAGTACCTGGATACCACCACCGTCACAATGATAAGTTCTTTTAATGTATACTCTCGGAGAATGACAGTCCAGTGTAAAGCTCTTGTAACAATCCAGAAAGTAAACTTGAGGCAGGCAGCATTAAATTGTATATAGTTAGTAACAGTAGAATCCCCCAAGAAACCCCCAAGTTAGCATGACAACGAGAGTTCAACCAGTACGGATTAAACATAGAGTGCAACAACAACACGAGTTACGCCCGTGTCACACAATAAAAAGAGCACCTGTAACAATCTCTTGTCTCAAGATGAGTTTAGGCTCGGTATCTATTTAAATTTCTTGGCCGTAAGACATCTCCCTGGCGCCGATAAACAGCAAACTTAGGTAGCGGTGGTTGAGCAGAAGCAGCCATAGAACGAATGTATCTCGAGCACTCCTTAAGAAGGGTACTAAAGGTGTCACTGATTTCTTATATTATATTATTCAAATATATTGATAAATGCACCTGAGGTAAAAACACTTTACTGATATTACACATTTTCCTCTAATTACTTTGGTACTCAGTTATATTGTAAATAAGAAATTATTTAATTAAATGACGTCTCTTATCAGAAACCTAATGAAATTCAGCAAATTGTGATATGTTAAAATAGATTTTTGATATGTTATGTCAAAGTTCATATCTATAAACAGGAATATATTTTATCACGTGGTGATATAAACAAATAAAACATATTATTAAAATGAAACACCGTGGTATGGTATATCGGCTTAATCTCTTATTAAATCAGTCTGCTTGAATGTATCCAATGAATATCTTAACAAACCATGGATAATCTCTATTTGGTTTTGCGTCACTGGATAAATTCTACAACATGTTTGTCTGAAACAGCCTAAGATGTGATAAATTATATTTGGCGTGAGATTCAAATGACAAAATTTCGTTTTAGTTTTGAAATAATCAAATTTTATTAGGCAGATTGAAATCTTGCACAGCATGCTATAGTTTTATAATATAATAGGTTCTGAGATTGATTTTGAATTTCTGCCCCGCTGGACCCACTGAGGTATGAAATCAAATTCAATTTAGGCGCCAGTTGATTAGACGGAACATTTTGGAAAATAAAACCGAGTTCATGTCTTTGGTTCTGTCATAAACTGATTGATCTTTCATTTAGGGGGACAATCGGGAAAACTGTTCTGACTTCATAATCAAAAGACATTTATGTAAACTTGCAACATTTACATTACTTTCAATTAATAAATATACGCGGACGTAATTGCATAAAATGATAATTGCAATTTTTTTTATAAATGGTACTATTTTAAACAAATATTAATTGTAATGGTATGTCCATTGCTATTTGACCTGTCGTGCGTTTATTATATTGTCTAAGAATACTTTAAATTTACTTTTTTTTATAAAAAAATAAAATGATACTTCTAAGAATAAAAGTAAACTCCAGGTGTGTTTTTTTTTATTTATCACATGTAAAGATTTCTGATGTTCCGATAAGAAGGCCAAATTTACACCTGATAGCTGCGTATTTGCAATCTACGAATTAAAGCGGGATGCGCAGATCGATCTTTACACAGATATGGGCCTTTGTCTGATGACCTTAACTCGATAACCACTAGAATTTTTTTTCTGGTTGCGTCAACTTCCCAAAGTATGTGCTTAGGCCTCTCTGCTTGCCAAATATCCTGCTATAATAGCCAAAAGACTCAGCTTATCGCTCCAGTACTCAGTCTTCAACCAAGACAGCCTTTTCACACTGTTTTTATGACTGTATCATGGATGAATATTGTCAGAAAATATCAATCGCGATGTGTGATTTTTTTTTTCTTTTCCTGAGAAAGACCATCTCTGTCACTGACTTATGATGAAACTGTATCATGAGGTGTGTAATTTGCTTTATAAGCACACCTTTCGGGAACAACAATAATAACAACAACAATAATAAAAGCTCTAAGGAATATGGAGTAAACAATTTTCGAGCAGGCGGGACATTATTTTTTCACATTTTTTTGGAAAGTTTAACTGTCTAGACGTAAATGTACACATGGACAGAGTTTTAAGAACACAGAAAAGTGCTTCCGTTCTTGAAATAATTTATATAAACAAAACACAGTACAGACGATTTTCAGTGTCTCCTTTATAATATTTAAAACAAGAATTCCGCAAACGTGCATAATACACACGCCGTTTATCTGGTGACCTCTGACCTCACTATATATGCGTTAATTTTTATGTGAAGGTAATTCAGGTGAAAAAATTCTATTGGTAATTATGTTAAATAAGTTTCATGAATATCCATTGGATTTTTGGTAAGTTACCAAGGTGCCTCATAAGTGCGGTGACCTCTGACCTCATTATATGCATGGATTTTGGGAAGCGAGATGTTTTATTGATTTCTGATGAGTTAATTTTATCAAAATCCTTCATATTCTTCATAAGTTATCAAGGCGAAACTACAAAGTAGCCTAGTGACCGGTGACCTACGTGTCAAATACACGTGGATGTTGCCCATACTCGAACTCGGGCGAGATGACCTGTTGGTTAGTTGTTATGTTGAGTTTCATGAAAATCCATCAAAACCCCGGTAAGTTATCGCGGCGACACTAAAACGGACGGGCGGTGGGTTTACACAATAATCCCGTTATATTACGGGCGTAAAAAAAGGTCGAGGAAATGGAAGGCATCAACAGCATAAAGAATTTCGCCAAAATTGACATTTACAACATTTTATTATTATTTTTTTGGGGGGCCTAACTAAGACGCACGTGAATATCTTTATCCATGAACTGGCAGTGCATCTATATCAAGAGTAATGTCATCTTATTGTTCAATTTTTTCTCCATCGATTTGGTGTGGTTGTCGTTAGCATAGACCATATTACCAAAAAATATTGCAACAATAACACTTTGATCAGCGGGACTATGTAATCGAGCGTGACACGATGTCAACCATCCGAAAATAATCAATGACCTACGATTGATTTGGGATAACTCAAGGCAGAAAATCTCATCTACTAGCATTAGGTCACGTGAAACATGAACTCTCAGAATAAAAGTACATAACAAAAGCTGAAAAGCTACATTGTAATACAAAAGTAAGTTATTTAGATATTTTAATCAACACCATCGGAGAGTACTGGTTTTATGCAGTATCAGAACAATCAATATGTTCCGGTAGAAACAATGGTAAAAGCAATAAGTGATATAAAGAATTTGTTCGTGACATTCATTTTATATCACTTCCCTCCTCGAAGGAAGATTTATTATAAAAAAGAACTCCTGCTCTCTTACCATTTGCATGAAAAACATCCGGGTCTAGCTTTTTGGTGCACCAAGTTGGCACTTGATACAGTTGGGCTCCTGTGTGTTTCATATACTGACTGAGAAAAACACTTAAACACTTAAAAACAAACATGTGCCCACCTGGGTATAATTACTATTTAAATCATTCTATACATGAGAACATCGAAAATGATAGACTGGCCCAGTCAATGAAATGGCTCTGACAGAGATCTATCAAACGGCTCTCACTTTGTCGCACTTAGTGTCGGTACTACTACCACGCGGCAGCTTACTGAGTTACGTCGCGTCTATCGGTACATAGAATCGTTTCATTTGAAGCATATTAGCAGTAAACTATAAACATCAATACACTATAGCCCAGGGAGGGCTATGAAAATGAGCTTATTGCAAGTCTAAATTTGAAAAAGATTAAACATGACGTTGTGTCTGTATCTTGTTAACATAGTCATTGAGTAAAAACGTGCCTTTAATCTAAGATTTTAAAGTTCATAGGTAGTTCATTTAGCCATATCTTTTTCGCAGTTGAAAAGTAATTATAAATTTCCCCTTTTTTTCATCCATCCAGGTTTTTGTGTATTTATCTTTGTGTATATCAAATTTTACATCCTTACTAATGTTTTTAAAACACAAGTAGTTAGCAAGTCATTGAAGGCCGGAAGCATGTTTTTTACCTCACTTACAATAGCCGGACATGGGATCACTCCAGGCAATTTATTAAATAAAGTTGGCAGAGTCTATCAAATTTAAAAAAGGCCAGTATAGTTTATTCATAAAACTTCCCCGCTTCGAGTTTTAACCTGACATTGATGTACGTAAAAGAAAAGTAAAACATTGACGTCATATGCGTAGGCCTTACCTCTATCGCACGATGGAACTTTGACCCGTTGTGATTTTTGGGTTTTATTTAAATTCCTCGCCTTTGCCTCTTTTTTGTGAACGAAACCGATATCTTTACCTTGAAGTATATGGTAATTGAAATATATCTCCGGATTATCATATTTGATGTTATCAGGAGATTTCAAGATTGGCATAAAGCGAAAATAAAGATTGGCTCTCCAGCACCTTTTTAGAAATATGGGTGGGCGAAATTTGTTTTTACCCTTTGTTTAATTTTCGTTGATCAAACATATTATACGTTTAGCTGAATAGGTAAAAACACATCTTAGCACAATGAAATTTACTCGAAAAGTTATGATTTTCATCCACACGCTTGCACTTGAATTACTATTAATAAAATATCGGTCTAATCTGTAAACTTTAATTCGTTATAATAATAACTGTGTCGTAGCGATTAAACAACTTTTTACTTCCTATTAATTAATATTAACTAATTATTATTAAATTCATTTATTGTGTTATTTATTATGTATATATATATATATATTTGATAATATACATGTCTTTACACACTTTATTACTCGAACACCGTCAAGTAGTTTAGTACATAAAACTTAGATTCAAAATACCTGATAAAAGATGAGCTATAATTATATCGATTACCATATCCTTCACATGCAATAGACTGTTTGTTTAAAATGATGGTACTTGATGTGATCATCCAATATCCGGTGTTTTCCCTTTAAATTATATAAACAAGATTTCAGGTACAAACATGTCAGCAAACCCTATAAGACATTACAAACGAGAATAATTTGAAAATGATTTTTTCTGGATTCTTAAATTTTAAAGACGGAGGAAGTCTTGAGCATTATGGATGCTGTTCCGTAGCATGAATTTTAAACTACGATATTTCGCATGCACAGGCTAGGATGTGTACTTGCTTTACATAAATATAAACCTAAAATCTAACATTAAACTGGAAAAAAACTGTCGGATCCGAAACGGTCCTCAGTAAGAGACGACAGATTATCAATACATGCTAGAACTTATTAGACTAAAGCTTATGCATGGCCAAAGGCCCCCAAAATGCATCAACCTAAGATTAGACTTGTTTCTGGAATACATTTGGCATCTATGCTTGGGAAAATGGAAGCTCCCTCCCGTTTTGGGAATAGAATATACCCTTCAGAGACTAGACTGCTGTGCCCTGATAAGGAGCGACATGGAAAGATCAGAAAATGTGCCTACGCGACAGAATACCCTCTGCGTCTATAAGACTTTATAACTAGATATTCAAACCGTCTCAGTACTAACAGGTGGTTGTAATTAAACTTAATTCATATTGGCAGTCACATGCTTGCTTCCCTAGAGGTGTTATTAACATTACTTTTCAACGAAACCTACCATGGTTTCTGTGTGTTTGCTCCAAGACAAAGAGATTAAAGTACGTATGAGTATTTATAGTACTTGTAATTGACAGTATCTGCATTGGCAGACTAAAGAGTTGCTCCCATACGAGTAATTACAACTGCCAAACTACTGTTCTGTGAATCTTGTCATAGGCGCTGTTAGCTCTGCTAAAGACAAAGAATTTGGTCCACCTGCCAGGTTCCATGTCTTATGTTTAATAATATATTAGATAAAAACATTTATTTGATAGCAAAATTAATCCTAAGATGTTCTTTCTTAAAAGTATCGGTTATGTTAGATGACAATTCAACGGATGCTTCAACTGACACGTTTTTGAACAATGTTTTGTAAAATTCCATCTGTCATGACAAATTAAGGTAATTAAAACTGCTATTGCTTTTTGTCCAGAATGAGACTCGGTACAAATAATTCACATTGACAATCTAAAGGACTTACTCCATTGCTTCATTTTCTTTTCTGTTTGCAGAACAATGAATAATAGGTAACTACTTATTCTTATGTCTTAAGTACCGCAGTTTCCTAATGGCAAGTCTTTTGCTGCTTCTGAAGGAACCTTACTCCTACAAACCGCCATGTGAAAAAAAAATAAAAGCTGATTTGGAGACATACAGCAAACAGGGAAAAAGAAATCTTCATGATGGTTTTGTACATAAGACACTTCAGGAAGCCCAACCTAACTACTTGTCTGCTTTCTCGTCCATTTGAGGATGCGCTCGGCATTGCTTTTTCTGGTGGCTGCTGTCTCCTTGCTGTGAACCGCTTAGAGGCATGGATTATTTCTAGTCCCATTCTGATCAAACTGTAAATTTAGAGGGCTTATAATAAAGTAAAACCCCGAAATTACGAGCACCAATGGGTGTACGATGGTGTGGTTGCATTTTCGGGTTGGTTGTTTTCAAAGAGGGCTGGGCGTGAGCAGAGGTTTAACCGCACCCTATATTCCGTATGCACAGTAACCTTCTATGTTTTAAAAAATCAAAAGAAAAAACAAAATATCTATATTTTACGAAAGACATTATAAAACAATATATCTATACTTGACAAAGAGACATTACGGAGCACATAGAAACGATGCAGGTAATTTCAAATAACTGCGTGATTGAAGATTAATTTACAAGCTGTAGTATACATTTTAATACGTTTAGTCTTGATACACATCGTCTAGAATAAACTATTGCAGCCATCAATAACAATAACGCAGTCAGTTGAAATTCATTCGCTTTCTGTATAAGCGTATTTCCTATAATATCATGAAAAAAAAATATGGCAATCAGTTTATGTCGGCAGGAGTAACGGTATTTATTTTTTGCAATTTTGCAGAAGTTGCTTTTTTTCAGAGTAGTTCATCATTCACATGGCCCTTTTACATTAGATAAACGTCAGATTGGCGAGAATACGACAGTTTGTCGGATTTAATGCCGTAATAATTATGAGTTACACTTGTAAACCAAATAACATAGACAAGTATAAATGTGGCCAGCATGTGGAAACGTTTGGTTCTTGACCCTATGAAACAGACCGAAAGGCCGAGTGGCTCAGGCACAGCCGCTGAAAGTGACCCGACTGGACCTTTGTATATGAAGCGCAAAAGCCTGAGCTTTCAATTTCAATCAACCTACCTACAGTAGCACAGGTTCGGTGGCTGATTGTGTTTATACGTGTCCACTGTGATCTACGCCCACTGCCGTTTGGTGTAGCAGCCTGGAAGGTCTCAGAGTCCTCCTCTAAAGCGGTATGTGAACGCCAATGTACAATAAGCATTGGTTGTTTTGAGCTTCGCTCGGGCGACTGTATGGATGGCTGTGCGCCTCTTTGACAAGGCAGTCAGATAAGTGTTTGTATTATTGGCTGATTCTTGGGGGCTGTCTCCCTCTGCCTTGAGGGGCCAGATATTGACCGGTGTCCATCACGCGTTTCATCGGGATGTTATAGATGCAGTCAAGTGGGGAATTCAGAATTGATGCCTGAATTGAAAACAATTGACTAAAACCGGGGTCTGAGGCCGATCAAGCTTTACCCAGCCAACCATTAAGTCATGCACCATTCGTCGTGCATTGAGATGTCCATTTCAAAGGAAGGATCACACAATACGTCAGTCGCGGGTGCGTACATGCATGGTCCTACAGCAGGGAAGCCATTACACTACGTAACCCAGCTGTTTATTCCGGTCGAGTGGTGTCTATGTTTATTGTATATTTAACTTGCTTTTATATACATGTATAGACTACACATAGATGACAAGAAAAAAATAGCAGGTTTCTTATTCCGGAAATGCATAATTATACATACAGGTGCAATAAATAAGTATGGTCCTTTGATATTCAGGTTCCTGTCAACTCTTTGCCAACTATCGCATTGCTAATCACACTGCTCGACCTGGTGGCAATTATAAGTAAATATAACAGTTTGTCTTTTCCGAAACAGATGAGATGTGAAATTAAATAAATATTTTAAAATACATCGTCGGATAATAGACTGTATGCTCGGAGAATTCAGAAAGTTACAACGTGTAAATAAATAAATGTTAATTAATTGTTTAATTTTGTACTTCCTGAAAGCTCAATCAGTGATGGAGTCGATACGACGACATCCGAGTCCGGGTGTAAGTCCGAGTCCAGGCCATCCGAGTCCAAGTCCGAGTTCAAGAGGTTCGAGTCCAAGTCCGCATTCTTTTAGTACGAGTCACTTGGAAGTCCAGTCCGTGTCCATTATACATCTTCTTTTCAAAAGAAATGTTGCATGGGTATTTTAGATAACATCTGTTCATTTTTAAGATTTTTTATATGTGCTATTTACTTGAATTAAAATTACCTTTAACCCCCTGATGCCGAACTGAACTTTGGTTAATATAGTCTAATTTTTTATGCCAAATATTCCGTAGCAGTTCGGGCATGAATATACGACCTTATAGTATGTGACAGAGCTTGTTTTTTTTCACTGGACTCGAGATGGACTAAGCCTGATTTATCGAATCCTTACCTCCGAGTCCAAGTACAAGTACAGAACCAAGTACAAGTCCGAGTCACTGGAAAGGTGGACTCGAGTCTGGACTGGAGTCCTATACACACTTCTCCCTATAAAATGGCGAGTGGTTAGCGATTTTCATTAAGTGTGTAATAACTGGCTTTTAATCCCGAGTATGAAGATGTTATAAGTTTAATTAGGATAAATAATCAAATGCTAGTACATGTTGCTTTTTTTTATTCTGAGATTGTATATGTTTATCAGTATAAGATAATATGCAGTAAGACTTTTTTTTAAAATGAGACGACCGGAGCACCCACATAACCACTTTTTAAGTAGAAAACGGTTGGATTATAGGTAAATTATGAAAATCACATGAAACTGATTCAATAATCAAGCACCAGAATGCTAAACATTTAGTTATTTCACCCAGCAATTGCAATGTTAGTGTTCAATATACTCAAATTGTCATGTCTGCTTCAGGTATATCTGAAAACCCTATTGGCGATATCAATGATTATGCACTTGGGAGTCGCTTTTTGCGGTGAACTTTACATATGAGATTTGTTTTACTGTGATGATCTATGATGATTAGTTATCTCTGCTTTGCCAAACTCCTCTGCATTGGAACTTCTACTAAGATGACCATAAAAAAAATAAAGTGAGCGGTTGGCATATTTCACACGATAAATATGTATGAACCTCTACCACCAACAAAGATAGTTTACATGTGTATATTCAAGGAAACTACTTTTGAAACAGGATGCGACTAACGCCGCTCCATTAAAATCAGACAATAATAAAGCAGATGTATTATTTAATTACCTTACATATAAGCAATTTACTCTATTTTTGGTAACTGTTCACCTGTAGCACAACAGTGAAACAGCATGATGCCAGCCCCCTTTACGTCTTGTGTGCACATGTTGCACAAAAATGAAACAGTCAAGTGCCAGCCACCTTTACTCCAGGACAAGTACGGCCGGGTCGTCAGCGATACAGCGTGACAAAGTGGATGTTGGCTGACGTTCACTAAAGGTGCTGATAATCTTGTAGATTGATATGTCGGCTAAAGACTGCTCTTGATAGAATCATATGATACTCTGACAGGAGGACAAATTATAGCTTAATAAATTCACAGGCAGATATCCTTGTTGGACATGATTGTCTGGCCATTGCCTTCTCAAATATATAAGATTTCAAGATTTCAAGTGAATGCTATATATCGCGCATGTTCTTCACATCATTTTTTTGTACTTATATTATGAATGACGGTGTTGGCACTACCTCGTTGTTAAGTAACTTCCCTGTGTCAAATTTTCGAAAATGTCTTATTTTTAGTCTTGAATATATATGCTAAGGAACATTCTCTATTTGTCCTAAGTGGGTATTTTTCACATGTATTCTTATACATTTTGTTGAAAATGTTGATATTATTTCGGAAAGGGTCTATCACAGTGTCATGTATCAGCGGACCCGTCCAACTGCAAGAACTGGTAATATGCTTGTATTATATAAAGATCCAACTCGGTAATCTTTATATTTTGTACTCATTAATAAACGTATTCTATTAAAACCTAAAAATACATGTCCCAGCCTGGTTCCTGCAAGGTTGCTTTGTGTATACACGTGGATACAATGTTATACATTTATACATGTACATAAAGTGGATATATGCGCCACATCTAACGCTATTATAACATATGTTGCTACACTCTTTACAGCAGATATGCGTTATTCGCGTTATGGCAAGCGGGACTTCCCTCATGGGCCAGTCAAATTGATTAGGGCGGAAAATTACTGAGCTATGTTTACTTCTTATTAAAAAGATGTTTAAAATAATGTCGAAATATGAAATTACACAGTTATTTCATTTTTTTCTAAGATAATAGAATCAACAACCGCCGCTGTTTTATTTAAATCCATTTAGCCTCCACACTTAATATATGGTAAACAATAGGTAAAGGCAACTAAGACCCCATGGATACACATACAGCATTGAAACATATAATGTAAATTACATACTTTGTACTACAATAATACATTATAATGTAATAATTACATAATATGTAATACTATGTATTACATATAATGATTCAAGCATGTTAACGTTCATTCTTCCTAATTCTTCCTCATTTTTAAAAGAACTTAAACGGGCCCTATATCTGACGTCTATTGATTAAAGACAATCCCTTGGACTTTTTATACAAATAAGCATAAAAAACGTAAATCCCACTGCACATAGAAAGTTTGTTTTGTAAATATCCACGTGTAGGTAATAATAGCTTGTAGGTAAACACATCCACCACAGAGGCGTTATAAGAACATTTCATGACAGAAAAACCTACAGTGTATTAATATGTGTAAAAAGGAATCCAGGAATCACTTTAATTCTACAGAGAAAGCAAGTGAATTGCTGGCTTTAAAAAGGAAGATAATGTAAATATGTGCTTGTGTACGTGTTTGTGTACAGTATGTTCCGTTGGAATATAACGCTGATATCTATTGATGTAGGAACGTGATAGTATAACAACGCGGGACATTACGGTCGACTTTCAGCTCTGTAGGGTGGGGAAGAGGTTATTTCGACCATGCTGAGCAGTCGCTAACACAGTCAAGCTGTGATTGACATTAAATTAGACTAATGATGGGAACTGCCCAGAATGCTGAACTAGTTTCCCCGTAATTGCAAACCGACGCAAATAACCCTGGTCAGTTTGTATATACTTGAAATCTTGTGAGACTCGAGCGAAATGCAAGTCATTTTTTCTTGTTGTTATACTCTCAACAACTGCCTGCCAGGAATTGTCTGCAATGTAAAGGACAAAAATAATCTGACAGCGTCTTTTTTGTTAAAAAGGTTGATTTTCATTAATTTTCCGGTTTGGAAGCCCCCTAAAAATACTAATCTAATAAGAAAAGGCTGTTTTACGTGCAACCCCTGTCCATTCCCCCCCCCCCCCCCCCCCCCCACACACACACACTCCCCGTCCGCTTAAAAAAATTATTCTGACTTTTTTTTTTACATTTAGCGACGTTAAGTAAGTATTATGATGTACCTTTAATTGTTTACCAAAATAATTATGTTATTTTCGAAATTCATAATATAACAAATGCCCCTTAGCCCCTAACTCTGAAAAGGACCTGGTATACCAACTTTTTTATTTTGTGGCATAACTGTCCGCTATTAGATAAATTTGATGGCATCTTCTTTGCTCTGCTGGGCTTATTGTTAACTCGGAAAGTTAATGGGATAATTGACATGCTCCTCCGCTCGTTGGTGGTTCCGTCACCCTATTTGCCAAGACTCGACCCACTTTAATCGCTTCATGCTTCAATATAACCTGATGCTATATACATATTTATCAATATCAACAGGACAAAAAATGACCGATAATGGGGCTGTCAAAAGCGCAGATTCCACAGACTTGGTAGTATGAAGACAAATTTCAGCATCTTTTAGCTGTTTAATTGTTGGATCCGTGTAAAGTTTGTACACATTTGGTTTAAAGAATGATAATGATAAAGTTATATAAAGAATAATTTCGGACGTGGTGTTAATGTAGTCTAACTCGGTTTCATAATGGAAGACACTGGAAGGATGGATTTATATGAGAGGTAGGGCGTGGGGCGAAACCGAGGAAATTATTTTATATTTAGTCAATAAAAGAAATGTTAAACCAATACTTTGATTTCATGTCGGTGTTGAGACTCTCTATTGTCCAAATCCCTGTTTTATACAACAGCAATTTTAACTGCCACTTCGCTTCAAGAATATGGAAGTGTTTAAACTTTTGAGTTATCGAATGTTTGAAGATTTTATGACTAGGTGTTAATATGTTTAACAGGTTTTTTTTCGATATAGAAGATTTTATGATTCAAATGTTTCATTTTTTTTTTCAAATGTTTCATGCAAGGATGCCTTTCTCTTGCTATTGCCGCTAAATTTTCATGGACACAACCTTGGGTAATTTTATAGCATTTCTATTCGTAGGATCTCAAAATCATTAAATGCCATGTTTTAAATTTTAACTATGCTACTGAGTAAGACACAGTGAAATCAACATAATTAATACTGAATTTACTAATTTAAGATTTTGAATTTATTTAAGATTTGAATGCCCATTTATCGCAGATTTCCTTCACGAATGTCATTATTTTAAGCCACATAGGAGACTGAACGAATGGCCTTGTTATTTTGCATAAAAGGTCCGACGCCCTTTTTTTAAGATGTTGACCCCCCCCCCCCCCCCTTTATAAGGACACTTCTCAACATCTCTGGTCAGCCCAAAAGCAATCAGCAAATTCCCTCTCTCAGAATAACAAATTTGTGTTCCCTAGCAAAAATATTGGGAAATATATTTTTTATGTATGAGATAATGTGGTTTTATATTTCAAAACTAAATTATTCATTATCTCCATCTGATTTAAACATTAAAAACAGGGTTATATTTTATGAAGCATATATGAAGCAATGAATTAAAAAAGTGACACGTGCAATATCCTGAAGTTTCTTATTATATATATGCGATGGATAATTAAAGAAGGTGAAGAGAGAACGAAATTTTACACTGACTAACGAAATTATCTCGAAATTTATTTATATATATTTATTTCCCTGAAAGGTCAGGGAGACAAAACTGACACCTCCCCTACCCCTAAAATATGAGGTGGACGAGTCCTCCTGCACCCTGAAACAATAAAAGTTCATGCTTCCTTCCCTAATTCGAGTGAATGGTAATGGCACGGCTATTACTGTTGCACTGAAAATGTCGAGTGTGCCTAAAAACGTCATCTCGTCCAAATGCCTGGTGCTGTATTCGTGAATACCTGATCTCAGTGATGCTGTTCCGGGCATCATCATCAGAAGATGATGACGTGCATCCGAATCAAATAATTATAATATAACTGAAATATTCGGTTTTGAATTATATTTTATTTAGAAATATATTTAAAGAGGAAAAAAGGATAGACACTCATAAATTCAAGCAAATAGAGAAATTAAAGCGGACACATGTACAGACAAATATGTCCTCTTCTGCTCTAGTTTGTCCTATTCTGCTCTAGTTTGTACTACTCTGCTCTAGTTTGTCCTACTCTGCTCTAGTTTGCCCTAGATGAAGTACATACAGGTACAGTAAGACTTTTCCACAGCAATAACTGTCTGTATGAAATCCCTAAGTAACACATTTAACGGAGCCTGTTCCAGCTATCAAGTGCGCTCAACGACGGAAGATAGGGACCGAGGCAGACTGATAGACAGACTGACGGACAGACTCTTAAACTGAACTTTTCTGTTGATGAAACCATGGAGCAACAAATTGTCCGAAGTAAGTTTAAGCCATCACATATTGCTCGCGGAAAGATGAATTATGGACAGAGACAGACAGACAGACAGACAGACGGACAGGTACACATTCTCTTCCGACTAAAATATATGCTGATGAAAACCTGGAGCTACAAATTGTACGGGAGTCGCTTCTGGCCATCACCGCCGCTTGTCACAAGCAGACAGAAGCATTAGCTAATAATGACCCGATCTAATCGGAGGCCCCGCATCAGCCCGGGGCTTCTTCCTCAATGAACGTTTGTTCGGCTTCTGGTGTAATGACTAGGGGCACACGTAGAAGCAATCCAGTCTCCCTTCTGTTCATATTTGACAAAAGTTCTACAATTCTTTTAAAGTCCATATGTACACTATACGTCTGAAATTTCCGAGCTATCTCAAAGAAACCCCACCCCGACGTTCTGAGCGATAAAAGATTTTGCAATGAGGTCAAAGGGGAAAAAATATCAGCTGCAAATCTGTCACCTGTAACTAGTAATGTGATCAAGGCTAAGTATGGGAAAACGTAAACTCGGCAGGAGAGAAGAAAAAGGAAAAAAAAAATAAAACTAGAAATCCGCATAATAGGGCCTCCGCCAAATTAGGGGTTTTATTGTGGGATGTTTCCAAACACCGTGTTTGCATTCACTTATTAGACCCAGGTTCATTTGTGCAGAAGTCTGTACTTTTGTGAACATTCTTCGACATTGTCCCTGAATCCAGACCATTGGCCGGATCCACAACATAATCTAAATTTGCCCATTTCCAAAATGCCCAGAAAATTCCATTGCAACAACGTTCATGATTGCGTGAGCTATGATGTGAACAAACATAATAACACATCCACAAACTGTCATGAACTATCCTAGAGAAAAGAAAGTTCCCCGGTGCCTCGGTGTCCCATTTCGCCCTTTAGTTAGGACGAATTTGTAGAGATACATACTCAACACGCTCTGCACGCTTTGGCCAAAGGGTTCCTTACAATACAGTGTTCATTTTTCCCAAGCCGGCAATGTGCAGACAAAGGACATTAGATACGATTAAAGTTATATCGTGAATTCTTAATCAATGACATTTTTTGCACATATTTCATTTAGTCAAAGGAAATAAGAATAAAGTTTGTATCATTCATAGATAAATATCCAGATATACGCTTAGACAAATAGCTATGGTAAGTTAATCAAGTGTATTTAAGCTTCTTTTTTTCTACAAAAATCAAAGAGTTTTAACATGTTTGGTTTATAATTACATGCGGTCTGTGAACTTGTTTATCGTTCTAGCGGAATCAGTTCCTCATGCCTGGTACGTTAACATATCAACATTACTCTCTAAATAAAAGACGACCGTTCGCGGTCACTGCCATACCTTTGGTGCAGACAGATTTGATCAATCTGAAAAAGAGACCCCTGTATCCCCCTCGAGCTTTTGACGTAAATAGTCACGTGACACCCCGATCAAGCAGACTTCTTGATGCTAGGGTAATTTTTCAATCCATCCGACACAAGTGTTGATTCAACATGACTTATCAAGGAATTTAGATCGATGAACGTGCGGCAACAATCATTGGTAAAGGTAGCCTTTTCTTGTAAAAAAAATATCTTATGTGACTGATACACCTAAGCCTTATACTCCAGTGCGCGTGTATGCGTATATTTGAGAAAAAAAAATCATTAAGGCCATTAAAAAAAAGGTATGGTTCTCAGGCACCGCTCGCATCAATTTTAACCCCTGCATCAACATTTTATTATTTTGATTTTCAATAGGATCTTACCAATTTTGAGCTCCAGCCGCTGAGATATTTCTTCCAAGAAGATAAAACAATACAATTTTGATAAGATTTCCTTTGTGAGGTAGTGCTTCTTCCGGTTTAGCAAACATATTCTGTTATTATTATCCCCCCCCCCCCCCCCCGTACGTTTTTATGAAATCATACAAAAAGGGGAAAAAACCTCTCGCCCGTACTGATTTATGAAAAAAAGTGCCTGAGAACCAAACTTTTTTGGCCTAATATGGTTTATTTACTGTGTAACACCCATGTGTGTTTGCCACACTGCTCCAGTGGTCGTTGCAACTTCAAAAGGCACCTATTCCTTTTGGAATTGTGGGGATGGCCAGCACTACGTGTTTCAACTGTCAAGCTTCAAAATTTGCTACGTTTCAAAGATACACCTGTTTACATTTTACATACGCATTCCTATGATATATTAAGTTCATACCACAAATATACCCTTGTTTGTGTACTTTGGCTTGAAACAATACTCCTCGTCCAGGATATTTGACCGGTTTACATTTAACACCTCAATACATTTATTTCTACGAATAAGAGTTATTTAGAAGCACGGTGCATTGTGGGCTAGGATTTTCTTTACCTAAACTCCCTAAGCAGCAGAGTCGTTTTCTTGAGATTCCGATTCGGCAGAGTGTGTGTGTATATGGGTAAAAACCTTTCAGGACCTTTTTTTACGCTTATTGTTTATGTCAGGGATTCCATGTGAATTGTCAGTCAAAGTCAGCTTTGAAAGAAGCAGGGTCCACTAGATTTAGATATTAACTGTCTACAGCACACTTCTGGCAGTGCACACATATACATATATACTCCCACATGGGTATTTAGTTAAGCTATGTTAGCTTGAATCCTGTCATTCGTAACATATACTGTTTTATAGACAGCAGTCTTTTTCAGAGCGAAAATTATATAATGCTATTTATATATTTTTCAGTATGTAATATTGACAGAACTGTTTGAGCTCTCAGGTAAAACAGGATGAAACGCATGCTGTAGGGCCTATTAATTTTGCAAATTGATATCGACCGATCGTTCACGAGGATGTATTTTTTCCGAATCGCATACGGGTTTATTTAACTAAAACTGAAATTTTAGAGAATAAGTGCCCGTATAACCGTTTAATCCTTAACCACATTTTTTTAATCAAAGGCCATTTTCCTTCTCATTATGTTTTCCGCAAATTAAGACACCTGCGAAAATGGCGTGCTCGCAAAAATGTTTGGTATTACAGAAATGAACACTTATCTGTTTATACTTTGCCGCTCACTGTATGCTTCTGTGCGAATTCAATTCCGAGAATGCCGCCTTTTAACTCACAATGTATTTTATAATAATTATGGACCCAATAACTGCCACAATCCATTCCACGTCTCGAAAAGACGGCTTTGACCTTGTCTCTCCAGTCAACATCATACATCAAATTAATTGTCGTCTCGAATTATTTACGAGGTATGATGCTTCGAAATAATTTGCCCTGGTATTATGCTCAGTCAATTTTGAGGATGTTTTATCCAAAAAGAAACATACTTTATAAATCAGTATTTCAATAAACCTATAGGCGTTCCTAAGTGGTGTGACCCATAAAATAAAGTGAACAAATGATATTATCTTATGATCTTATAAAAACAGAATGATTTACCTGTCATTAAAAATTGTCAGGTTCATGCATGGTTTATAGATTAAACTTGAGGTATACTTGGCGGAATTTCAGTCTCTCCTGATGATATAAATGATTTTTAAAGAAACTTGTGGGAACCTATGATATACTTGTCTGCTCTTATAAAGCCAATGCTTTAATTATATATATATATATATATGTGTGTGTGTGTGTGTCCGTTTGTTTAGTTTTTTTTGTCAGTGTTATACAGCAAATGCCTTTGGTAAATTCAAACACATATCTAATGCTTTATGTGTTTCAAATTAAAGTGATTGTCTCCGGTTTATTTATATTGCAACATTATTTCTCGATTCTTTGTCTTTACCTGAAATTGCATCTATTCAGTTTGAATTTTAAACGATTAACATAAAGGTACTACAAGTAAATGATGTTTCGTAAATCATCATGTGTTAAAGTCACGATTAAAGGAATGTTTCAAATAATCACAAATGTTGTTTAAAAAATTGCATGATCTTATTTATTTTATTAATAACTTGCAGGGCACCGAGAAATAATATGAAACATCATATTTGGTCGTGTTTCAAGAACACAAATATTAGATCCTTCGACAGTTTGCAGAAAAGTTTCAAATCCATTTCTTACAAATATATATATATATATATATATATATATATATGTTGGATATATAAAAGGATGTTTTTACTATAATATGTCAATAATGTTACATGTCTGGCACTTAGATTGTCATGTTAGCCTACATTTTGGCAGTTTCGCTTGAGGATGAATGTATGGGTGTTTACGCCTGCAGCTGGAAAAATCGTCCGTTATTTTGATAAAAGCCAACCGCCTTCATACAATACGCCATTGCCTGCGGAGATGTGCAGGCAGAATGTGGTCGGCGTCAAAATAAAAGTTTTGTTCTCTTTCAAGCACCACAAAATCTGTCTTCTCCAAAATGTAGACTTAGTAGTCTGAATGAAGTTGAATTTACTGAGGGTATACATTTATCAATATGAATAAATTCTGATGTATAGGTTTTGAAGTCAAAGTCCTTTTACGTTTAAAATAACATAAAAAATATTAAAACATAATTAAAAGAAAGATATTTATAATCAAATGATATTTTCTTATTAGAAAAAGAAAGCCTTGTGCATTATTCTTGTCAGTCTAAGTCAGTTTCTATACATATTCATCATTATAATGTATTCATCATTTAAAATCGCCAAAGTCAATTCAAAGTTGTATTTCCCAAAGTCCATGGTTAAAAAAATAATCATTGTTTTGAAATGACGTTTTGATTAAAATTTAACTCTTAAGTAGAGAATGATCTTATTAAAAGAGAGAGAGACAGAGAGACAGAGAGAGAGAGAGAGAAAGAAAGAAAGAAGAAGTGAGAGTATAAGCCCTTAAGTGTAATTTAAATTTCTTCCTCTGGTACTTACGACAATATAAATATATGAGTATAAAACAAACCTTGTCCAACATATTTACATTTAATACAATTTATCCGTTAATCAGTTCAACAAACTGTACGTGGTAATAAATATGTCTAGAAGGTGGCAATAGAAGGAGCTGCTACATTTGCACGACAGAAGCGAAAAAAATGTATATATATAAGGTCAACACTGGTATGTTTAAACCTCAGACTGCAAACCCTAGAGCACCATCCCGACTTAAGTGAACATAATGAGCTATTAAACCGACTTATTTTGTCAATTTCTGTGTTTTTATACCTATAATACGAGCCCATGGTGTCCCTCCGGGTGATGATATGTTGATGTCTGGAGCCCTAATTTGTCTATGGTCCCCGCGACTTTGCTGTCACAGAGGATTCACTGGGGAAGATATTCAGCTCCTGCTTGCCTTACAACTCCGAAAACTGTCTTTGCTTTGTATGTGCTTGCTGTCAGAAGTCAGACGAGACTGTTGGCTTTTCTAATCTTCTGTCAACACTTTTGGACTGCAGGAAGCTCACACAATATCTGTTTTGTCTTATAGCTGCCAAACTATCATTCCTGATATCATTACTTGATATTTTTCAAAATGGCGAACGTCTCTCGTTTCATGTAAAGCATTTTATGCATTTGATCTGCATGTTTGCCGCTTACACGCTGAAAGGTTTCCGTGAGAAGACTTATAGACATACTGTTATTATAATGATTTCGATTATTAATTAGAAATTTCATACCATCATTCTCATGAACAATCCAGCTTATACTTATTAATATTCATTTTATAATTACACCTAATTACATCTATGTTGTAAATAATCTTAAATAATTCTTGAATGTATAGACAAAAACGTAGTTGTCGGAATGCACCATTGTGAAAACCCCGAACCATTATTTATATTGAATTGTTTGCTGAGAAAAAAATATCAAACACCGCATGTTAAATATTACAAACAAATACCGAATATATGGATGCATCTCACACAAACGTAGGAGTTAACAGGCAAGCCGACAGTTTTCGGGTTGAGGTTCAGATATAAAGTGTCCTCATGGATGCTAAATTGCAAAGTAAAATTTCAACAATTATCAGATAGAGCAGTTGCAGTAACGAGAAAGAAATCATCTTCACGGCGGCGACAGGAGAAAACCGTAGGACTTGTTATGTCGGGGACGGGAGGGGAGGTGGCTTCACTTCCCCATCACTGACGCATTTTTAACAGGTGGCTAAATAACCTTCGGTCCTCTTTACTTATAGGGGAATGACATGCATGATATTTGACACAGTGATTGTGAGATAATTTCATGACTCAGGGGTTCTTCGTATATCCTTTAATATGCATTTCACACAGAGAAAATTTCGGGCATGCATTGCGTCAGGTGCCACACGATATTGTCATATACTTTAGCCTACAATATAATATTATGTGCTTATTTTAAGAATAATTAAAAACAGTAAACACTGTCTGAAATATAGGTATCAGACTGTAAGGATGCTTTTTTTCTTCATTGAGAAAACTAGTCTATACAGCTCATATACTATCATCAACCTGCAGTCTACTAGGGTTGCAGCCTTGCAGTCACTGGACTGAGATTGTCTTGACCCCTTATAACAATCACAGATAAGTGCCATACGAAAACGTTTTCCTTTCATCTTAAGTGGAGGAAGGAAAACCACACGGTTGGCCCAGAACGACATGAATTATCATCGATAAATCGGGCAGCAGATTTACTCTTAGACTGGCCCAGTCGATGCAATAGTTAAGACCTAATTCCTCCCACCGACAGAGCCATCAATTTGGCTTCTCTTATCATCTATATTAGTGACAAGAGTTGGCACTGAGCAGGTACGTCTATCAGTATATTGAATCATGTTTTATTTTACGCATTTCAGCAACAATAAATTAATAACTACTAAAGCCCTGACAGGACTAATTATAATCTAATCACACGCAGCAGTGGCTGACAAAATAGATAATAACTAGACGTGTGGTCTAATACCGATGAATGCATATGGACTTGGCTTGGACTCAAACAATCCCCTTATGTCACAGTGGTGTCTAATATATGGTCCATACTACCTCCAAAATTTAAAAAGATTGCTGTGTGTTTCCCTAACCTTTCACAATATCATATTAAATGACATGGTCAATATTTTTTTTCTAGTTGCTTACAGACAAACCAAACAACATTAGAGGAAACATAATACCTCCCCACCTGGCTGAGGCATAATGAGGACAACATAATTATTTTTTTTTTCGCATTTAATTTTGCATTCTTGCGAAACAAATTAGACCATTCCTGTCAAATAAATCACATTATCTCTGGTCCGTATATTATTAAGATATGCCACTTATCCTAATATAAATTGAAGCATTTCGCGTGGTGCAAAAAAGTTTTTTTTTTTTTTAAACTGTGTCATTTCACGCCTCTTTGCCACCAAATTCCGCAAAAATGTTCTCGTCTTGACATGATATTTGGAGTATATTTGTGTTACATCCCCGCGCCTTGATCGAATTATGACAGTTTTTTTTTCGCCTGGTTTCTAGAAAATACTCATGGGAGCTGCCGTTTTGTGTAAACACGAAAACTCGGATGTCATGCGTTGCAAGTCGAATTATGCATATACTATAATATAATATAACGCAGCCTAGTGCCTTAGCGCAACATTCCATCAACCTATACTTGCTCGTTTAAACTTGCTTTTCAGAAGGGATTGGCTGTGTCAGTTTTCTAAAATGTCTTCGATAATTTTGTCTTCAAAATCTATGTTCCTTTCCTTTTTATCAGGAATAAACGGGAAAAAAGTTCCAAATTCGGCCCCTGACTAACACGGGCAATGTCGGTTCTTGAACTGCAGACATGCAGAGGTCGCTGTTAAACATGATAGCTTTTCTTCCTCCATGGAGGGGAGGGATTATCCCGTAAATTCGCGAATAAGACGAGTTTAGTTTTAAAGGTTTACTCGAGCACTTGAATCCGAGTAATTTTAACCGAGTCCAATACAAGAAATGGAATGCTCAAATAAGCCAGCATTTCCGGACATTTAAGCAATTATTCATTAGGATGAAAAACAATCAGCTAATACCCATCATTAAGTATGTAAGTGACCAATAAAAATGACGTGTGCTTGCAGATTGACATACACGCCACAGCATTCTTTCAGACTACGTACCTCCTCAAATGTAAACCCATTAAAGAGTCTTATAAGGAGACAGAACCTGAGTGCTTCAAGTGCTCACAAATCAAGCAGACATTCGGATCGTGAGTACACATCACCCGCTGATATCTCATAGTTCATTGACCGACCCTGCTGTCGGCCGGTAAATTCCGCAGATTAGAAAATTGTTCTTTCCAGCGTTCTAACAAGAACTGCATCAAGCAGCTTTTCTTTCGTTTAGCTAGAGTCCTTTAGATTTGTCAATAATACTGACAGGGAGTCGAATAGAGAATGCCTATAAGGTAAAACGGCTCTCGATAGTGGTTTCAAACCGCACATGCAATAGTTCAACTTAGAACCATTGTTTTGACTAAACCCGTTTTTTCTGTTTGATGAATTAATTAATAATATAAACGGCTCTGATAAAAATTACTTTAAACACGTATTTAGGGGCTGGATTTTATTCGGTTTCGAGCTGCACTTTACTTTTTGTTCAACTTGTCCCCGGTAAGGAGGGGATAGTTAATTAAATTTGGCGATGAGTTAATTTCATAAATCTTGATCTTGATGGAGGCATTACTCAATATTGCTGGGCGCTGGTACCTCTTGTTTAAAGATTTTCATTGCCAGAGAGCAAACAGAGGTAAAACGTATATTTCGTCTATTCCTTTTATCTACACAATGGCCTCGAAATCTCATCGCAGTCTTGTCAAGTGCGTTATTTTATACAAGAACGTTCGGGACATCAAAATATAAAATCATCGCGCTAGTAGGTTCGCCCGCACGTCGTTTGCTCAACCTTGTTTTATATAATCTATGTCCGTAGATCACATTCCCTTAGGCTACACAAAAACAAATAATTGTTCTACGGATTCTGGGAACTAAAACTAAAAACCAAAATGGTGAAAATAAGTAAATTTCTTTTACCGGTAGATTCACAATATGTGGAAATTTCCCAGCTGCTTTCCAGCTTGAAATTAAAAAAAAAATGCTCCAATTCCTGAAATGGTGTATATATGGTTAGCACAAAATTTGGTTCATTTTCAGGTTCTTTAAGAATTCTTTTAGAGGATTTGAGAAATAGCACAAATTAGCAACAGAACCAAGGACTTGGTCTTCCTTTGCAGAAAAAAAGACCCACGGAAAATTACAACGGCGATTCCTGAGAATAAAATTTGTTTTGTATGGCCTTACCCTAACAATCTAAGCACCATGCACGGTGCACCAGACACTTATACAAAGAAAAGAAAGTTATTTATATTGCTTTAACGGAATGATCTTTTGATATTTGAAAATGTCGTATACGTCATAGCAATGGTAAAAGTCCCTCCTCCAAATGTCACCGACGAAACGTGTCCGGTATCGAAGTCTAAGCCACAGCAGTTACTATTGTGCAGTCCCAACTGTATAAGGCAGTGCTTGTCGTGTTTTATATCATGGTATCAGCTGGCACCTGTGACAACTATTTCTATAACTCCCACGAACTCCTGTCTTATGCTCGGAGTGACGCATTTTATAAACGAAACTGTGTTTTCAGCATTAAAATATGAAGTCCTACAATATTGACAACGTTCATTTTACAAGGTATATAAATATCCACAAAACTAAAATGTTTTTGATGATGTAATATTTTTTTCCGTCAATAATGGGGGCGGTGCAACTGGGATGTAAAAATCTGAACAGTTTATGGTCATTGAAGAAGACCCTGACCTCCAACTAAGGTGATTATGAATAAAACGACTATATATATATATATATATATATATATATATATATATATATATATATATATATATATATATATATATATATATATATATGTGTGTGTGTGTGTGTGTTTGTTGTGTAAACGTTCTTATTATTGTCCATTTCTCAAAAAATTTTGTTTAGTAATTGTAACTGTTAAATTTCGGCTTTATTTCCCCCTTTCAGAAAATAAACATAATTTTAAAAATGTTCATATTTAATAAATAGCTTAAACAACATACAAGACGTTTAGCCTCTATGTAACACACAAACAACAACTGTAAATTTTCCGTTAGACCCGAACTACTGTTTAAACCTGTGAATGACCATGATCCTTGGCATTAATCTTTCACGAATTAATGATGCTAAAATTAGTTCGATAATGTCCACAATTATACAGGCATTATGTCTGTGTATTTAATTACTATGAAGGTCTCAGGACTGTTAAAACATAGTTTCTGTTTTCCTTATAATTATAAATATATATATATATCTATATATATATATATATATATATATATATATATATATATATATATATATATATATATATATATATCCCACCTGTGTGCGGCAGGCAAGTGCAGTGATGCATGAGGGTCATTCCTCGTCACTTAGCTAATTAACATCTTAAGATGACAAGTTAATCAGATCATTGCGTTTCTTCGTACGTTAACACGGACGATGTTTGCGATCACATATCATACATAATGAACTCCTCGCCTTTGAAAGGCCGCGGTTTACACCTCAGTGACGTTTCGCCGAGATGATATGAAGCCCGAGCTCTAAATGTTGCTTACGACTGGAAATCCCCTTTAATGGTCCGCGAAAAGGTGGAGTTTTGTTAAGCACCGGAGGAGATACCCGGTCCAAAACCTCAATCGCGGCGAAACTTCAGAAATTGACAAGGGCATGATGATGCCCGCATCCCGAACAGACCTATCATAAAGACGATCATGGAAGTTTGAATCATTAATAAGATATCCGGAAAATAAGGCGCAATTCTCGGGGAAAGAATTATCTGGTAAAATAGTTTGGGATCATAACGTTTTAACTGTGCTGCATATTTCCAGACATATAATCTCACGACCCAGACGCTACGTCTTATTCTGTTGGCACACGGATTTTTGTCAGTTATTGCGGCATGCAACACAAAACTTGGAGGAAATAAATTGTCAGGTGTGCATAAATGTAATTTGATATGCCGTTGTACAATAAAAATATACATAAACGTTCCTGTTTCTTTTTTATTTACGATTTATTTAATATCATTTGAGACATAACGCTTCTTGTATGACTCAAAAGGACATCGATGTTGAAGCCCGCATAATGTCACATTCCGGTTATTATCATAATTTATGCATGCACCACCGACATGATAATAAGCGGGCTTGACTGTATATAATTTCTGCTCTCGGACCATTGTCGTACATATTCTGAAACCTAAAAATAGTCTCCATATTAAGGTACATGTACAGTGAAACCTCTTTTTGTCGAACTCGCTTATGTCAAATAGCCTCCTTATTGCGAAGTTACAGACTCGATATTCCGGACAACTCTAGTTAAATTATTACCAAATAAAACCTGCTTGTGTCTCGGATCTCGGATGTGTCGAATGTATTTCTTAGGATCCTTTCGTCTTCGACACAACGATTTGTGGATTACTCTATTCTAGTGCTTTTTTATTAAAAAAAAATATTCATGTATTTTAACTATGAACAGTATTTCTCATCAATGAATAGTTGAAAACCTTTCTTGTAGAACGTATCAAATTGTATAAATACAATATCAATGGCCTATTTTATATATTTAAACACGGCCCTTTAATTGCGTACATAAAATCCCTAAAACTTTTTCAAGTTAACACCACAAATAAAAAGCATCTGGGTATTGTAACCAATTTTAAGCATAATTTCGCAGGTATTCTGTGTCTATATAGTGGTATAAATGAATTTTAGTTAAAAAATTAAATTGAATGAACGGATAATATATTTAAATACATTTAAATAAGGTGGATAATTAATATATATAAAATATATTTAAATTTTAATAAATTAAAACAGTATAAGACATCCAAAGTTCCCATGTGATACAATGAACAGCATATGTTTTGCTTTGACAATATACACACGCGTCCCAAAGTAAGAGTTTGTAAAATATTTTTAAAAATGAGACAATGGTTACACATGTTCATGAGACAGTTCTGCACTAAACCCCTCATGTGTATATACATGGTATGGTCTAGGGTTAGCTGAGTGCACTGTCAAGCAGACGACACGTGATGTACATTTCAAACTTGATGCAGAGTGCGTAGGCAACATAAATAGGTCAAACATGTTCATGTGACGTCATAATCGAACCACCTGTGCCTGAACCATGGTACAACAGACAGGATTATCTTTCAATCTTTAATAAACAAATTGAGGAATGTTGTTCAGAAAACTTACGAGGTATATATATGCTAACAAATTTATCTTTTTCTCACGATTTCTTCACCTCATTTCAACTGAGGTGGGTTATTAAAGTGGCTGTTAGGCAGTTCACCCTTATTCCGGCCAGTAGAATGTCGTGATCGAGAAGTGATCGAAATTTATTTTGGTGAAATGACGTTGATTTTTTTTTCTAAATCATATATGAACAACCTTCAGAAAATATTATATTATTATTAATATAACATTGAAAGATATAATAGTATGTATCTTATTCATTATTTACTTATATTATATATGCTTTATAATAATTCATATTTATTATATAACATTAAACTTCATTTTATATTCTTCAGATCATCAAAAATATTGCATATATATTTATTTATTGATGTAAAATTACTTTATTCAAAATCAATATTTTTCTAAGTAAGCAAAAAAGCTGTTAGGATCAAGTGAACTTTTAAGATGGTTAAAGAATCAGAAGCATCACTTCAGGCAAGACGAGTTAATTCCCAGTTACAAACATTATGACGACTGTGGAGGGAACAGGTGCCTAAACGTGTCTCCTGTTTAGTTCTTGTGTAGACTAAAATACAGATATAACAAGGATCTGGGGTTGGAAAATACGTACTCTGCATTGAATAGGCCTTTGTTCTCTAGAATACTGTATTTTCACTTATTTATAACTATATTCATATTTGGATATGTTTTCGTTATGTTTGGACCTATGTATGTTCAACCGAGCGCAAAACCATCAATTTCAATTTTTTTTCCTTTTTTTCTTTTCTTTAAGTTTAATTCTGCCATTTCTGTTTTCATAGGCTGAAATTAGGGCACAATATCAATCCTAGGCCACAGATATATATTTTTTTAATTTCACCTTATTCCCAAGACCGTACCCTCCGTAGCTGTTTGCCCATTATCGCTCAGTCACTCAGTATGTAGACCCGGTACTGGGCTGAACCTTGTGCAGTACACAGCAGCACATAAATATCTATTCAAGTATTGTTTCGAGAAAATGACAGCTCGCGTGGGCTGGAAAACATCATGCAATAGAGTATACAGTCACCCTGGGGGATCGTCTAGTACTTCCACATAACTTTGATCTAGATAGGTATAAACATAAACCCTACAGGACTTCATGTTTGATCTTATGAACTTAAATATTCATATATTGTAAGCTTTGGCGGTAAACAACGCCTCAACCGACAGCACGGCCTTGCAACCTATTAATGCTTGTCAGAAAGTCAATAGCCCTCAAAGGGATAAACAAGCTCTGCTTACTTCTTTGACAGTGAATAATGTATAAATGTACCAAACAAAGAAAGTACTTAGTGAACGAGATATCAAAACAGTTTCTTCAATGAACCGCTGGTACAATGAGAGGAAAGTTTGACAAGGGACAATTTCCAATCCATTACATTACTTCTCCATCCGTGTTTTTGTTCAACAGACACCACATAACACTTTCGTCTTTGGGTTTCAATTAAATGATATAAAATAGTGGGTCTGAAGGCAATATTAAGTTTCCTATCTGATTTTACTGTTTGTTTTAAGCTTTGCGTAGCAAGTCTCTGGGTGCGTTGTCATTCTTTGTCATTTAAAGTATAGTGACAGTCTCAAAAATACGGAAATTGTCACACTGGATAGAATGATATGGATAGAGAGACATGATGAAATAATTTTAACGGTGCTGGTTAAAATAATATGAGAGCAATATCATTTAATGTAGCAATATCATGTGGCTAATTATTGATCATTGATATATACCAACATCTTTGTTCGTTGAGAAAAGGTGTGGGGGAGGGGGAATAACTACCCCCAGAGATAAACAATATTAAAATATTAAAAAAAAAACGTACGTTAAACCCTTTGAAGTTGTACAAAGGAATCTTGACGAGAGCTAAAAAAAGTCACCTTACCTTAAAAGCGCGATGGTAGTCCTTAAAGTAAGCAGACAAGAGAACAGAAACCAAGTCTTACTTAACACGCTGTCGTTAGGCTCAGACTGCTCGGTCTAGTTCTATTCTTCAGACACTTGATCTGAGGTTGCTCAGGAGAGAGCGCCCACTCCGTAATCCCCGTTGAAAGCCCGTGTAAAATATTGATCACATTAAAATAGTACTGTCAAGGAAAAGCAAGGGACCGTCTGAGTTTTAAGTCGGGGATTGAGAAGGAAACAGTTTTAATGGAACATTCCCACTCCAGTTTATTTAATATCTTATTCCGGCCTTCTTTTTATATAAGTATATTTATTTTTATTCATTTATTTATTGATATATATAACTTAATATATTTGACTATATTTAGATCCATATTTTTCTTTCAGTCTTATATATTCATTTATATAACATTTCCTGTCTGTCTGTTGTTCCTTTTCTTTGTATAAGTATATATGTTTGTACATGTTATATATCTATAGTTATTGTATGATATATCCATTCATATATCAATACATTTACTTATATAAACATCGGTATCGTTCTTTCTTATTTATTCATTTAAAACATTCTATCTGTTCGTCTTTCGTTCTTTGTTTTTATATAAGTAGTTATATGTTATAGATGTTTATGTATACCTATATACAGAACGGTATCTTTCATTCTTTTATCTATTATATAACGTTTCCTTTTTATCTTTATTTATATATTTGTATATGTTTGTATATTATGCATGTATGTATGTATTAACATGCTTACCATCATGTGTTGTGACCGGAAGAATAACACATGTATCCGACTGCGAACAGAATTGACTGACACTGCTGATGCCATCAAGAACTTCGGTCTTCTTTGGGCATGTGAAGTGGCCAGACGACAAGACCACAGACTGACCATCAAGGAGACAGATTGGAAACTAAGGAACGAACAGGATTAAGCGGGTGTCACTGCTGAGTGTCACTGTAATCTAGCCCTTGTTGACTGTCAGTCTTGCTAAGACATAGCAATATTAACATATGCTGTGGTATTTCCTCTGGCCGTCCGTAAGCAGCAAACAAATCGCGACTGCAAAAATCAAACGGAATCATCACGCCACCATTAACCTTGAACATAGCATAGTATGGAATGCTTCCAATTATGAGTTACCTTTTAATATATCAGGTGTTCCTTACGTTTAAATTATTGGTATATTTTAGTGGATAGGGGATTAATCAGAACACAAGTTATCAATGTCAAATTATGTAGGGCGATTGAAATACATAGACAAATTGAGCATAAGTATTAGCAAAACAGAAATATAAGATTACTAAACATTTGCAAAAAATGCAAAATAAAGAAAACATAAAACATAATGTAGCCTTTTTTATAGATTCTAAATAGGAAGATAAAAATAAATAGGGAATATTTGATTTCTGTAGGGATCACAAGAATATATGTATATATTGCATGTGCAAATATTAAGCTTTGCAATTTTGAAGTATGGTTGAAATAATAATTATTTAATTGTACATATTGTATTTGATGTTCTCGTGTAATAAAATGTATAAAACTTGCATTGTATGATTTTTGCGAAAGCAAGCGGTTAAAGAGTCTTTTTAGCTACTGTTTTTTTTGTGAGAGTTTGAACCAATTTTCCGGATTATATTCCCTTGTATCCCCTTTCCAAATGGACACCTTTTTTAATGTTTCCTCATAGATCTTCCTGGGACGGATCCCTCCTTTCACACAATCACCTAGGAAACCCAATATTGGGTCACCTATGCAAGAGTGACATGCATAGCAAGCAGTACAGGCATTACCTTCAATTTTATTTGAGCTTTTATTCTATTTCAATTATTGTGATAAAAAATAAGTTGTGACATAAGTGTGTCATATTAACAATTAACCTTTTTAATGAGAACCTTTGTAACAAATTTCAAATTGTTACATGTAACTTTTCTGGAGAACTAGATTGGCCAAGACAAGGACCTGATAAATAATAGGAATACGGCTTAAATATGATCCCTTGGTTACATTGTTTGAACTTGCTTTAGAGAATCTTACTCAAATGGTGTTCAAGAGAAAGTTCGCTAGGTAGATCCCAGAATTTAGATAACTGAGACCACCTTTTGGTTTTTCAATGCGCTTTTACGAGGACCTGTCTGGGTGCAGGCAAGAACTCTCAAAGTCTTACCGAGGGCAGATCTAGGATTCAGTAAAAGAAGTGGTTTGACCCAGGAAGATATAAGAAAACATTAAACAATTTGACAAAGAGTATAAAAAACAAAACATAAAAAATGTGAATGTCAAAGGATAAATTTTAGCAGCTAAGCGTTATCAACTATGGGTCATTTGTTTTTATGAATTGTTAATCTGTGGACTCTGGGAAAGTGTGATCACACTAAATAAATCGATCTATTTATCATGGGGTTATTATTACTAAGGGAGGCTGCGATTTTTATACTTCCCGATTGAGACCAAAAAAATTCTGCCCTGCAAACCTTCAGACAACGAAAATTAGTATATAAACAATGCAAACCTTAATCTATTTCCTATGATAGCATGATGGATTCTTTGAGGGAACAAAGTAAATGGAAAAGTCAGCACGATTACTGAAGCTTCATTAGTCATACCAAAAAAGCAGGAATAGCGGCTTCTCTCGAGAACAATTGGGAGGGTGGTTTGTCGATTCTCTTAATTTATGTGACCCAGATAACTGTTCCGCTCAGCAAGGACACACTAAGTTGGTTCCTTTTTTCCTATAAGATTTTTTTTCTGATTAATTGAAGTATTGCGTGCTATGAAATAAAATCTTTTATCAATTTTCGTGCTGGGGCTGGTAATCTTTTCTCGTAATGACATTTTTGCCCTTTTGGGACGGCGCATTGTCGTCTGGCGTAGAATCAGAGAAACTGACGTGAGTGACACATTCTTGGGAACCATTAACACTCACAAAGACTGTATTTTTTATATTTTTCTGGTCTGATTCTACACATTAAGGCACATTAAGACATGCAAGGGTGTCCCTGTCTGAATTGTGGCCAGGTATTCGTTTCATGATATTGGCTGGCTTTGCGTTCTGCGTCAGGCCGCCTGTAACATTCGTTAAAAAATCCCCAGCTACGCTTTTATTTCTATTTTTATATCACGCCTTATATTACTATCTTATTTCATGTACATGTATTTGTTTAAAAAAAGACTCTGGTGTTTTTACGTCACTCAGACCATCAAAAGCAGAGAAAGCCTCACAATAAAATAAAAACTAATATATGTGTGAAAATGGTAATCAGCGCAATACAATGAATAAAGAATAATTGGAACAAACTTACTTCCCTTTACTCTGTTAACTAATATCTTGTTTTTCTGTTGATTTATAGTGTGGATGTAAGAAAAATTGTATTATTTATTTGGATATATATATATATATATATATATATATATATATATATATGTGTGTGTGTGTGTGTGTGTGTGTGTGTGTGTGTGTGTGTCAGCGTGCTATTTTTTTCCAGAACTATGGAAGTAATTCATATGAGCCAACCCCACCGATGCAATCATAGATTTACTTAAGATTGTCTTAACTATTTCGCTTTAACTCGCTTTCCTGATCTCTCCGTCTCTCTGTCTCTCACTCTCTCTGTATCTCACTCTTTCTGTCTCTTACTCTTTCTGTCTCTGTCTCTCTGTCTGTCTCTTTCTGTCTGTCTGTCTGTCTCTGTCTGTCTGTCTCTCTCTCTCTCTCTGTCACTCTCCCTGTCTGTCTCTCTCTCTGTCACTGTCTCTCTCTCTCTCTCTCTTCTCTCTCTCTCTCTCTCTCTCTCTCTCTCTCTCTCTCTCTCTCTCTCTCTCTCTCTCTCTCTCTCTCTCTCTCTCTCTCTTTCCACTCTTCCAGTTTGGAACCAGCGGAAAGGACGGAACTTCTTGTCTTAACTCTCGAATTTCAAAATAAAAATTTATAAATACCGCGGAAACACCTTCTCTTTACAATTCAAAAGTACAAAATTATACAAAACAATACTTATGACTTGCAACAATAACGCCCATATTCAGGTTTTTTGCCATGAAACAATACTTATCCATCATATGTGAACCGAGTTCATCATCCTCTACTGACCATTCATACAAGAGTCATACTCTTGCTTAGCGTGTTCTCTCTCTATACCTCTTTGTTTCTTTGCCTGCATGTCTATTTGCCTGTCTTTCCGATTGCTCGCTATGCTCCCTCCATGTCTTTCCTTTCGTGTATTGGTCTCACCTCCTTTTTCTTTCTCTATTCCGTCAGTTTGCAAATGCCTCCCTACCCCCGCCTTTAATATCCTCCATTCATTCATTTATTAAAAAAAAGTGTGTTAACACATGTAACGAAAGGCACTTATGTGATACTAATCCGCAATGAAACTAACAAGGCTCTAGCATTTACAGAACACACACAATCGTGAAATTTTCAGGGAATTTCGGGAACGGGCATAGGAAGAATCGATTAGATTTTGGTACCGACCCACCACGTGGTCCGCATTCAGGAATATTCCCCAAATGTATAATCTACTGTGGACAAATGATCTCGGGAATTTGGACTGAAAGAGTGAATGAAAACCCATGGCGGAGGCCTGCATTCCTTAGAATGCAGATTTCTAGTTTAACATATTGATGACAACCCTTTTAATGATACCACAGATTTTCTTTGTTTCATTTATTCCTAGGTATGCAATATAATGACACCGATATAAACCCACAGAAAAAAAACAGCAGCGGTTTTCTTTTACATCCCTTTTTTACCAACAGACACTCATTTACTAATTAACACATGCTCCAGGGATAGTACGGGGGCACAAAGGATACAGACCAATCACTGAAAATTAAAGATTTTCAGCGTTCAGATTGCATACAGAAGAAGAAAAGGAATAATAGAAACTTCCATGTGTTTACCTTTAACTAGTGTCACATTTTTTCCTGATTTTGACTAAGGACGTACCAGAGTTTTGTATAATGTATAATGTTTGGTGTATTTCTTGGAGAATGGTGCAAACCTCATTTGTCTCTTTCATATTTGTGGTTAAATCGGCATGAGCTATAACATGTTTTATATACAATTTTATTCTTGATCGTGAAGTTGCCAACAGATTAAAATTACATTCCATGAAAAATGCAAATATATGGTTTTATTTTCTCTGTTTGTGTACAAGACACACAAAATTAAATACAGAGCAGCAACTTATAATATAAATGATATATATATATATATATATACATATATACATTTACATAAATACCGACTAATTATATTACCCTCAACCACATGTCATGTGCTTTTTGCACATGTACCTAGTGGCATCGTTAAAAACATTTTTTTTTTTCATTTCCTCTTCACATACATATATTAACATTTTACAATTTATATATCTATATCAAATAACCAATATAAAATACATTTAAAAACACATATACTAGAATTTCCATGAGAACATGACTTAAATGTATTTTAATAAACTGATGGGAGTCGTGTTTCAATAAATGCCCGATATAATTCTCTTCAAACCGGCTTAATAGATTCAGTCGTTCCATACTTGTCTTATGTTAGATCAGTTAGATTAATGCTCAACCAAACAATATAAAATCCTCTCCCTTTTCACAACTATATATTATGAGGAAAGAGATCATCACGTTATTGACTGGAGGAAAACCTGGACTTTCCATTCCGTGTCACTTCCTACAACCGATTCGGCAACGGAATAGACCAGAATACATTTTTGTACCTATTGGTATTAGGATTAGGACCTATATTGCTATGACACACAGAAAGACAGGGATTAAGGAATCCACCTATTGCTGTTTGCTGTCAGAGAATCATTTCAAGAGTCCTTGGGTTTCAGTCCCTTTGAACTAGTTTTCGGACATGGACCGCGAACTGAACTTCAATTGAAACTGCTTAAAGAAAAACTCTTGTGTGAAAATCCTGATTCTCTTAGTTTACCGCAGTATGTCTCAGACTTTCGCACTAAACTACACAATGCTTGTGAGATTGCAAAGTCAAATCTAAAATCTGCACAAAGTAAAATAAAAACAAAGTATGACAAACACACTGTAAGTAGGACGTTTGAGCCTGGTAAAAAGGTCCTTGCCTAACTTCCTATCCCTGGCAGACCTCTGCAAGTTAGGCATTTTGGTCCTTACATTTTTGACAAGAAAGTCAGTGATTTAAATTACATACTGTTGACACCAGATAGGCGTAAGAAGAAACAACTGTTCCATGTTAACATGTTAAAACCATATTATGACAGAAATAGCACATAATATGTGGTACATAATGATACTGCTGTTAATTGTGAAAAACTGACCCTGACCGAGTTAAAGTAGATACTGATTGTAAGTGTGATGTTGACATTCAGTGTGGTATAGTACCATTAAAAAACTCAGACGTGCTTAACAACCTGGATGCCAAACTGTCACCCCTTACCGCATAACAACAACAAGACCTCAAGAACCTGCTGAGGAATAATGAAGAATTTATTTAGTGACATTCCAACGCGAACTAAAATATGACGTCGATGTAGGCGAGGCAAGCGCAGTCAAGCAACATCCTTATAGACTGAATCCAGAAAAGCAAAAGTATCTACAGGATGAGATTCAATATTTGCTGGACAATGATTTTATTGTACTTAGTAACAGTAACTTGAGTTGACCATGTATTCTTGTGCCCAAACCCTAATGGAAGTTACCGTATGTGCACAGATTATCGAAAATTAAAACTCTGTCACCAAGGCTGACACGTTCCCGATTCCAAGGATCGATGATTGTATTGATGGAGTCGGTAGCTCTAGATATGTCTCCAAGTTTGACTTGCTAAAAGGATTCTGGGAAGTTCCGCTGACAGAACGAGCGAAAGAAGTGTCCGCATTTGTGACACCGCAAGGACTGTACCAGTATAAAGCTATGCCGTTTAGCATGAAGAACTCGCCAGCCACGTTCCAGCACCTCATCCATATGGTTGTCAAGGACATATATACGCATATATTGATGACTGATCAAAAGAATTTTATATTGAATTTTTTTATCTATTATGTGATGATCTCTTGAATTGTTTTAATAAATGTTTCTGCGATGGATCACTTACTCCAAGTCAGAGACAAGCTGTAAAACTCTAATAGAAAAACCTGGTAAAGACAAAAGGATATTATCATCATGGAGACCGATCAGTTTATTAAATGTAGATATTAAGATATTAAGTAAACTTTTAGCGCAACGTCTGAAGAAAAGTTTTACTATACTTATAGATGAAGACCAAAGTGCTTTTGGCAAAGGAAGAAGAATTTCAGATACCAGTAGCCTTATCAGAGATATATTAGATTACTGTCATATAGAAAAGAATAAAGCTATTATTTTTGCAGTTGATTTTGCAGCTGCATTTGATTCTATAGATTATGTTTTCATGTCTGTTACTCTGAAAAAAATTGGATTCGGGAAAATATTTCAAAATGGTATTACCGTATTACACAATAACCTGCAGAGCTGTGTTCTTAATAATGGTTATATCACAGGCTATTTTACGTTGGAAAGAGGCACCAGACAGGGGGATCCTATAGCCCCATACCTGTTCTTATTATCTATTGAAGTATTAGCAATGGTAATACGCCAATCAAACAAAGTCAAATGTAAAGACATTAATGGTGTTGAGATAAAACAATGTATGTATGCTGATGACACAATATTCTTTTTAAACGATCTACAATCCATGACAGAAGTTAGACAAATACTGAATAATTTTGCACTGATCTCATCTCTTGAAATAAATTATAGTTAATGTGAAGCTGCATGGCTCGGCTGCCCCAAAAGCAAAACCCCGGAACAAGATGATATTAAATGGATAAATTTGCATGATAAAGCGATAACAATTCTTGGAATCTGGTACACTTATGATACGCCACTTTCGGATACACTTAATTTTGAAAACATTCACATTATATTAGTAGTCCTGTTTAATATATGGAAAACGAGAGCATTGACAATATTCGGTAGAAATTCAATTGTTAAAACCCTGGGGATCAGTAAATTACTTTATGTTTCAAATATTTTACAACCTCCTCCGAACTTTGTAAAGAAAGTGAAAAGTTATGTTTTTGACTTCATATGGTACGGAAGAATGCCAAAAATTAAATATGAAGTCCTTTTAAACGCCCAAAGAAAATGGAGGAATTGTTTTGCCAGATATAGCCGCAATAGTAGAAACACAGAGGATAATGTGGAACGCTAGGATTAAGGACATGAAGAAAGCAAAATGCACCGTTATACCGAATTATTTTTTACGTAAATTTGGTGGTCTAGCCAATTTATCTGCTAATATAGATATAAATGTTATTAATGGAAAGATATCCAGGTACTATCGACATTGCTTACAGTCATGATCTGCTTTCATGACTGTAGACCCAGTTGATACTAGCACTATATTGAATCAACAACTGTGGAATAATAAGTTTATACAAATAGGAGGAGGATCTACATATATAAAATATTTAGATGAGTTGGGGATAAAATATGTGTATCATGTATTGCATAAAGATGGACGAAAAAGGCATTTTCAGACGCTATATCTGAAAATTCTGCTTATACAATTAATTTTATTCACTGGAGAGGATAACAAGAGGCCATTCCGCAAAAATGGAAAGAAAGGTTAAGGAACCAACATACTTGCGATGAAACAGAGTTTAAACACATTTTCTCTGGAGGTGAAAATTTAGACAATGCTGCAAATGTGAATTTCAAACAGGTCACGAATAGTTCAGGACAAAGTTGAAGAACCAGTAAATAAAATAAATTTGCAAGGGAATCTTGATTTGAATAATGTTTGTTGGAAAGGAGCTGTAAAAATGTATATGAAACTACTTTGGATATATGTACTTAAGACAGTTTCAATTTAATTCATATATAATAAATTAACTGTCAATGATAAATTATATACATGGAGACTGATGGACACTTGCAGATGTTCATACTGTTTCATGGATAAAGAATCAGTTGTCCATTTGTTCTGTGAATGTTTCTTGGTTAAATCTCTTTACTTTCACCTTATAAATTGGGCGCATTGAGCTGGCATCTATATGCCACCATTAACACCTGAAACTGTGTATATGGGTTGCCCGGATGATACGCCGTTTAAACAGCTTGTTGATTTCTTGTTATTAATTTATAAGTTTATCATATTTAGTCAACGTAAGCAGGGCAAGGTCCCTTCACTGTCAACATTCCTTGCGCATGTGAAGCATAATAAAATGATCGAACGTAAAACATCAGAAAAGAATGAATTACTGGATAAGCATCTTGAAAAATGGGGACAAACACTCGCCATTCTCAATAGTTCTTGATTATTTTGAAGCCACATGAATTGTTTTTGTTGCTACATCCTTTGTTTTATTTACAACAATTGTCTTGTAATGTTTTTTGTTACTGTAATGATGTCGATGATGAAAAAAAAATAAATGCTTAAATGATAAGTCTTAGACATTATTAAAGCTGGAGAGAGATGAAAAAAAAAAAAAGAAAAAGAAAAAAATATATATATATTGATGACTTCATCGTGTACAGCGACACCTGGGAAAAACATCTGCAAATTCTTCGTGACCTCTTTGAAAGACTCAGATTTTACTAAGTTGACGGTCAGAAGGCAATGATGGCACAGATCGTCCAATTTGTTATTTCTCAAGAAAGTTTAATGCAAACCAGAAAAAACTAATCCACTATTGAAAAAGAATGTTTGGCTTTTATTTTGGCATTGCAACATTTTGAAGTTTATGTTACTACATCAGTCAAGCCTATCATTATCTTCAGTTATTACAATCCCCTCACGTTCATGAACAAGTTGAAGTGTAAAAATCAAAGATTGCTCAGATGGAGTTTGTTCTTACACGATTACAACCTTGAAATCAAGCACATTAAAGGGAAAGACAATGTACTTGCTGATTGCTTATCGAAATGTTTATGAAATGTTGTAAACGAGATGTTTATGTAATGTTGTAAATAAGATGGTTTTGAAATGTTGTAATAATTTAGTGATTGTGATCGCAAAAAAGAAAGTTTTGAGAAAACTTTATTTTTTCTTACAGGAGGGGGAGTGTTACAGGTGCCCCTTTTTATTGTGTGCAGCGGTCTTACAGATGACTGTTTATTGTGCACACGGACGTTCCATGTGTTGTTGGCATTTTGTTTGTGTGCCACGCGTAGCTCGGGTTGTGGCGGCCTCGCCTGGCCGCATGTTGCAGGTTCGGTTTAATCCGCATTGGTTTAACCCTGGGTGCGCAGCGTTCTTTGTTCTGGTATGTTCTTTGAACGTGTGTACTGTGTTAGATTCTTTAGAATGTTCCAGCAAAGGAAGTTTCTCGGCTGGAGGTGAAAAGTTATAAATAGGGGGCTGTGATTAAGAGCCGAGAGAGAGAGAAAGGTGAGAGAATATTCCAGCTGACACAGGAGCGTGTATGTCAGTTTGTCGGACCTCTTTCGATAAGGGTGGCAATTATAGATTTTCTTCAGATTTTCTTGTGGATATTGTGACGAATCTTATTTGGTCTTTAGTTTTCTTTCTGGATTGTTACAAGTTCTTTACATTTGACTGTTATTCTCCGAGAGAATTTGTGTTAACTTTTCATCCGGCTTATACATTTTAAAGGACTTATCGCTGTGACAGTGGTGGTATCCAGGTACTGTGCACTTTGTTTAATTTACTGTGTGATTGTATTGATTTGTTGTTATACTGCTGTTATACTGTGTAATTTTATTGATTTAGTGTATTGTAATGTTAGGGTTGTTTTAAGAATAAATTATAGTTATTTGTTAACAAAAAACACTGACTTCTTTATTCATTCCCCTATAGACATTTCACACTGGCTAGTGTTACAGAATCTGATTATTTTTTTTTTATCTCCTTGACAAAATTTATTTTCATCAAGCATACGTGATCTGTTGATATTAGGTTCCGTAACAGTAGTTAGAATAATATACATTAATATGTGCAACTGGCGTTAATATAGACTATTTCACTGAGAGTGAGATGCGTCATATCAACACAATCATCTTGCATACTCTATCTATCAAAGTGAGCGATGCAATGAATTTCCGTTTAACTGAACGATATCTATGTGATATAAAAAATCGTTTTTATGTAGACATGTCAGTTAACTTCGGATATGATATTTGAAGTAGATTTCACAAGGACATGTAACCGTTTGTCCAAAATCTGAAAAGGCCAATTCACAATTTGACAAAGAGATCAACGTGAATGAGTACTGTGAATATGGCGCCCACCTTGGTCAAACTTGCTGCTGGTCACAACTAAACCAATGAATGAATCTCCACCCCTACGTTACATTATTTATATATAATAACCTTGTTAATAACCTTGATTTCTACAGTAACAAATCAGGAAAGCTTGGACATTCACCGTTTATTTGAATAAACAAGAGTCTACCTTACGAACTGAACAATGAGAATGAGGCATGTCGGGACGGGTTCTAGATCCTCTCGTTAAATCAATGTCGTCGTTAAGACAAAGGGCAGCAATAGGCAGATAATTGAAACCAGGTTTTGTTTAATAGGGAACCTTTTACGTCACGGTAGGTAAAGCGTAGAATTTAACACTGGTCTTTGCGACTTCTTATTGGCTTTGAATAATTGTTCAGGAATTTGTGGAAAAGAAACAAGCTTGTTGTAATTACATTGAAATTTCAATAACAACTTCAGCTGCCGAAGCAACATTAATCACTTAAAACAGGAGGCACAGTTCTTGTTTGTAATTAAACGCTGAGTAAAAATATTGACTAGAAAACCAGGACACACCAAATAGAATGTTCTTCGGCAAGAGGGATAAATGAACTCGTGAGCAAGAGGAAGATTTGTCGGAAGGGGGTCTACTGGCGGAGACAGAATACTCGGGCTTTTTTCAGCTTTCAGGAAAGATTTTAAAATGTGCTTCATATCTTAAAATGGTACCGAATATGGATAACATGAAGTAAGGGACAGTTTCCACAACATATTTATGTAATATCTGCCCCGGTGCATTGTGGGGCTTGGATTCCAATGCCCATAAATCCTAAACAGCAAAGTAGTAAGTACACTTGTGAGCCCGATTCTGTGCATTGTAGGAAGAGGTCGAGACATTACAATAAATCCCTTGGTGTTCAGTCACGGAATAAAATCTTCTAACATAGGGGCGGCGATACCGTATAAACAATTATCCTGTTTCCTTCGTTGTTTAAGAAGTCGGACAAGGCATGATGAGCGACCATTAAATTCACAGTCACTGTGAAGTCGGATGTTTCAGACCCACGATGCAGGTACAGCTAGTGACGCTGTTGTTAAAACTGATATATCTCTGGTCCAATAACGGGTGGAATGACCTCCATCGGCTTAATGTTGATAACAGACATAAAAATAAACAACCAGACTGGTTAACACAGCTTTGAATGTAAGACTTCCTTTCGCATGTTATAGACCTGATGGAGTTTCTATAGAAACCCACTGTCTTCTAAGTGTTTGTTTGGGTGGAAACTCTCTGCTATGGTCAAATGTGTCAAATCACTTATTGCTATATTACGTCAATTAACCTGGGTATGTTTATCATGTTGCGTCAAAGACGTGCTCTTACAAGGCACTGAACGAAAATTCGCGTTTTGGTAGCATAAGGCCTAAGTTGTTTGTATGTTATTGGTACGTTGAGTATAAAAAAAACAAAGTGATGCAAAACAAATTCATCCCTTTCTCCATAACATAGCTCTGACGCCTAAAAGTTTTATATTTATGTGCAATAATATGTTTTTTTATCTCACGTTATTAGTTTATAACGTAATAAAGTTATAACGTTACACGTTATTAGGCTGAATACTTATATTTCTCCGAGTACACAGGCTTAATATCTCCGGTACACTAGTTTACACGTTGCTAATAAAGACAGACCACGTACGTTTGATTACCATAACAATTAAGACTATGTGATCAGAGGTTTCTTCAAGTAAAGGGTGCCAAGAACCTGTGCAGACATAGTTCTTATCGAGATCGAACATCGAAATTGATAAAGGTTTTGTTTAAAGGGAGAACAATGTCATTGCCTTGCATCTTGGTACATTTCATATATGTCAACACTGAACAAATTAATTTCTTAAAATTTACTTTATCCAGATGCTAATGCAGCAGTTCTGAAAATAACCAAGAACAAATGGACGATTTTGGGAAAAACGGCAGAGGAAACATTTATTATGAATTGGCTTGTGTTCCTTAGACCTCCCAAGGGTCTACATTTATATATAGTAGGTTGCTTACGTTTAACACATGCATAATGCACGGAGGATCCTGAGACACTTAGCACAACACTTGAATACTCAGATGTGAAATATTCATGCATTTTTTATCAGAAGCTTAAGGCGCGAGTTTGTAACTTATTAATTATGTATGTAATAAGGTATACATGCTCAATATACATAAACACACAGCGTCTGACATAACAGGAACAGTGCAGCACTTTAACATGAAGGCTTGAACTATTACATGGTTTTGGCTAAAAAAGTAATCTTTAATGGTACCTGCTATTTTTTCACCATGGTTTCTAAATCTATTTCTAGAAGTATGCAAAAATTATAGATGTTTAATCTTTAATATTCAGTTCGTTGTACACAAACAATAAGTCCTTATATAAATGCATGCCACATTGCCTATACCTTCAATATCATGAACTCTTTCAAGAAAACCTCGGGAAGTTTAAGTACCCAGGGCCGGCAAGTGCGGCAGACACCGGGTATAAAACGGCAAGAAACGTACGCTTCCGCGCTTTTCAAAACCAAAATAAATTAATAAATCTGCATTCTAGGGAATACAAGCCTCCGCCATATGGGGGCCACCTATTGTGGGGTGCTCCCAAAACCGTGTTTATTGGCTTATTTGGCCCATAATCCTAGGTTCATTTGTGCATAAGTGACTATACATTTGTGAATATTCCTTGATGACGTTCCTAAATCCGGATCATATCCCCGATCAACACTGAAATCTAAACGATTATTCGTTGGCCCATTGACCAAATGCCTTGAAAATGTCATGAGATTCCGTTCATGTTGATATGTTGTTAACAATATCAAAAGACAAACACAGACTCAGACGAATGTCGATCACTGCATATCCTCATGGCGGAGAAAATTAATACAGGTTTAGAAATATGTAAACGGTTAATTCTACCAAGAAAAAAATGTAAAAACAGTACATGCACGCAGCCGTCGATTAAAGGAAAATCTTGGTCAGCAACTTTATCTCCCGATGAGTTAAGGTTATACCATGCGTCTTCGGTAGAAATCATGTCACAGAAAAAAATATTCAGTTTGTTTGACAGATTCCATTCTCATGTTTTATGCAAATATGGTGGGCGAAACGCGTCACCTGCTGTTACGGCCATCAACGTTTGAAAAGATTTCTGATTTCCCCGATGTCCTATAGTTGATCGACGTAACGTACGCTGAGCCATTATATCGTAGCCCGGAGCGACGCAGTACCTTTTGACGCAGGTGAGGCACACACTTGTTCACCTGTTGCAGAACATAGTGATGGCATCATCATTACATTTAGGTCACGTCCAGTATGAAGGAAAAATGTCATTTTGCTCGTTTGGAGCTCAGCTGTTCGTCTATTCATTAAAAGAAAAAAGATAAGCTTGGCTGGAATCTTCTAATTAAATGTCCTAAAACTAGGTTGGCAACTAAAGTTTCGCTTTCACAACACAGAGTGATAAATATAGGTTAATATTCATTTAATATGAATGAGGTTTCCACGCTGATATACGCGAAACACCGTAGTTTAATAATATTTGGGCTTACCATTGCTGAACCCTACATAAATATAGGAGTTTATCCTAAGAACACCCAGTGTTTAACCCTTGGATACCAAGAGGACAATCAAGGCACACTTATAAAAGTGACTGCTAGAACTCCTTCATCTCGCTATATTCTCTGAGGTCAACTTTAGAATTTGTCCTAAATATGAAATAAATCTCAACAGTTGAGGATTAAATGTCCGATACTCGTAGAGAAACTGTCACTGCAGAAGACTGACTTAGTTGATTTAAAGAATTCTCTTCTGAAAAAAAGACAAAAAGAGTAATAAAATAGAGCTTACAACAGTACATCTTGATTAGTTTGGTAAATTAAAAGAAAATGTGATCTAAAAAGTATATATCTTCTGTAAATAGAACGCCGACAGATACGTAAGTCTAAAATCACACAGTTGGTGTTTGCCAGCATGTTGTCTGTGTCTGAGGTAAACAATTTGTAAGCAAGTGCCTTTCTGCCTTTCGGTAATTAACGCCCTTGACTGTCTAACTCACATATTGTGTGATGCGAATCAATATTCAGACGTGCTTACAGCGATGGCTTTGCTGGTCCAGGACTATTTACTGAATTGTATACTTTGGATGAGCAGTGGGTGGTGTTTTTAAGGTATGGGTAATTAACCTCTCCATCGTGGGCTTTTTGTTATACCGGGTGGGCGGCCGCATTTAAATGTTTTTTTTTATATACGCTTCCATCTATTATCATTATATTATGGCCCTGTACTACCTGCCAAAAGTCACAAGACCACCAGTGATAACCTGTGACTTGTCCACCCATTAGTCATATATACTCCTGTGAGAGACTTACAATTGTCGTGTGACCAGCATTATGACCGATTGATGGTCGTAAAGGGTTATTGATGGTTCGGACTAGGTCATATATACCATCGTACGATTACTACCGACCACGTCAATCCCAGCCCATTGTACACGTTAAAAACTTCAGATATGACACATTACGAATCAGGATTCGACATGAAATCCAGGCTTCCTGGCTTCCTATCGCATCGTGTATGTTGAAATACGATACGAAGTCCTACGGTCTTGGCTTCGCATCTTATCGTATTTTTTTAAGTGTGTTTTAATGTTCGAATTGTTAATTTCACAAAAGCAAATTTTCTGCGATGTATAGAACCACCTCTGCATCTGTGTTGCTGATCAGTACATGATGAAATTATCTGTCCCCATTTGCACAAATTTCGTACGGAAATGTTCGAATATTCGGTATTTACGATTCGAAGTTGCGATAAAAAAATACGAAATTGTATCGAATCAAAATTTCGTAATTTGTACGAGGGCTGAAGGGAGGTTTTTGTAAAGGATCAAAGACCTCATTAAGCGCAAACATCGCACAACAGGTATAGATAGGTCTACGACAGAAAACTGGGGAAATTCCTAAGATAGTCGTGGGCGTGTCGTACGAAATTCGGGTGTTCAAAAAATGCTGTCGTAGACCCTTGGTGTAAAATTTTGAACATGTTCCAAATTTTTTTTAGCGTCGTAGGTCAGTTTTTACTTCAGGTCGGTCTCGTAGTCCTGTTGTACGATGCCTTACGAGTGTTTTACGATCAAACTTCGAATGACGTAGGATTTTATTTTGGTAATCTGAGGCCTTACGAATCGTAGGACTTTCAGCCAAATCATTGCCAGACATTTTACCGTCGTAGGTAATTCCTGCGACCGCCCTGGGTTTGTCTTTAGCCTAATGATTAGTCACATTCATCGCACAACATGTATACAACAGGCCTACTACAAAAAAATAGAGAAATTTTTCATTTGTATTACGACCATCGTAGGGACCTCATATGAATGTCGAAGAGCGTACGAGTAGACTTAGACATCCCAGGTGAATTTGCCCACGACCGTCGTACAACAAATATATCATATTTGATCGCTAACATGACATTGTCAAAATAAAAATCACCCACACCTACGACGCTTCCATCTGTCATAGCCCTGCTGAAATCGAACGACATTCAAAATCGTACAATGTTTGTGACTTAGGCTTTACGACCCATATTCCCTCTGCGACCGCTCATGACCAGCAGCGATCATCAGTGACTCGTCGCGCGACAATCTTACGTCTGTCCTTGACCTCAAGCCGTAAATGGTCATATCGACTAGTTTGACTTGGTCTGTAAAAATGCGTCAGATGTGACGATATGCATGTGTGAATACTGATCTCACTAATTTACCTATAACTGTGTAATAACCACCCTTTCACCTGTCCCAAACGACAGTAAATTGGTGGACAAATTACGAAATAATCAATCACGATCATGCTATACTTGCTGATAGCTTGCAAAAGGTGTCCATGTTGATCAGCGAGGAAGCCTCAAGCATGAGCGAAGTGAGCATTAAAACTGATTCTTGGCATCGAGATACGGCTCAATATGTCACACTGCGTGGGAATCTGTTCATTTATAATTCTCTTGAGAAAACTGCACTGACACACCGATGTTGTAGAAGAGGAGAGAGAAGCCCGGGCTCGTCACATATTCAATCAGACCATCCAGGAGCCTTGAATTTATCTGAGGCTTCACTTCCTTCATCAGGAATAAACACCCACAGGGGTGCAGTATCATCTCCTGTTTAACGCTCTACAACACATGTGGACGTGACTTGTGTATCTGAACAAACTTGAGAGAGACAAATTTACCTTTGTGGATAAAGATAATTCTGCTATCGATTTAAGCAACAGAAATAGACGGGAGCGTCAATATAGGATGGAATAGGGGTATATATTCCCCGCCCCAAACTTTGCCCAAGGCGGGATGGTCTATGTATTCATCCACTCTGATATTCAGAGAATAACATTTCTATGTTAGAAATGAAATATATAAAAAATTAGAATAATTGACTTTGATTCCATATATGACTTTACTGTGAAACATTATTGATCTAAACCTGATTTAGAATTAACATTTACTAAGAACATAAAACCTCAAGTAAATAACCTCTGCTATGTGGGCACCATTTGGACTGGCAACTTACTCCTGGGACTGGGAAAAACTGCCCCTTTATAGAGGTGCTTATTATATGAAGGTCATAACTACAACATAAATAATTATGGACGAGAATAAGCTATACTGTCAAAAACAGTCCACTTCAAAGAGGTGACCACTGTATAGAGGTGCCCACTGGGTAAGATTCACTTGTACATATACATATACTTATGACCGACTCTATAAATCTATCATTAATTATAGACACATTTAATTATTTAATATCATTAATACCAGCAAGTTACATGTGCACATTGCACAAGATAATACCAAAAGATGTCACCTGTGTTACAGGTGCCCCTTTTATTGTGAGCAGCGGTCTTACAGATGTTTTTTTTTATTGTGCACACGGATGTTCCATGTGTTGTTGGCGTTTCGTTCGTGTAGCACGCGTGGCTCGTTGCCGTGGCAGCGTCGCCTGGCCGGGCCGGTTTGGCCCGCGTGTGAACACTGACACGGCGTTCTCTGTTCTAGTATGTTTTTTGAGCGTGAGTACTGTGTATTATGTTAGATTCTTTAGACTGTTCGAGAAGTGGAAAATTCTCGGCTTGGGGCGAAAAGTTATAAATAGGGGGCTGAGTTTTAGAACAGAGAGAGAGGTGAGGGAATATTCCTGCGGACACAGAAGCGTGTATGTCAGTTTGTGGGACCTAATCCGATAAGTGCGGCAATTATAGATTTTTATCAGATTTACTTCTGGATTTTGTGACGAATCTTATTTGGTCTTCAGTTTACTTTCTGGATTGTTACAAGTTCTTTACATTGGACTGTTATTCTCCGAGAGAATTTGTTTGAACTTTTCATCCGGCTTATACATTTTAAAGGACGTATCGCTGTGACAGAGGTTGTATCCAGGTACTGTGCACTTTGTTTATTTTACTGTGTGATTGTATTGATTTGTTGTTATACTGCTGTTATACTGTGTAATTGTATTGATTTAGTGTAATGTAATGTTAGGGTTGTTTTAAGAATAGTTACAGTTATTTGTTAACAAAAAACACTGACTTCTTTATTCATTCCCCTTGACATTTCACGCTGCCTAGTGTTACAGAATCTGAATTTTATCTCCTTGACAAATTAATGTTCATCACGCATACGTGATCTGCTGATATTAGGTAACCGTAACACCTGATATTGACTTTAGCCTCCAATCAGGAGCCAAAACTGATAAAGCAGGAATATAACCGTTAAGATGATGTGTTACTACCAGCATTCTGATTTTAAGGGTTTTATGTTGGGGGGGGGGGGGGGGTTAGCAAGACTATTTCAGAAGTCCTTTGACGTTAGGGTATCTGAACTGTGTTTCAAGCATGTTAAACAAATAATTCATGTGTCCCTTATTTTTAAAATAAAACTACTGCGCTTGAACCCTTGATACATGCATATTAGGGAGTTCTGCATCTCATGATATGGATTCGTTGTTTTTACTGATAAGTGATAGCAATATTTTAAAACATTCCATAGTGACGGTAAAGGTGACTCTTGGCATCATGCTAAACATAAGTATCCCAGATGTTTTCTGTCTGAGGTGTTAACTTAATTTTTATAATTCTGAATTTATTACTTTTCAAGATTGAAATTAACATGACGCTTTTCGTCAATAAAAGGCTTCTCGTTTATCGAGGCGGCCACTTTTCTTGCGAAAGAAACATAAATGGTGCAAATAACCTAAACTAAGGATTTACATCCGCCAACATTCTGCTTCACCAGATCCGGAACAGTACTTGGATCCTGATCAATCTGTTTATGTGTGTGTTACGAAATCGAAGTAGATACATATATCTGAATCACAACCGAGAGGTATATTTATCACGCAATTTCTCTATGTCCACACTCCGCAATATCCATTTTTGTATTTGAAGTGCCAGGTAGATGGTCCTAAGGGGGTCATTTCCCAGATTCGTGCTGTTCCTTTGCAATTTGACATTATTTCGAAGCCCGATCCATCATGCAAGATCTATGCCACCATTAAGCATTCAGCCGGTGAAAATGACTCATGGCAGAAACGACGCCAGAGGCTGAACCTATAGCACATTCAAAAACCGCACCAGGTAATCCAGGCCAAACTCGCGCGGACCTACCACAGCAGAAGAACGGGTAATTTGCTTGTGTAGTTAATATAGTTTCAGCTTGCTACAAAAGCACACAACGATAATATATAGAGTTTCATATCTCAATAAAGTCATTTAGTATAATATAAGCTGAAATGATGCAGTAGGGATGGCCATTCGGAAAAAAAAACTGCATTATAACATTCATAAAATTGTTCATGTTGCGTAACATGTTACAAGTCCAAATCAAGTACGAACTTCGCAGTATTGTATTTTGGAGAGATCAAGTAAACATGTAGGTTTATTTCTTTTTCAGTGAATCCAGCTATGATAAATATAAAATATAAATATTAATATTTACGGTGAAATGTTCTACATAACAATGTAAAACAACTGAAGGTAAATATTTGAATTATGATAACAACATAATGATCGGTTTAAGCTAAACTTACGTTAATGAGTCTACCCTAGATTATTACAATAATCATTGTCATAACCATAATCATATTCATAAGCATAGCCAAATATTGTGATTGTTATTTTTTTATCAGTAGAATATTTACTATATATATATGTGTGTGTGTGTGTATATATTCGAAATAGGGAAGTAGTATATATTAGAACATTCAGAGATCATAACACTTCGATATTGTTGCAAAGACACAATTACGTTATTTTGTTTTTTAGTGCCATCAGTCTTTCTTATCAGATTTAGTTTATATAAAACAAAATAACGCATTCCGGACGCCGTGACCGTTCATCATGAAAAACGGTACCTGCATAGAAAGAAAAGGTTTCAAGTGACGACCTCGGAAGTTTGTCAGGGTTTCCTTCTAATAGCCTATTGAGACCACTGACAATAACCCTCATACAAATCCCCTTGATCTCTATGGCAACCCAATATACAGCGACTTGTTCATCTTACGTAACTGAGTATCTTCGTTGAATTAGTTTTCCGTTGTATTGTGGGTGCTCCTTTGAAACCCTAAACCTTTCTTCCCGATTCATGTGATATACATTTACCGCCCTGCATTATCTTGGATAATCAATGTTTTCTCCTTGCTTTATTGTTATCGAGAGATTTTTAATATTAATCTCTGTATCTAATTTCGAATTTTGCTGTCCACCGGTTGCAGCACATCATTATTGTTATTGTTATTTTCTTCAGAGGAAATGTCTCCAAAATATTCAAAACGTAGTAATCAGTAAAAGTAAAAATGATTTACAAAACAATTTTTCTAACAGAAGCAATTGTTACATGTTAATTGTCGTAATGGTATTAAGTCTACCTGATAATAGAAATTATAATGATAATAATAAAAATAATAAAAATAATAAAAATAATATTTATTATAATAAAAATACTTTTATAATAACTATTATTATATTACTATTATTATTATTATTCATAACCAAAATCAAAATAATCATGATAATCCTGGTTGCTGTGGTTATTTTATTTTAGGAAATATTCGAAATATTACGGAACAAATAAAATCATCCGTAAAAACTGAGCCAGCACAAGAGAATGTTGTTCAGACTGAAGCAATTGTAACATGTCCAAAAGTTAACATGGTGTTTTGTGTGTCTGTCTGATCAAAACTAATAGGCAGGCCTTATTTCCAATCCCCGGGAGTGGAAATAAGGGATGCTTATTTCCATCCCCCTTGTGATAAAAGCTGGTAAGATCTTGAATATTTTGGCAGTTTAAGTGAAATTAACTTTGGTGTTCATTCTTTCCAGTGATAAAGGTAGTTTAATCATTTTTTTTATCCTCTATCAAGTATTTCTATAGACGCAATAGGGACACACAGTAAAACATATCTAGAACTGAGGTCTTTAAAAAAATAAGTTTTTCAGTTTTTTATAATAGAATGCATTTTATCAAATGCATTTAACATCAAAGTTTAAGACATAAATGATATGCAGAGCATCCACTGACAATTATATTACATTTATAGTGCTAAAAAAAAATTCAAGACATAGATTATATTTTTTTGCATTGCCAAATAAATTTTGTTGGTCAAGTTGTTTAATAATTTTTTAAATTTATATATGGATCATCAGAACTAACTTAAAGTAGCACATAGGGGGTGAGGAAGATTTCGACATTACTTGATAATCAGCTGAAGGTCCTTATTAGTAGACTGTTTGCACCTCATTAGTATTCCTGCGGTCTTTAAAACCTTACGGTACTCTACTGTGTGTGGTGACCGCAGCGGGTTGTGACCAATGCTTTAGTGAGCTCTGGTTTTGTGTCCATATGCTCAGACTGGCGCTATCAGCTTTTGGCTAAGCATACCAGGTAAAGCCGAGACAGTCAAATTGAACAGGTACCTGTAACCTGGAAGGTTGTTTCAGTAATTTACAATACAACTGATTTCATCTTAAAACATTTTAAATGATGTTACTGTGCTGTCAAAACAGGCGAAAAACTACTGGAACTTTGATTAAATGAAAAATTAAGATAAAAATGTAACATAGGGTGCTTTAAGACCATTGTCACTATACTGATTAGATAGATATGAATCTCAAGGTAAGCCCAATAACATCCATTTTTATGTTAATATATATATTCCTCAATGTTATCATATAGAGCTGCTGTAAATGAATATATATTCTATAACAAATGCTAATCTGTTCCATCTAATATGGGGATTGGTAATGCCTAGGGGGAGTGAAAGCATCTTCCATACAAATAATATTACCGCTAAGTGTACATTTATTGGTGTTCCCCCTCTGTATGCAAATGTATCACACGTATAATGTTCCAGGTGATCAGCGATATGACGTGTGTCAAATAGGGCCCCGCATTTAACTCAGGGACAGTGACATGAGGTCTAACCAGGCCGCTTTGTAGATATTCATTATAACCGATGTTTGCCTTTTCCAAAAGAAGTACGTTATTATATTCCGTACAATTTCTGACATTAATCCAGTGAACAATGTCATTATAACTACATCTGACTGTCTTACTGTCTTCAAGAAACCGGGGGGGGGGGGGGGGGGGGGGGTTGATGAGTATTTATGTATATTGATATTGGGTCCAGATGTTTTTATAGTGGGGTCGAGTTATAAATATATATATATATATATATATATATATATATATATAATATATACCCAGGCGCTCTGGGGTATGAGGGTTTAAATAGCTCCCCTTCTCCTCTTGGGCAGTACTTTCCTAAATTTTAAAGCTAGTCTCTATGCCCCACTTTCCCTCAGTTAACTATTCATCCTCTCCATTTTTAAAATCCTGGAAAGGACGTCAGACAATCTGTCACTTTTGTTGAATTTCTTCACATTCTTCATGTATTTTTAAATAATGAGAAATACAAAATCAATAGTTATTTATCAAAAAAAAAGATTACTTCTTCTGAAATGACGTCTTTCCTGCCATATTCAACGAATTATTTATTGGTTATTTGTGTATATTTTCCGCAAAAATAACACCAGCTTACCTTAAAAGGCATAAAATAACTAATGGAATTACGATTCTCTTAGCAAACAATTAGCAACACCCATTTAAAGTGGCATAACCAAATAAAGTTCATTTAGTTGACCTCAATCCAAACCGGGAATGGAAAGTTTTCTTGATGGAAACACTTTTTTTCTTTTATTAAGGTTTCATTGTAAAGGTGAAATGAATGCTAAGAGAAGCCTTTCATTGCCGAAAGGTTCTTGCCACCAATAAGGAAACATGACAACAGTAATTCAGTTCCCTTTTCTGCGACAGGTTATTTAGAATCGTGGACGGAATGTTTTGTGAGCACTTTAAGGTTCAAACTTACCGTGCGTGAGATCGGGGCAGGAAATTATAAAATTAGGTGTGATTTCCACAATAAATGATTAAAAATTTGAGGAGGATCTACTTTTTTTGAAAATCCTGATCAGTGCAACAACAGAAGTTATTCGACAAGTATGACACGTACAAATTACCTTTGCAAAACGTTATTCCACAAATCGGGTAAGCGATTATGATCCTTTTATTTTTGGCAGTTCTTAGAAAATGACTGACAGCATAAAACAATGATATCCTTTTAGTTGCGATCTTTGATTAATTAGTCTTGATTCTGCATTTCCTCATTATTTTAAAGAATAAGCAGATCATGAAGAAATTCAACAAAAGTGCATGACAGATCGTGGATTTACTAACATGGTAGTCATTTAATTTCGAAGCTCCGGAAATCAATGAAGAACAGTCAGGGCGGATTCAGGAGTTGGGAAAGGGAAGGATAAATCTTACTTATTTTTTTAATAAACGAGATTAAGTGAGATATTCGGATTCCGGACCTTTGGGGCTATGAAGATAAAGGAACGATCACAGACATTCATATGGGCCTTTGTATTTTAAGAAGACCGAATTTAAGAATACAGACCGACAGAGTGCGGCTCAATGGAATTTCAAAGATAACTTCGAAAGTACTTAGGTAATATATTCTTCTGAAACAACGCCACTAAGGCCACCAGTACTATACCACCACTAACTTTTTTCTGACTTATGTTCCAATTTAACTACCAATGATTAATGCAAGATTCGTATCAGGCAAGGCAATGCTGAAAGTTGTTGCACCGATGTTATTTGTATTTAAAATTTGGGTGTATATATTCTGGCCCCACAGTTACATTGGGTTGGCACACGGTATCATATGACAGCTTCCACTTAAAAGCTGTTAAAGTAAACACTTCGCAAACTTTTACATGTTCATAACGTTCACATAGCTAAAGTGGGCATTTAGTTTACTTGCGTACAAATATAGGTCATGCCCCTGGTAGAGCATAATGTATTAAATAGATATAAGAAAAATATAAGATACTTGATGTAATCTGCAACTACGAATACAGTTGAGACATCTGTCCATATAGTATGTCAAATAATATGACAATATGACATCATAATATTTGGTTGTATCGTAATGAATTTTTAAAGGATCATTGGAAAACCATAAATTATCATGATAATAATTTATCGATACTCAACCAATAAAGTGGACCCTAAAGCGAAGCGACAATATCATGAATTCAGTTTGATCATGAGCCGACGCTTAAACCCTTAAGCATTTCGTTGATAGTAAAACGGATATTCCAACAATGTTATTACTTTAGGCTCGTTTGTGAAGGCTTATTGGTTTATTTACCATGGCTGCCTGAGATATAATCGTAAAAACTAGCTGCAATTTGTTCATGAATCTTATCGTTATTTTCATAAAATGAGAGACGCGGGCGGGCCGCTCTACATTTACAGTTATAATATATCAAATATTGTCTCTGTCAGATCTGGAGTCACGTGACCCGACGAAGTCAGAATGTTATTTTTTTTTATTATGAGGAATTTCATGAAACAGGTATCGTTCGATCAATACAGTGCGAAAGTCTGTTTCATTTTATATCAAATTTAAAATAAATTTTTATCTATCAGGTTGCTTACCTTGAGATCGACAGCAATTAATTTCAGAATAAAGTAAAATTCAACTGAAAAACAAACTGAAATATCTATTCAAAACAAATGTTATGAATGCTATCGGTCACATAACATTTATGATCAAGTTAAAACTAAATAAACTCCTCGGGAGTAGTAAACATTCGACATTTGATACCAATAAACTGGAAAGAGGACAGATGACGTTTAATCAGCTGTTAGAATATTAGCAAAAATATATATCATCAATTTCCCAGGAAATAAAAATAATGAAAACACACTTTTTGACAATTAAAATAATCAACAGAAAACTCAGCCATCCTCTTGCAATAACTGAAGAACAGAAAGGACGCAGGATGCAATTCCACTTGTTGCTTAACAAGGAGCTTCGGATATCCATTCGGAATGGAGCGCACGCATTAATCATCAGTTTGGTCCGTATCGGAAATTTCAGATAAAGGAACATTCTACGCTGAGCCTTCCATTAACTCTCAGCGTGTTAGCTGGTGCAAAATATCTGAACCTTGCGTACTCTTAAATCTGGGAGGGGGTGGGGGTGGGAATAGGAACTAACTTAATGAAACTGAAGAGCTACTGCAAACATGTAAGGACATGCATATGATACCGTTTTATCATTTTAATAGTGCTTTTGTGCCTTTTAGAGGACGTGTTAAACTAATGGACACAATCAACGCTACACCGAGTGACGCAGTGGGCGTGCCCCTTTTTTCGACCAAAATATTCTTGAAAATAGAAAAATATACCTAATATACCGGAAAGCACTCAGGATTTTGCGTCGCACCGTCGTTTTTTTTCTTAGACTTCTGCATGCGATATCTGTTTATTAAGCACCCCCCCCCCCCCCCCCCCCCCCCACGGCCCTATACTGGCAATTACCGGCACACTTGTTTAGCTGTGCCTTTTTAAATATATATGTGAAAACGGGGAGCACTGTAAATCAGGAAAGTAAAAGTATTTTTTTTATATTTTACCTCTTAGTTACCACTCCCACTGTGACAGATGGAGAATGCCCTTTTGAATCATATTTCTGAACATTCGTGAGGGCATTTCGAAGAAATTCTATAAAATTTCTTTTTTTTTTCATTATGCAGGAATGCTCTGAGCTTGTATGACCTGTCCTGTCCTTTTAGGTAAATTTTCCTATCAATGTAGTCTGACCTGAAGTGATGGCCTGAGGTTTAATCGAAATCGTGACAAGAACAGATGTTTTCAGGTAATGGACCATCAGACATCTTCAACTGATCAGTCATTGGAAATATAACTATATAAACCCCAGCAACGGTATTCACTGTAGGGATGGCCTGAGCAAAAATACGTACCCCTGCCCCTATTGTCTCATTTAATCTTTAGCGTAGTTGTGTTTCCGTTTATAAGTCTACACTGGCTTTCTAGAGGGATTTAGGACCCGAATCTACGTTTTTAGTGACTTGGACTCGATGGTTTTGGACTCGTTCTCGGGTACAGAGGTACGGATTCCGTCTCCAGTTCATTAGAAAAAACGAAGTCACAAGCTTTGAAGATTTGTATTCAGTGGCGTCAATTCTTTTAAGGGTCGGGGAGGATGAATCGGAATCGGAGACTGGTGAAAGTTTAGAAATCTTTTTAATAAACACACACACGCATATATATATATATATATATATATATATATATATATATATATATGTCTATGTGTTTGTGTGTAAACCTTTTATTGTCTGTTTGGCACACTTGATATATATCAATAGACTGTTGTGAATTAACAGTGTTGTTTTTCTTCAGAGTTATATATATATATATATATATATATATATATATATATATATATATATATATATATAAAAAACACTTTTATATTATGTTTGAAAAAATAATGTTTTATATGGTTCCACTAAAGGAAAATTCTTAACCTAACTGATATCATGTCATTCATATTAATAGGAAACTCAGGAATGGTACCAAAGTCTATAATTCTAATTATTAACATGTTTATTTTCAATAAGTAAATATTATTAACTGAATAGCGGGCCGGGGTTTTGATTACATTACCCCCCCCCCCCACTTTACTAAAACCTGGGGGATATATACTCCACATCCCAATCTATATTGAAGCCCCTGTGTGTATTTACACATAAAAAAAGCTCTCCACCGGGAGCTATACCATATATAAATATATGATGATTTCAAATTTCCCTTATAAATTTGCTTAAATAAGGTGGTTTACATTGGACATGGGTCTGCATTCGGGTTCCAAGTGACTCGGAATCGGAGAATGTGGCCTTGGTCTTAAACCTCAGTGACTAGGACCTGGACTCGATCAGCTCGGACTTGGAGGGTGTGACTCGACTACATCATTGGGTTTCCGAAAGTACTGATGTGGCGTTTAACACAGTTTCGCGATCAGGACTACTAAAAGATGAGTTAAAATTTGGCACGCATATTCTTCAAGGGAATGGCACTGATGTAGCGTACTTTGAGGAATGCAAATTTGATACAATCAATCAATAAACACATGTAAAAACTCACACAGGTCTTATTGGAAAATAAATAATTGGTACATCATAAGTTGACTTATTAAGGTCAGTATCAAGAAGAAACTGCGTAAGAACACGTGCTTTGGTGTTTGTTTTTTCATATGAGAGAGAGAGAGAGAGAGAGAGAGTTATGCTTCCAAGTCGTTTTCTTGTCTCACTTAAAAATAATTAAATTATAAATTCTGAAGTCACCCTGGAAAAAAAATTTATATAGTTTCAAAACTTATTGCCATTGATGTGACTGATGAGCCCGTGGAATCACTGCATGTGAGTAGGCCGAACTTGAAGCTAATTACGAATTACTCGTGAAAGAGTTACCGAAGATTTATTAACAAAAAAGCAAACCTATAAGTAAGATCTATGGTTTCATAGCTGTGAGTTCTTTCCGAAGAAGACTTGTTGTGTAATACATTAATATTGCATATTTTCTATCGGGCCTTATCTGATTATAAACATGCTGCGGGCAACGCCGGGAGCATATTTAATAACGAATCTTTAATTCCATGAAACATTTACGCGAAATCCAGTGATCCAAACATTTGCATTTCGCCTAATGGGCCGGTGTAGCGATTTCAGATTATCCCCACTCCAGATGAACGTACGAGATTACGTTGGTTGAATCGGCGTATATGGTATATGTTTATGTAATGTAATGCATGCCTACCGATTTTTCGTGCAGATTACCATATTTTTCCGATCATTTTGGGCACTTCTCATTTTGTTTCCAGGACTGTTATTGGCGTAAGGAATGATAAAAAGAAGAAATCTGAGTTTTAGATTTTGAACCAGCCGATCTTTCCGGTTCCGTCATCACATCTAGCGATAAAAATCGGCCGGAAAATCAGTAGATGGGATGTCGGCTTAATATTATGCGACAATTGTTATTATACTAATTAATATATCTTAAATGAAAAGCATAAGAATTTAATGTATTAATGTATTAAACCATCGCTGGGGTAATCTGAACAGTGCTAGGGTATCCTGAAAATATGTTCAGGCTACAAAAGGGGTGATCTGAATTCAGTTTCAGATTACTGGAGGGGGGATACCATTGAATGGGGGAAATCTGAAGTCTATACACCGGGCCAGCATTCCATTAAGTCAAATTGGAAGCAGGAATAATGCAGGCAAACGTATAATGATGTCTTACAGATTCGACAACTGAGTTATATAATGAATTTTTACAATTGTATCTGAGTAACTGGCCGATTCCTGTAATCTTAATTCAATTACATTTGACGTGCCCATGGGACTTTGATTGTCATCAATGAGTTGATATTTGCTTATATTAACTTTATTCTGTAAACGATCATTTTTGCTATAATACGAATCATGGAATTAAACCTGATTTATTCAAAGGCTAGGCCCCACCTGAAATTATTATACAATGTGGTCGAATTTTATGATAGTCCAATTACATACCGTTCATCACCAAATGCGCTCGACCCAAAAAGAAGACATATCTTATAACCAGTCATTTTAAATTGTTAACAGTTGATAAGGCACATCTGTTTGGCCGTGCCTATCCGGACACAACCCGTATAGAAAGTGACGAAAGAGCACGGAAGATTCTCGTGAATATACTCAATCCTTTAGGGCCATCACCCACGAATCGCTTACAAGCATGCTTCCTAAATGTCCTTCCAACCATGTCCAATCACCTATCGTCAAAGCGGGATGCAAAATAATGTTGACGTCCAATCGGACAGCGACGGAGCGGAATGAAAATAATACTTACGTCCTATCGGGCAGCGTCCCAGAAAAATACAAAACAATGCTTACGTCCTATCAGCTAGCGTCATTTAGAATGCTATAAAAGGGGGTGCTTTTCTCTTATAGGATTTGATGGACAGCACTGATCTCTCTTGTCTGGTATTCTTATTCTAGACATATACCTACATATAAAACTATTGTCTAAATTATTAGTTCATTACACTCAATAGATCAGTTGAAAAACATGGTTTCTTAAATAACGGAAGTTGCGCAGTGAATTGCTTATTCTTTCTCAATACTGTTTATGGGTTATTATCTAATGTTTTCAATCGGAAATACAAAGATCCTTATTTGTTTTCAAATGTTTTGTCAATGTTTAAAGCAGGGCACATGTTACGTTTATAAAATTAAATCTAACATACGGATGGAGACGAGCGTTCGGGGGATATATTTCACAGTTCTTTCTGTAATCTATTGAGTTTTAGTATGATTCAGCTCCTAACAAGACTACGCTCGTATGATTACAACCAATATCTTTCTCAGCAAACTGTGGAGCTACTGACAGTTCTGAAGGCAAATAAAGGTCCACGTGGCAGGCCTGTCCGTGCTCTAGTGGTTTACTGTGGACAAACAGCCGCCCAGGGTTGGTCCTGGGGATGCAGTATGTACGAAGTTTACTTATGCTCGGCATGTTTTGTTTCAGCAGGAAAGTTATAAAACATGTTTTCTGAAAAAAAAAGGATTCAAGCAATTTTATTTCGCTCCTTATCTGCCCGGAAATATTTATATTTATACACACACAAGCGCATGAGAATGACTGCTGGTGTAATGTCATGATTATTATCAATTCAGATTCGGTGAACGATTGTCGATAAAATCTGGAAAAAGGTGGATAAGAATGATTAATTTCATGCAATATCTTTAGTTTCTTATTTGATTTTTTTTTAATTATTATTTTATTTATTTATTAATTAACCCGAATGTCATTAACATAGACATTGCGAAATTTATATTCTGTCTCACTAGCGCCACCTGACGGCGAATACTGACACTTAGAATTCGGGGCATTTAGATTTACAATATGGATAATATTTTTGATAATCTCAAAATAAAAAAAAGTACAAATCCTTTCTCCTCCATCCCAGCAAATTTCAGGGGGAAGTATTTTTGGTCAGGAAATTCACTTCTTTTAAAACCCGCGAAAATATTTTTGAACCCGAACACTGCAGACGAACATATCCCCAAAGCGCATGCTCGTAGAAATAATATACAGTAGAACCTGCGAATTACGGACTCTGACGTGACCGGACATTTTGCCTGCGATGGAGAGGTGTCCTTAGTTAGTAGGGAGGTTATAAATGTCGGGGCTTATTTTCAAGGGACTCCCCGTGAGTTGCCGTAAATTGGAGGTGCCCTTAGTACAGAGGTGTTACGTAAGGGGAGGTTTCATTGTATTTGCGAAACTCATAAAGAACTCAATGCCATTCAGCTTAAATATAAAGTTCTATCTAAAGTGTGTTCGTGTGGTAAAAGTATTACAATATCCCAGATTGTTTTTATTAAAAATATAAATTCATTGGAATTTTGAACAAAATACTTTGAAACATATTAACAATGGGATTCGTGAGAGGTTTTTGTATCAAAAAAATTATCTAACATATATCATCTTACTGGTCCAAAATGTAAATTTTAGCAGTAACTACATATCTTCATTCTAATTAATGCAAACCTCCACCATTAAATTTTCGGCCCACATTCGGCCCACATTCGTTCATTGGTGAATGTAGATTTGTGACTTTTTCTTGATCACGTCCCTAGATCCGGAACATGTGCCGCATCCATACAAAAATATAAGCGATTCTTCATTAGCTCTTTCCACAAATGCTCTGAAAAATTCATGAGATTTCGTTCAAGATTGCTGGAATTATACTCTGAAGAAAGACACAAACACACGAACGGAGTTGAATGCATACTCTCCTGGCCAAAGCGATTAAATGCTTAAATGTCAATTGTCAGCAAAGAAAATAATGCAGACATTGTGTCTTAAAGATATCTCAGGATGGTTGGACTTACTCTATTAAACAATATATATGACTATATATACATATTTTTTTGTTAACAAAAATTTATAATTTATTCTTAAAACAACCCTAACATTACAATACACTAAGTCAATACAATTTCACAGAATAACAGTACAACAGTAAGTCAATACAAGTATATAAATAAAGTGTACAGTACCTGGATACCACCACTGTCACAGCGACAACAAGTCCTTTATAACGTACAACCCAGATGAAAGGTTCACATAAATCTTTTCAGAGAATAACAGTCCAATTCATTCACAAAATCAATCCGTTGTAATCCAAAAGTTCTGATAGTGATCCCAAAGGCAAACCGAAGACTAATTAAAATCCGTTAAAATTCGAAGAAAAGCTATACCTGCTGCAATTATAGGAAAAGGTCTACAAACTGACTTACACTCTTCTGTGTCCGCTGGAATATATCTCTCCTCTCTCCCGGCTCTAAAACACAGCCCCTTATTTATGACCTCTCACCCAAAGCCGAGAACTTTTCATTTCTCGAACAATCCAAAGAACCCAATAGTACACACGTTACAGGAATCATCTAGAACAACGAATGCTGTGTTTCTACATATCAGGGTTCACACCTGGGCCGGCCCGGCTCGGCCAGGCGAGAAAGCCATGACTAGCATGACCGCTGTGTTTACATGTGGGCTGCACCCGGCCAGCTAGAACAAGGAACGCTGTAGCATAGCAACGCTCAGGGCTTGAGCCAAACACGAATCAAAATGTTAACAGCGCACAATAAAAAAGACATGCTAACAGCTCACAATAAAACAGACATCTACAACAATATATATATGCCGTTTATATGAATCGCAGTACTATCTTGAACTGTGTAGCAGAACACAAAATTATCTTTAAACTCTCGAATTTGAACAGGGTTTTACTAGATATACAATTTAGATAAACGTTAGATCTCCATGACGTTTGGTTGGTAATTTACAGAATAAAGGAATTATTGGATAAACGAGGGAAATGTAAATGGGGTCCTACTGAATGTTGACTCAGGCCTTAGGGTGTATCTGTAGATCTGGATCTTCTGGGACAAATCTAAACAGAATTCAGTAAGACAAGTGTCCAGGGTAGCTGTTTTGTCTATGGTATGAATTACAACCGCGCAGAGATGCCCAAAGGGGTTGAGCCTGTTCATCAAAAGGCTGGCTTTAGGACAGTCCTGAAGTCTGTTTAAGAAAAAACAGAGCTGCCTATACAAGCTAAATAAATGTAAGTGTACCGTATACACGGCAGAAGAATTGCCTGCGGTGGCAGTTGGTGAGCCAATTTTCCCTCGGGACGCTTAGTGTCTGTGTTGCGTGGATGTACAGAGTTGTACAGAACTTATGTATCGATTGTATATGTATACAAAGAAAACAAAAATGATGGTTGCGACATGCCCCCTGTCGCGCGCCTTGCATTTCTGGATCCCTGAATACACAATGATTTATATTAGTGAGATTGCCGGAATAAGACAAACAAGAAAAAATATATATATGTAGTTATTTGGAGATAAAGTTATCATAAATTTCATATTAACTTACTTACGGTTTCAGCGGATTTCAACAGAAACTTTTTAAAAAATTATCATCAAGAATTATTTTTCGAAGCTGCGCAAAAATCAAAAGGCCAAAGTTTTTGAATTGACAAGGGTTGATTTTTCTCATCATCTTAGATTTAATCCCCTGTGGTTTATTCATTAAGCATTAATAGAAATATGAATCTCAAAACAAAGACCCAAAAATATTAAGAAATCTCAAATGATAAGGCCAAGTCAGATCAGTAGCGTCTTCCCCTTGCATAAATCAGATTCTATGAAATGAACGAGATTCGTTTAAAAGAGCATATGGCTCAAAGCCGGGAGATCGTGAGTTCAAGCCGAGCGGTAAGATTTTTCACGGTCGGCCCCCGCCCAGGTTGAGCGTTCTGTAGTCTTAATGAGAAAACTTTGCCTAACAGTCGAGTTTCACGCACAAACGAGTGCGCATTTCGGGGGTTCTTCGGTGTTATGACCCAAGAAATGGGGATGACACACTCCCAGGACCATTCACTACGCTCGGCCTTCTGAAATCAGTCCTGCAAAGTCAAAACAAAAGGCCTTACTCACACCTCCTGGAGGGTCTTCCGGGGCTGGCATAAAACACGGAACGAGGAACAGAACTAAAATAGAAAAAATAACGAATCGCATATGTTGAAATACGTTTATTACTATAAATTATGTCAGAAAACATTCACCCAATTATAAGTTATGACACTTTTGATATCTCCTTGTCCCGTTCCGTTCCGTACATTAGGCCCCTGATCAGCGAACCTTGTTCCGTTCCGTTCCGTGTTTTAAAGGAATTTTCTCTCTCAAAAGCAAGTAAAAGTTTTTAATCCAAAGACCACATGGCTCCGCTTTCAATGCGAGAGCTTTTCAGGTTGGTCAACATGGGCATTGAGTCAGTGATGTGACCACCGTTTGACAGTATTTTTTATGGGTTACAGGTATATTGGGGAGGGTGTTCGCGGAGAATTCTAGCAGAAGTAATCATATATCATATATGTGAAACACATGACAAAAATTCCTGCAAGAGCCTTAGGATTAAAATATGCGTCGTTTAGTTCCTATCAGCTCATTACAAAAATATGCATCAGATAGAGCCGTGGATTTTCCACGGGAGCAGCTAGTTTATATTGTTTTATTTTCAATGACATCGAATACAGTTATCATCAAGTAACACATGCACTAACAGAAATCAGTCTACCGGTATGTATCCACTAAATATCTCCTTATTTTTGGCCTGATAGTACAACACTTGTTATTAGCTATTACAATTTTCCTTGTTGAAAGAGCGCATGGGGCGAGGGTTACCTGACATCTCGGGCGTTATCGTCCAGTCCCTTAGTTAAGTTATCATGTACAGACTGCTGTCATTATGAGATTATGAACAAATGCAAAAGGTAACATTAATGGTAAATCCCCTAAACTTAAAATCAATCAGAAGGTTGTTTCAGATGCGTATTAGACCTCGTGTATCGGGTCCCTCACACGTATGAGTCAACCAACAGAACATGCATGTAAAACATGATTTTTGGGCAAAGTCGGTAGGGAATCTCGTAATTGATAGGTGTTTTGGGCCGTGCAATGCACGGAGTAGCTCGCGCTATATTTACGCTTGCGCCAGTGATCGCGTTTGTCCATTATTAAAGGGGCCAATCACCTATAAAGCATGTTGAATAAACACGAAAAATAACTTCTTCCCCTTAAAATTAATTTCTTCCTTCAAAAATACTACTCTGCCGTTTGCTATCTCCTGTAAACGAGCGTTAAAAACAATGCACCGGGCGCGATCACACCTGTCAACATAAACACAGTGGGTGAAACGCCCGGACACAACATGTGCCAATCAGTTGATGCCCTGAATATTGGTCCAAATATTGTAATACATGTTCCCGCTGGCTGAAAACGAGTGTTGCGGCACATAATCCGACCTCTGTTATGGTAAACAGACACACATAGGCTGCGTTTAGCAATACGCAGAGCCATAACAAGGTCTTAAACAGCCGTGTGCGAGGTACTGATACTGTGGACTGGGCTGGTTTTGCTGAAAAACTTTTGAAACAAAGCAAGCTGAACTGATAGTGTGAAAGAATAGACATGATATTGCACCTGATCATGTCCCTTTAAGAAAGTTCATATACAGGAGTAAGCCAACGGTTTCAGGGCAATATTATGGCAGATACAAATTTATATCAGAGTGAAGACGCTATTTTTCTTGTTAATTCTACATGCTTTATAGGTTATTACGTTCCTTTAAAGGTTAAACCGGAATCCTGGAGAGACAAGACCCTTGTGCTGGTCATGTGACCTCTGTTGTGTCTTCAATCCATGATTTCTATCGTTTGCTTCTGAGACGCCTGTCAGATGATGAGTGCTCTGTTAGGTCGTGTCAACAAGGAGCTCTCCTCGCGGATAAAATTACAAATTATGACAATGGTATCTCTAGTTTATTCTGGAAGGTAGACTTAATGCTTCGACCTTTGCTTTATCGCGGTGCCCTCTTTGACCTATGTTAACTTTTTACACTTGTTCAAGCCCGAGTATGCATTTCAAGCTGTCATCAGGGTAGACATTAAAACAACACAATCGTCACCCTGTCAGAAATATGTATTGGAACTACAGGACCTGTGTCCTAGATGCTCCCATGTGCCCCTGAAGCAATGAAAGAGTGGTTAAAGTGAGCTTAGGAGTTTTTTTGTCCTAAGAAGTTCCGGACGTAAAATGTAGCATTGTTTACCAATTCCTTTAGCCTTCCTGGTAGGACCGGATGCATTTACTTGTTTAAAAAAGTTAACAGTCTATATTCATATTTTTGTAAATATTTTTGTTGATGGAGTTAAGGTTCCCTCTGGGTACAAAAAGATATTACTTTCTTCTGCCATCATTCGTTTACGGCAGGTTTTTAATGTCTGGTTTTCAAAGTTGAAATCCGGGCACAATATTAGTCCTAGGCCACAGATTAGTACCTGTTTCTATTTTTGAACTTGTCTTAATTTAAAAGTCCTTACGCTCCATAGACCATTCTCCATATTTGCCCACTTCCATGCCTATTTGAGATAGATCTCCTATAGATATGACTGATTTTCTAAAATTGACCCCCGAGTCAAATTTATATCATAGCTTTGCACCTGATTTCCGAGATCCTATGTGAAAGTAAAGGAATAATAGTCGCAGGTAGTTATTTATCAGGCCACATAGTCCGAGTCAACCCTATAACCGCTTACTTGATAGTTACCGGGGCAGAGGATGGTTTAAGAAGCAGGCGCGGGGGGAGGAGAGGAGGGTTGGGGGAGGGGGGGGGGATGTATCTCTTTCGCTCGGTGATTGCATACACATAGTATGAATTGCTCCCTTTGTGATTTTATGCATTTTAACAATAGCCAACAAGTAGAATGTTTTTTTTTCAGTTTCATCTACCGACGTTATCCCAATTAAAGTATGTTTTGCTAAGGGGTATATCCACATCTTACATATATGTTTGGAAAACCAGACTAATGTATGAATTATTCTACACTCATGTCAGACCCACCCCACCCACCACCCCAACAAAAAAAAAGTAATTAAAAGGAGCAACTTATCAATGGCATGTTCTCAGTTTGCTATTTTTCTTATTATTATAAACAAGCAAGAATGTGGTTTAGTTAGTAAAGCTTTATCCTATTCTTTAGAACTTTAAACTTATTACTTCACTGAACTTGATAAACCTATTTTGAGTTTTGACACAAGTAATGCGGAAAACTGAACTTGCACGGCCACCCATGCTGGTGAATTGATGCCGTTGTAAACACCTGGTAATCCTAACGAATAACTATCAAAGAATACACGATAGCGATACATGCCCGTGTTTTTAGAACCAGGCTAGTTTATTGTAGTAATAGTTCAAAGCTGCTGGCAAATAAACGTTCCATTAAATCCCTTGTTTATTTCTCGTTGTATGTATTACAACAACTTTAGAACTAATTCGATTGAAACTCGTTCAAGTGAATACTTCGACAGCCTAGGGAAAGGGTTCATTCTACGAGTAAGGTTGTTTTACACATTTTTTAAAGATCTGCTTCTTCTCCAATTATATCTATCTGGGGAGGCCTTATCAGATAGCTGATATGCTGCAGGGTTTTTGTGCAGTTATATCCAATGAATATGGTGAAAAGCATTTTCAATAGGACATACATCGTTACATACAACACCGTAAGATTTGACAATGCAAAGCACGAATGGACTCATGTAACACAGAGAATGATGCCGGAACAATATATTGTTAAATGTGATATTCATAGGGACATATTCATCAAAGTGGAATCCCCTGTAGACACCCATGTTTCTAGATGTGTAAAGAGGAAGAAAAACAGCACAGTCTGCTCTCTCTTTACGCTGCCAGATTTACTGGCTATCTATAGGTTTCGAAACCAGACGGCAAGGAAATACATTTCACCCATGACCCAATAAAATGCGCTCTTATTAAAAAACGTTCAACGCTGTGTCAAATTTCCCGCTAACCGCTGACGCGAATCCCGATGCACACAAACAAGTAATTTTCTGTAGGTCAATCCATGTGATTAGCTGATAAGAACTTGTAAACTTTGACCATCATGTGGCCACAACCCGGCAAACCAAGCTAAAACAAACAAATATATGGTCGTGGACTAACCTAAAAATTTACAGGATAATATGCAATGTCCACTTTTAAATTGCATTTTATAGATTTTGCATTGTACTCGGAATCGGACTTGAACTCGGGTTCCAAATAAATCGGAAAAGAAGAACTTGACTTGGACTTGACCTTAAAAGGCCTGGACTGTGACTTACACACAGACGGTGTGGACCCGAATACATTGGTTACTCTTAATATAAGAGAGGTCTGTGTTTCTGCATGTATTTGTCGGTGAACGTGGATAGGCTAGAGATCGCGCAAATGCATATAAATCTGTTTAATGCTAGATAGGTCTAGTTTATGTCATCGAGTAGCGCTTGACAAGCTTTTGATGACGTTGTAACAACAGTTGTCAGATCCAGTTATTTATACAATGCGCAGACTCGCACTCAAAAGAGTATGACTCTGCTGTTGAGGGATTGTTTGAGTCAAATTCTAACACCCACAATGCACCAGGGCTTCTAAATACACCAGCGGCGTTCATATAAATGTAGTGAAGAGGACAATGAAGTCCGTTCGAGTGTGTAGGATAAACATCGTTTCTGGGTAAATTATATATATATATATATATATGTGTGTGTGTGTGTGTGTGTGTGTGTATGTATGTATGCTTGGGTGTTTTTGTGTTAAAGAATTTACAGAATAAGTAATATTTTGTAGGCATGCGCCTTTAAAAAGTGCACAGAAGGCGTTTCCTTGAAATTATAGCCAATTTGGATTTAAAGTTTGACAGTTGAAACAAGTAGTCCGGCCGGCCCACAATGCCAAAACAGAAGACGTTCGTGCTGTGTAGAAATGATCTCTAGCGGAATTAAGGGTAGAACTATATGAACAGTGAAATAAAAACCATTGTGTGTATATATATGCACGTGTGTTACCTCTAGTGACAAAATTCACATCGAATTTTCTTGTTGTCCAGTAGCTGAAGTTATAGCTCCTTTATAAGAACGTAAAATTGTTTGGTGAGCCAAATCAAACCTCTAACATCTGAGGGCTGAACTGTCGTCTCAGCCGAGATCAAAACCTCGTCTGCCTCATATTATATCCAGTTTCTGTCCTAACTTATTATATGGCGCCGGAAATGGGCAATGGCCGATTAATTGGTCGCCTGTCGTCCATACAATTAACAGTCGTCTTGAAATAAAGCTGTCTAATGCAGATAGTCAGCTGTCTGAGACGGGAGTAATGTTGTTAACCCAGCAACGGCCAATTTTCCCAAATTATCTGTGTAAGCGGAATATAAAACATTAAGGCCCAAAGACAAGTCGAGTTTCCGCTGTGTTTAGTGGGGTATTTGGGGGGTAATCAAGATTGGTCAAGGTCTTTTATGTGGAAATGCTTCCGGGGTTCTCATTAGCGCCATTTCTGCCCGCTAACATTTAAGAGTCTACTACTACCAGCGCACCGCGTCAGAGTGCCGTTACATCCATCAGCGAAGACCGCACTGTAAGGCGCTATGAGGCTGCAAATGTTTTACTCATTTCGACAACGCCTTTTGGCCTAGAAGTACGTCGCACTTGACATTAACCAGGCCAGTCGTTAGCATTTTTGGTTTACTTTCTAACAAGACCTACCATAGCGATAAAAAATTAATATTGGCATATTGGTACATCCATCTGCATGTTTGTTGAATTTCTGACCGCACAAGCACAAGCATGGCTTGCACAGGTTACAATTTATAGTTTCCTTTTTGGTGCATAAACAGTCCAACAGTTACAACAAAAACCAGTTCTTGTTTACGTCAAGTTGATACATATATATATAATTATAAGTATATATGTATATATATATATATTGGTATATTTTACAACCAAAGAAACTCATTATGAATTCCAAAGGCAAAATATAATGGAATGGAGGTATAATCATCCGTTATTTTGCTCATGCGCTGGGTGTCCATCACTGCATGGTTTTAAGTTTGATTGGTTTCCTTCAGGTGATAAACGTTAGCCTGGTCCCAGAGAAAATTTGGGACATCATATAATAAATAATCTGAGCACCAACAGAAAAAAAATAATAATTTTTCTATTACCTTTGCTGGAATAAACCAAATACTAATCTTTAATGGAATTAATCGTTGGATTATGAAGAATCCTTTTAATCGCTATAATGAAACGGAAGCGTATCCCTACTTATCAAGAGCAGCGCAATCTAAATTCCTAAAGCTTTGAAACAAGGAAAGCAAGTGACTGAAGAAATATTTGTTTATCGACATAAAAGGGTATCAAGAATGCCCAGCTGAAGTAAAAAAATATCCTTTGAAAATAAATTTACTTTTATCGAAATTAAAGCTTATCCTTTGGGTACCCACGCTGTTATCGAAGTATTCAAGCCAGCGACGGACTACTTTATCTCGCACATATATTTGGTTCTGGCTAAAACTTCAAGCTATCTCTTTACCACCCAGAGGTACGTATCCTCGTATAATTTCTTATTCAACTGCACTTTGAAGATATGGATTGTTTATAGCTCATTTATTATTTAGTTACGAGATGTAAACCCGAGGTTATGGGACTTTATTGATCTCCACACCCATGCAGATAATCACTTCGTTAAATAGTTAATAAAACAATGAAATGAGTGCGAAAAAGACTCTCCCTTAAACCTTGGATTATATAAAAGTCAAATTATCCATTTTTTCCCATCAAGTTATGAGTGGGGGAAATAACATTTAGATACACTTCATATTATTAATGTATTGTGCTTGATGCTTTCTTCGAATGCCTGCTCTGTCGGGATAAAAATATAATTATAATAAACAATTGCGGTAATAAATGAAATTACAATCAGGAATTATAGCTGCTTGCCTAGTCAACATGCATATATATATATACCTCCAGCGACACTCCGATAAAATTAGAGTCTACCCGAATGTCAGAGAGGCTCACAGGTACAGTCGAAAACTGAACTGAAAATCCCGATGATCAGATTTTCCTCATTTTTACAAAATACTTCAGTTTAAAAATATGGTATCACCCAGAAATAAATATAATATCAGTTCGCTTTATAACAACATCCATCATTAAAAAACTCACAGGCTATTTCGCAACATACTGGAAAATCTGCTAATTTGTAGATTTTCTGACCGCATGTGCGTACAAACATGCCCCACGGGTGATTGACAATACCCGGCAAGGTAGAGTGAACAACTACAGAGACGATATTTAAACTTTTGGTTTAACATTTTACCTTTTTGGTTTGACTCATAACCTAATGTTTTGACCAATTGCCAAATCATTGTTAAATTATTAACTGCTATTACAGTGCAATATTCGATATGTGTGTTCTGGGCGACTGCTCTTCCTGATACAGTATACCCTATGTGATATTCCGTGCCGGCAAAGGATGTAGACACTATAACAGTTATTTGCTGGTGAAAGATGTACAAACAGACACAAAATAGCGGATTCAGAAGGTAGGGTATATATTATCTGACAACACAGATGGGTCCGTCTCATCCAGCTTCATATTAATGCATTGTCTTACGGAACCTTTCATTATTTGCCTTTCTCCGAGCTCCAAGGGGAGCATGTTACTCAGCCATAGCAATCACCATAAGGCAATCTATTTATTTATTTATTTCAATATAAAGGATTGCTTATTTAGCAAGTGCTGTTTTTCACTGAGGTCTTGCTACAATTTAAAACGTGAGATACAACAAATGCAAATTACATAGCAGCACGGGTAAAATATGAGGGTAGGTGACATATTTGACAATCCATTTGTTATTAATAGGTTTTGGTGAGTTTATTTGTTATATCCATATTTGGGTACCTATTTGTTAGGGTTTACCTACTGAATGGATGGTCCCGCTTATTACAAAACAATCTATTTATTTTTTTTTCCTTTCTTTTCTTTTTTACAATTTGCGCTAGATTTACAATATATATATTTATATATGTATATTTCTTTTTTTTACCTTAACCTTGTTCCCAAGGTAGTAAACTCTCCATTATCGCTCAGAAGCGGTCGTTGGGAGACAGTTATAGTAATCGCTTGGCGATTGCAAACATGTTGTTTGCCCATGAACAGCACCATTTATTACTTCGTGCAAGGACAGGGCGCACCTTGTGCTGAAAACTTTGTCCAGGACTCATAACGGAAGGTGGTCTGAATGGGACGCAAACCCATAACCTTGTGGTAAAAAAATCCAGGGCATAACAATAACAACATTACAGTGCCTTGGTTATTTAGTTAATTACGGTGATTACAACAATACGCTTCATATCTTCACTCGGTTTAATTAACCTTCTCGCGACCAGACTTGTAGTGTTTAAAGTTACCTTTTGATCCGCCAATGACATTTGAGATATATTAACAGCTTTATAATAGCAGACTGGATGAAGAAAAAAAAGTAATTTCCTTTAAGGCTTTCAAAAGAAATCAATGGCAAATAGTTTGACAGTTCTTGAAGTCAACTGTTCTGAAACGCAAGCGAATAAGATGCATTGCATTGTTTTGTATTTTAATTAATCAGCTGATGAAATTAACAAAAAATTGATGTGTAAAACCTAATGTTATGGTGCCTACTTCACCAGATTTGAAAACATGCACAAATCAAATAAACAAATTACTTTAAGATTTCTTTGTATAATTTTAAGAATTGGTGCATTAGGTTGCGTGGTTTTAAAAGAGTGTTTTCCTTCAAGGTCTATTATTTGTGCCTGGCCAATGAAAAAAATTTAATTGTGTACAGGTGCATCGTTTAATATGTTAAAATTACACATTCTTTAATTCTTTTCTGATGGAGATTTACTTGGTGTCATTGATCTGCATCAAACCACGGAATCCGTGATGGATTTCTCATCTCTGGGGACGTGACACTTAATCCACTAGAGCGGCTAATTCAGGTGAGAATTGTTGACAATATAAAGGGAGGCTGAATGAACCCATGTCAGAGGAAGCATCTGCGACGGAAAAGGAGCTTGTTCCCAAATATCAAAGGTCCATTACTGGTCGCTTTCGGTTACATTACTAACGCATGCTCAGGCCAGTGTTTCCTCTGTTCCTGAGACTTCAGCCATTTTCGTTTTAACCTTGTCTGCTATGACCCTAAAATCAGTGGACGCACTCTTGACACAATATTTGCGGAGATGACTTTGATTGTATTACGCATGAATCAACTGATTGCCTCAACAGCTACAGGAAAAGTAACGAATTATACACGCTGCTACCTTCAACAGACAGATGCCATAATAATCAGCGACGAAGCGAGTTTGTGAAGGTGAAATCACCTATTGTTGAATGTTTTCTTATGCCCGAAAGCAGAAAGGTCAATTTCTTGCTGTTCTCTTGGAGATAAATATTCCAAAACACGTGGCAACCTCCAAGTATCTGGTTTTGGTCTCGTTTTCTAAATATATTTCAAGCGTGGGCTGATTTAAAACTGAAGCTCTTAATGTGTATATCTCAATGTACGAAATAACACGGATAAAGCAGTCACTTAAATAAATAGACCAATCCTATTCAACAATACGTCTGCGGTTGGTAGGTGGCACTGCACGTTCCAAGTTATATTCAGATTACAGGATAATAAAAATATTATTAATAATAATAATAATAATAATAATAATAATAATAGTAATAATAATAATAATTTAATAATCATAATAATTCATTTTTTTATTTAAAGGATATGTCTATACTCTGTCGTCGGCAGTGTTAATTGACAATCAAATAAACCTTAAGACAATAATTACATAAGACGTTTTGTATTGCCATGTTAGCCCGTTAATTATAAAAATGTAATGCTAATAGAGGACACCTTTTTAGGCTAGTTGTATAAAATAGACGTCAACCAACTAGTCTTAATAAGGTGCCAGCCATTTACACAAAGTTGATATGTTTTAAATAGTGGTGTGTCAGTTAATTGGTTACATCGATGATTGGTCGGTTTCTTTCATAATCGATTATTTGATTGTATATTTACACAATTGATCATAATACTATCATGTCTGCATATCCAAAGAGCTCATATTATCTATTAATATTGTCAATTATATCAGTTATACCTTGATCTTTCAACTTGATGTATAAGTCAAAATGAATTCAACATTCTAAGTATAATGATATACAGCATATGTCAAACTAATAAGGTAATAAAGAAGGTACATTGACTCGTTTTCTTTCAGTCATCGGACATGATTTATAACATATGTTGTTTATGTCGTGGGAATGCTGTTTCTAGGGCATATGTATCCAGAAAAGAGACACCATCGGATAGCACCAAAATCGTTCTCATTAGAAAGTCTCAGGTGAAATGGAACTTATCCCCTTTGGGTCGGGACTGGACTGACAAAAAGTCTCTAAAAAATACGTGGTATATCTGTATCTCAGATGTAGTTTAATCATATTTATGATACAGAAATTGTTTTGGAAAAAAATCACCTTAATGTCAATTCTTTTCCACTTTATATATACCTTAGCGACGTAGACACACTATCTAAAGGACGCAACAAATCAACTTGAGATCGGTATTTCAATATAATAGAAGCAATGTATTCCGTACGACACTGTTATTTAAGGAAGGACACGCCCCTTTTACCCATTTAAGCGATAATCGTTGTATTAATGACCACTTTCGGAACCGGTAATGTCGCTGCTCGTCACGGCTGCATATCTTTCAGCGGTATGGGTTAAAATTGCCCGACACAAAGTACCCTTTGATAATTGAGTAAATTGTTTTCCGGAGCATTCGTGCGTGGGTTAATTCTGCTAGGATAAATGTGAGTATTATTTGATGAATGTACAGGACATAGTACACCTTTTGTGTTCCCGAGAGGCTTGTCATTTGATGATACCAATGACCACTTGGTAAGATAATAGAATCAAACCGCAAGGGAGCTTAACGACTCATTACTTTATGCGATCCCCCAGAAAATCAATTAGACTTTTGCCAGCCTTATTTATATATTACAGGGTAGGGGTCGCTCACTGTTTTGCCAATAATGGGCCTCTCAGGAACCATTCCATTTGCATATTCTTTGAAAGCTGAACATGAAAACGTTTCCTGGTGGGATTAATACTTGAAGGGGTATTCATGACGTTTGGAGTGAAGCCATTAAGGGTATTATGTTTCTCTTTATCCGTTTCAATTTACGGGATAAAACAATATAGTCCAGGATTAATTAACCATGTACAGCTCTCGTAACAGTTTTTTTTTTTTAATGAAGAGACATTTAAATAACACAGGCGCGGATCAAGGAATTAAGGAAGAAGGGTTCCAGACCGAGGATAAAACCTTTAAAAAGTCCTTAAGAAACCCTTAGGTCCAGAAAAGGGGGGATATAAGCTTATAATTTTGAAATCCTGGAAAAATAGCTTGGGCGCCCCCCTCCCCTGTAGTAATGATGATTACAACGTTTTCGTTCCCTCATGGTCCCACTGGTCTAAATAACCTTTTCTTTCGAGTATTGAAACGTGGAGCGTGTCTGATAAGCAAAGTAATCAGTATATTTATGACCATAAAATATTCAAAATACAGTGAAATTGATCATGGTTAACGATCCTATCTTAAGTGTCCATATCTGATATCACAGACAGACAGAACAATACAGGCACTTCTACTAAAGAATAATTAACATTTTAATGCCAGATTCACAAAATTTGCACCGAGAACTCCTTCAGTTGGCTGAATTCTCTGAGGTAAAACATACCGCACATTTATTTCATTTCTCACCATTCCAATTATCGTAAAACGAAGCATCTCTGTAATACATATTGATTTTTTTTATTTGTCAAAAGTAGCTGAGCACGATATTACCTTTAGGGAAATGTAAAGTGATTCTGAATTTGACCGAAATCTAAAATAAATGTTAGCATACCCCCTCCCCCCCCCCCCCCCCGATCAGCTAAATTATGGGTATCAGGTCTGTGGCCACGCTTTCACAGACCTTGATTCATCGAGCCGTTCTGACGTCTATTTCTTGAATGATGAACAAGACAATTGAACCAATCAAATGACACGTGTTCTACATGGGCGTGTGATGCGATGTTTCGACTAAACGATCATTGACGTGACGACATCGATAATCTGACTAGCCATATAAATCCCTATAAACCTGTCCCGCTCCTGGTATATGTTTTCTTCTTTAGACGACACATGTGTGAAAAGTGTATTGTTTACATTGTTATGGAACCTAATATCAACAGATCACGTATGCGTGATGAACATAAATTTTGTCAAGGAGATGAAAAAAAATCAGATTCTGTAACACTAAGCAGCGTGAAATGTCTGGGGGAATGAATAAAGATGTCATTGTTTCTTTTGTTAACAAATAACTATAATTTATTCTTAAAACAACCGTAACATTACAATACACTAAATCAATACAATTACACAGTATAACTGCAGTATAACAACAAATTAATACAATTACACAGTAAAATAAACAAAGTGCACAGTACCTGGAAACCACCACTGTCACAGCGATAAGTCATTTAAAATGTATAAGCCGGATAAAATGTTCACACAAATTCTCTCGGAGAATAACAGTCCAATGTAAAACTCTCGTAACAATCCAGAAAGTAAACTGAAGACCAAATAGGTTTCGTCACAAATCCAGAAATAAATCTGAAAAAAAATCTATAATTGCCGCACTTATCGGAATAGGTCCCACAAACTGACATACACGCTTCTGTGTCCGCTGGAATATTCTCTCATCTCTCTCTCTCGGCTCTAAAACACATCCCCCAATTTATAGCTTTTCACCTTAAGCCCAGAACCTTCCATTGCTCAAAAATTCCAAAGAATCTAACACAGTACACACGTTCAAAGAACATACCATAACAACGAATGCCGTGTCTCAACATATTAGGGTTCACACGTGAGCTCGCCCCGGCTCGGCCAGGCGAGAAAGCCCCAAGCTAGCATGACAACGAGAGTTCAACCAGTACGGATTAAACTGAGAATGCAATACCCGGCCAGGCGAGGCCGTTACAACACGAGTTACGCCCGTGTCACACAATAAAAAAGACATCTGTAACAACATTTTTACGTTTGATTGGCAGATGCGATATGCACTTGCAGACATCTTAAATATTCATGCAAGAGCGGTCTGCAGAATCAAGGTATGTGAAATCGTAGCTAGCTGCAGATGTTTGAAGACGCTATTCTCTGCCGGTTAGTAGGGGTGTACGACATTATCGGTATTTCGGTGATTTGCGTATTGCGTATCGTGTTATTGTTTACAAATATCGATATTTTCGTAAAAATAAGGCTTATGTTACTAATTTAGATAATAATATAATTAAATAATTTTAATCGGTTTGGATTAGTGACAGCCTGAAAGTGAAGGCCGCTACCGTCTCTGTAGACACGCCTCACGTTATTTGGTTGGAAATGTTCCCACGATCACCTGTAAATACCTGTGACTAGTCTTGCGATTTGTGGGTTGTTCTACGACCAGACCAAAATAAAAAGTTTATTCGTGACGATCATGCAACCAATTACGTGGTCGTTTGAAAGTTATTGCTACAATCAATAGACCACTAAAGCCCTCACACCTGAGCTATTATCACGAGACCAGTTTCAGGAAACTAGCGGTTGTGGCGACTGACTGCTATCACATTTATAATGAGACAATCACGGCATGTTGGGCAATTCGCAACAAAGAAGATTTTTCTTTGAGTGTCAAGATATCCCTAGCAGACATTTCTGCACTCACCACGCTTTTAAGCCGAAATCGAGCAAATTGGTCAAGGAATCGTATATTAAACTAATTAACTTATGGAACATATATCGACAAGATCCCTTCAAAATATAAACAACATAAAATATTTGTCGGCTAAACATATTTTATATTATGCCAACGTGTAGATCTATTTTGCGGTGTCATATATATCCGTGACGCGGCATTGTAAATATAGACAGAAACTTATGCACGTGCTTGGTAACATAATGTGATACATCTGTTTCTAGAATTGTTGAAGATGCATGAATATGCAATGTGATTATGCAGTGATACTTGTTCAGCCTGGCCAGTTCAAATATATGCACGACCACTTGACTGAAATGGAAGGAAAGGGATTATCCAGTATAGTATGACGTCATTACATGTGAGGGCGAAGGTCACATATTATTTACAGTAATGACAATGCAACTGGGACCGTACCTTCAGGTCAAACACGATTAAATCCATTATAATCTGCAAGGTCAATTCATGTGGCACAACAGATCTTGATCTTGAGATTTTCAGATCGTGTGCATGAATAGTGGCAGTGGCCTATCATTTTTTCCCAAAGGATCTTGCCCCTGCGTGAAGGATGAGATTATCCATTGCTTTGTTGTGACTCATATTAGCTCGTGCGATAGTCTTACGACAACAAAAGATCACCTTTCATAATCGAAGGCAGGTCGTGGGGTATAGGTATACCGCAGTTGTTACGGAACCTAATATAAACAGATCACGTATGCCTGATGAACATAAATTTTGTCAAGGAGATAAAAAAGAATCAGATTCTGTAACACCAGGCAGCGTGAAATGTCTAGGGGAATGAATAAAGAAGTCAGTGTTTGTTTGTAAACAAATAATTATAATTTATTCTTAAAACAACCCTAACATTACAGTACACTAAGTCAATACAATTACACAGTGAAACAGCGGTATAACAACAAATCAATACAATCACACAGTAAAATAAACAATGTGCACAGTACCTGGATACCACCACCGTCACAATGATAAGTCCTTTCAAATGTATATGCCGGATGACAAGTCCACACCAATCTTCTCGGAGAATAACAGTCCAATGTAAAGCTCTTGTAACAATCCAGAAAGTAAACTTGAGGCAGGCAGCACTAAATTGTATAGAGTTAGTAATAGCAGAATCCCTGAAATTACTGGATAATCGGACAGGTCCCACAAACTGACATAAACACGTCTCTGTCCGCTGGAATCTTCTCTCTCGGCTCTAAAACACAGCCCCCTATTTATAACTTCTCGCCCCAAGCCGAGAATTTTCCACTTCTCGAACAGTCTAAGAATCTAACATAATACACAGTAAACACACGTTACAGGAATCATCTAGATAACATCGCTGTGTCTCTACAGACCAGGGTCAACACGTGACCTCGGCCAGGCGAGAAAGCCCCAAGCTAGCACGACAACGAGAGTTCAACCAGTACGGATTAAACTGAGAATGTGCCCGTGCCACACAATAAAAAGAGCACCTGTAACACAGGGTACGAATATACCAGACATTATTAAAACTGTCGCCCGATATTTGCAGCTACTTAAAGCTCTTCACAATTATCTATGTTAATCTATGTCCTCCCAGTCAAAACCAGGATTTGTGCTAAATTGAAAATCTTCTTGCCACCGATGTTCCTCTTTCAACTGCACGTGAACACTGTTGGCTTGTCAGAAGAATCGTCCTTTAATTCCAAAGATTGTAAGTTGTATCAAAACAGAGCCTTTCCACTCTTCTAGAGTGATTTGGCCTTAAATCTTATTTTTAAGCTTTCAAGGGTCGAACCCCGCCGGTGCCTCACTTGCATAATGGTTAAAGATCGATATATCCTCAGAGATTCGCTCGCTCTAATGTCTCAGTGACATGACATGACCTTTAGATATTCCTATACTCGTACACATAATACCCGAAATCCAGAAGGCGAAATGATAACATATCATTCTTATCGAATCGTTTATAACTGTATGGCGGAACCGCGAAAACCCTGCAAAAAGCTAAAATCTAGTAATGTTAACACAACGAATTTTAAGCGAACCATATTATTACAGAATGTACCATTTTTTGTCCGCGTAACGAATCCTAATAATGCAGCGTATGCGATTTCCTGGTGTCGCAGAAGTAACATATATGTTTCTAGGTCAGAAAACGTACACAGCGCACGTTATTTACTTTTTTTAACGGGTATGCGCACTTCGCATATACTGGTCATATGGAATGTTTTGGTCCAGTGAGTCAGCATTGCATGTTTATTAAAGATGACCAAAACGCTGCCAGATATTTTTATATGGACAAAGCATTTGAATATATTGTTTATTTTTATAATGTGAGATTTAACAAAAACGTTTTATTGTCTAAATAACTCGGAGACTCAATGTTAGTCCTCGCACAAAGACGTCGCTACCATGACAAGAAAGGTGTACTTGGTTTACCTGTACACATATGAGGGTGGTTTATATATTTTTCTTCGAAAATGTTTGGATTATCTCATGGGTGTTATCCTAAACCTCCTCAAAATTGCATCAAATGTTGTACAGAAATGTCCGGACCACCCCGTCCCCCCTCCCCAGCAGCCACAATCCTTTTTGAGGGTTTCATACCAATTTTTGCGGCTTGCCCCCCCCCTTCTAGACCTGGGAAACTTTTTTTCAGTTTTTGTCATTAGTCTCCTAATGGAGATGGACCCCCTCCCCCCCCACCCCCCCACCCCCCCACCACCAAATACTGGATCCGCCCTACTTAAATTAAATAAGAGCTCAATCCACTTCCACTATGTATCCGCTTAATTAATAAAGCGTGAATGGCCTCTTATTTGTTAGAAGTAGATCCGCCCCTGCACAGAGAAACCAAGGGCAACACATAATCCTTCTCTCAACGTAGCGCAGATAGAATGAGAAGAGGACAATACACTAGATCTTGTGAAAGGCAATGCAGCCAAAGAAACGTAAGCCTCTTCAGCTGGCCTTTTCAGTTGGAACTTGATTACCATTCAGGAAAATAAGAAGAATCCTTGACTTTTCTCAAAGAAAAGGAGTCTTATGATGATCTACAATTATGATCTGAAAATGCCGTAAATTGCATCAACTAAACTTACCAAGAACCCAGTAGTGCGCCTATACATCTGATGGTGCTGGCGTTGTCCCGAGAATAGATTAATTTCAAGACAGACTCCGTGTCACATTATCGAGCATTTTCTTTCTCTCTGATGAAAAATCGGAGCTTATTCTCAGTGTATAGTACCAGCTCATGTTTGTCAACTAAGTGTCACCATAATAATTAAAGAAGATATCGTAAGTTCCTGAGGGTTTTTTCCCCTGAAATCAATTCTGTTCAGCGTGCATGGAATGTTTGTTGGATGTATTAATCAAGTGTTTTCGAATGGAAGACATCAGAAGAAAAAACATGATCCTGTGTAGCGATTTCCTATTAAAACTCAGTTATTGAAGGCACATGAAAATTTTATATATTGTGTGTATTATCTCAAGCTATCAGTTGCAAAAAAAGCTTCCCAAGCAAAACCGTCCCTGCACTCGAACATTTTATCTCACGTTCAGCTGTTTTATACCTTGTCATGGTTTTGTGCTCGAGTAAACAAAGTTCACTCATGAGGTCCGACCTAGACCAGAAGTCTGATCCAGCGTATGCACGACACCTCCCAAACAAGAAGAAGAAACCCTCAAGACGAAACGCAGAAGCAACACCGCTGAGAAGCTTAACAAAAAATGTTGATGTGTGAAGTTGTGCTGTACGGCCAACAGGTGGCGTACGTGATAGGTTTGTTTTGTGCCACTGGTCTGCGCCTGATGCAAGTTTATTTTCACTTGTGTACAGGAGTAAGATAACGGGTTGAGAATGAAATATTGGAACATACCGTAATATTATAAGGAGGAAAAAATATAAATCATGTATATATATATATATATATATATATATATATATATATATATATATATATATATTCATGCCTGGTTATGTGAATAGGTTCCTTTAAAACTAACAGTCAGATTACTCAGGTTGGATACTTGAATTTCGATTTTGTTCTACACCTAACATTTTATACTACCCCTTCTCCAATAATATTGTTTATTTTATGTTACCTCGCCCAGATGTTATAGGTTTTCCGATGATGTTTGGTTGGTTTGTCTTTTGCAAATTTACTATACAAACAGATTTTTAAGATATAAGAAAATATCAAAATCCGCTAATAACTCTAATAATAATTCACTAACCGACAATCTAACCACCCGACCAACGGCGGCAAAAACATATTACCTTCTAGCGGTAATGGCGACTTTAGCTTGAGCTAAATACAGAAATTGATAATATATACTGTTCTACGGGTAAAGAAATGAAATACCATAAAACGCTATATAAACCGGTACAGTCACTGGTTCGCATTGTGATTTAAAACAGCATTTACTATTGAAACTATATTAATGACAGGAGCTTCGAGTATACTTATATATAACGAAACCTGATTCCTTATAAATATAAAACCGTTTTTACTTGTTCGGTCTACAAGTAACGTAGGTCAACCTCCTCTCTCTCTCTCTCCTGCTCTCTCTCTCTCTCTCTCTCTCTCTCTCTCTCTCTCTCTCTCTCTCTCATAATACCGCAAATCAATAAATTCCATCACATGCTCAATGACCGTTTTATATTCATTATAAATATTAAAAACAAACAAAATTCTACCACAGTATTTTCAATGTGTAAATTCTCTCTTGGTACAAGAAGAACATTCACTTTATTGGTAATCCCCGCTCTGGCATGAAAGGCAGGCCATTAAAACCATTGATATACTCTTATTGACCGTATAGTCGAAACGCGCGGTCACTTTTTGTGTTTAGGTAGAGGTATTAAGAGCCATGTGACCATAACAAACAGGTGTCAGAGACATTGTGACATCTAGCATTATCCGGTTGCCACGACCGGGCATTGCCATTAATTTGTAGCTATTTGGATCCGCTCAATAACAGCGGTGTATTATCCCCCGCCTCCGCGGAGAGGGGAGTTAAGTGATCAGCCCCGTCCGTCTGTCTGTAAGTCGTCCGTACGTCCGTTCGTAAAAAAATTGTTATGCGACGCGATATCACGAAAGGTTTTACTTAGGTCTACTTCTTATTGGAGAAGCAGGTGCGTCTTATGGGTCTCCAGAGCTGATTAGGTTTTGTTCCTCCCCCTTTTGTCCTTTTTGGATTTTTTTAAAGAATTCTTAATTTTTTTTCATTTTTTACGAATTTTTAAATCCTAAACATTTCAAGTGCAATGGAAGATTTGTGCATGTCTCCTTGAGATGGCGTTTATATCTTAAAGGTCTCCTTACCTGAACAGGTTTAGGTCACAGGTTTGAAGGATTGTGAGAATTATTTAGGAATTTTGTTTATTAATGTCAAACTTAATGTCCATTTCTAATTAATTCTAATTAAGAAGGCTGGTATATTTTATTGTTATCTTGATTAGGTTTAGTGCATCCTTAATTTATTTTGTGATTTTTCTTTCTACATACGGTATCTTTGTCATGTTTCAGATTCGATTACAAGGCAAAGTACACACTCTCACACAAGTCACTTTCCGTATTAGCAGCATATTAAGTTCTCAGATTACGCCTGCACGAAGTGGTCCGTTATTGTTTTCGGTAAATTCTGTCAGGGTGTATGTATGTGTATGTGTAGCGCCATTTCGACCCTCTGGTATTAGTATGCGACCAGCTGTAACTGGCTGTCAGAGTGCCGTTACATCCTTCAGCGAGGAACTCACTATAAGGCACTATGACGATGCAAATATTTTCGTCATTTCCGACAACGCCTCTTGGCCTACATGTACAGTCAATTGGTATAAACTAGACTTATCATTACCATTTTAGTATACCTTCTAACAACATCAAACAGAGAGAGAAAAATCCCGTTTTAACTCAGCATATTGGTAACCCCTCCGCATGTTTGTTGTATTTCTGACCGCATGAATACAAGCATGGCTCGCACGGTTTACTCGAAGCAGCCAACTATGCGATACAGGAAATGACTCGTTACCACAGAGACGGAGTTTCCGTTTGGGTTTTGAGTTCACTTGTATTCCCTTGTGTTAATTCATCATTCGTAGCGTATTGTCAAGATAATGGGCTGTTTACCACAATATGAATTCAACATGATGGAATACCACTGCAATGCATTCCTCGATATTGCTTATATCACATCCAAGTAGGCTTACCAGCCAAATTATCAGTGCCTACTGAGTCGGGTTGTCATGGCTAGTGTGTGTGTCGGTGTGTGTTCACAGCACAGCTGAAGATTGGTCTAACAGAATGTAATGATACGTGACATATAGGTTTGTAGTATTTGCACATATAGAAATGATTAATTGTTGGTATATATCCCTGGGCAAATAACCCCTGAATGAGCATTTCATGGGCAATCCTACAGTGACCCCCCCCCCCCCCCATTTTAAACTTTTTTTATGCAACGCAACATTACAAAAATTTTTACTCTGATCTACTTCCCATCATAGTCGCAGATGCATTTTCTGGGTCTCCAGACCTAATTAGGTTTTGTTCACACTTGAACGATTTCTCATATTTTTATTCTAAACTTCACATTTCATATGCAACCCGATATCTCAAAAATGTTCTCATATCCACTTCCAATTAATGAAGTAACTGTTTTTGATTGCTCTCCTGACCTGATTAGGATTTTGTCACACCTCAATGATTTTTTTTTACATTTTTTTATGATTTTTTCAAGTTTGACTTTTATAGTTTATATGTCATGCGATATCTCAAAAAGCGTCATCGGGATCCACATCTTATCAATAACTCATGTGTATATTATGAGTCCACTCGCCTGGTTCGATTCATATGCATTCTCGGTTATCTTTATCAAACATTTCATGCTATTTAATCAGCCAAATGGAACGTACATTTCTCACATTCCGTTTGGCATGGGAGCCAGTCTTCTGGTTCAATAATGGGCCTTGGAGAATATTAAGGTGGTGATAAATAGCTAGGGTTCCACTATTCTGCCATGAGATGCCAGGAATGAAGGGGAAAATATGAACCTGGTATTGTTACAATATTATTAAGACCCAACGGCCCATAACCCGACCTGCGTTTCAAAAGCGCAAATAAAACACTTTTAACAATACAAATAAAATATTTGGTCAAATTATTAAACCAAATGCAAAATGCAACGAAAAACCAACATAAAATGTTTATCCGTAGAAGACTATTTTAAAGAAATAAACTCACTTATAAGTGTGGGCCACCTTAATCAATGCATGCACGATTTGTCGGGGACACTATTCTGAAATAGATTGCATACGTCGCTTTGACGTTGAGCGGTGTCAAATTTAAAAGCCCGAGGAGCAATCCATATTTGGAAACTATCCTTTCATGGTCTTTGATATTTGAAACTCATACCATTCGAGTGACGTCATTGGGTCCCGCCGCCGCGTCTAAATACGCAATTGGACATACATTCAAAGTGTCTTGTTTCTAGGATTTTACCATTCATATATCTATATTTAGCATTTCCTGTGTGTTAAATAAAATTGAGTGAATGTTTATTCCTTTCCACAGTCGTTAATCTTAGTTGTAACAGACGCATTAATACTTTTAAAATTAATAACGGTATAAAAGTACTGCTGCCAGATACAGTGATGAAATTATATAAACAGTGGTGGAACTAAAGGAATAAACTGTGTTGCAGTATATTAACAGAAGTATAATAATAGTAGAAATAGTAGAAGTAGTATTCTTTGTGGGAGTAGTAATGGCAAGAGTAATCGATGTAGTTTTAATAATAGTAGTGGTAGTATTAGTAGTAGTTGTAGTAGTAGTGATAAAACTGCAATTACAATTCATCACTTTGAAGTGGTGAGCTAGCTGTAAAAATGAAATATAATATATGTACTATTGTTTTCAGTGCATTCTAAACACCTACCAGTGTCACTGGTTTTCATAAACATATTGTGAATTATTATGATATACATGGTCGCTTAACATCCGATGCATCAAAAAGTTCATTTTATATTGTGTTGTGCTTGAATCGCAGAAATTTACCCATGCATGCAATTAGCTTTTATCTTGTTCCAATAACAGTCCTTTTGTCACAGGTAAGTATCATTTATAAGTATAAATAAGAAAGAAAGAATTCACAAGTTTTGAAACAACCCTTTATAATGCGGCCGACCTTCCGGAAAATGAATGGTAATTTTATGTGAATAATATTATTTCACCAAGCAGTATGCTTCAGTATGGTAAGTTAGGGTTAATTGTCAAAACAGCAATATACACGCCCCGTTTTACATTACACAGACGTTCAATATGCTGTAAAGGCTACTTACATATCAGCGGGGAAAGAAGCGTCCAACTCCGAGCAAGAACGTTCTGCGTGTGGTTATCTATCGCGGGCCCCTCAGACACTGCGCGGGCAACCATCGATTTATGAGAGCCTGACCGTCTTCAGCGCCGAAGTGTAGTTGTGTGTAAACGCGAGCGCTCTTTACCAACATTCAACATTAATTAATATCAAACAGTTTCACTTAATTTTTTATTAAGTTACAAACTCCTTTGTATAGCAGAAACGTTTAGTTGCCATCAGTGATGTCAAGATCCCGTGGTATGAGAGTGATTATAAGGCCGTGACTTGTATTTTCTTTCCCGTTCTTTATCCTTTTACCGAAGCTGATGTTGTCTGTCTTCTGTCACACTATTCTCTTCTTTTCGTTACATATCAAATTAATATTCTCTACTATTCGCGTCAAATGTTAGTTGACATGGCTTTAGTCGGTGATAATAATTAGGATTGGATTTCTTCAGCAAGACCATGGGAATGCTCACTAGTTGTCTCGTTTTCATGATTTCCCAGTGTGTCTTCAAGTGTTCTCAAGTGTTCGCCTATAATATGACCAGGCGTGTATTCTCCATAGGACTGAGCCCGGTCAGTTATAATTTATCAAATAAATTTATCAAAAACGTGGCCCTTCCACGTCCTGACACCCTTGAAATGAGATAAATATTGTTTTTATCGACCACAGACCCCTTTTTTGTGAATATATATATATATATATGTGTGTGTGTTTGTGTGTTTTTTTAATATTGTCGATGGATATGGCATATGTTCTGTGGTTAGGGACCAAGAAATTAAAGATACCTATTCCAATATCTTAAGTCTATCGAATAAAGGCAATTTATATTTTCATTAAAAAAATTATAACAGAAAACGCCGAAATTACCGCTCACAGGGTGTTTGTTTCGATCAAATCCATGTGTCTATAATATTTAACTGAGGGACCAGCCAAATGGCGTTTTGCAACCAGTGAACGTGAGCTTCTGCACATATGGAAACAACCACCTCCAGTGACATATTTATTTCATTTTTTACCAACCTGATTCCATTTACTGTGTTTGCTACACCAGCTTTCATATATAAGATAACATACATTCGTCACAGACCCATTGCAAAAACCTTTCTTATCAGAAATTAGCTACACGTCATTAATATGTACACTCCAAGAATACAGGGTGGATGGAACCTGCAAGGTTCCTGATAAGAACCTTTGGGAGGTTCCAAAAAGAACCATGTGTTTAAGGTTCCAATTAGAATTCTTAAAGCTTCACAAGTCTGTCCACCGCGAAGAATCCATTTGTGTTCTACCTGGAAGCCTTTTTCCTCAGAGTGTATGTGGAGCAAACCAAAATTTACCTACATTCAAAAGTGGGACAGATGAATATCTGGCTCTAACTTTGGCCTTGTATGTGGGAAAAAATAAAGGAGAAGGCCACAAGACACTCTCTCCTAAAGTACCTGTTGCTATTTCAGTCCTGTTTATAGTCGTTGTGTTTACAGTTTTGTCTTTTAATGTAATGCAGGACATGCGTGTTTTAGTATTCAGTTACATTTTGATTCATGGTACTAAAGAGATATCCACCGCAGGTGCTCAGGGCTCCTTAACGGTAGATTTCATCGGATAAGAATTTTCAGTTTCTTGCTTGCTTTTTTCTTTAAACAATTTTCAAGCAGTTATATTAAGCGTTTTGTCTTTCAACGTAATGCAATGCAGGACATGCGTGTTTAACTATTCAATGAAATATTGGTCCATGGTACGTTAAAGAGATATCCGCCGCAGCTTCACTTGGCTCCTTATCGGCAGAATTCAATGGACGGATAATAACTTTCAGTTTCTTGCTTGTTTTGCTTTTTCTTTAACCATTTTGAAGCTTATATATATAGAGAGAGAGTTTTGTCATATAACGCAATGCAGGACATGCGTGTTTAACTATTCAGTAAAATACTGGTCCATGGTACGTTAAAGAGATATCCATCGCAGGTGCACTAGGCTCCTTAACGGCAGATTTAAACGGATAATAATTTTCAGTGTCTTGCTTGTTTTGCTTTAACCATTTTCTCAAGCAGTTATGTGTAGAGTTTTTTCTTTCTACACAATGCAGGACATACGTGTTTAACTATTCAGTGAAACATTGGACCATGGTACGTTAAAATGCCTCCGCCGCTGGTGAACTAATCTTCTTCACGGTATGGGTCAACGGATAATAATGTTTCTTGCTTGTCTTGGCTAAAACCATAATTGAAGCGTAAAGCCAGGCAGTTACTTTGCGTCATTCGGTAGACCCGTCTCCTACATTTGAAGTATGTTCCTGCCAACAATTAAAGTACTCTTTAGCTTTTGCTGCCACATGTTGGCCCTACGCGAATTCAATGTCTTAAATAAACAAACGCTATTTCAAATGAAATTTGTATGAAATAGCAGCATTTAATAACGTATCGGTCAACTGGGTCTATTGGTCTGTCTAGTATATTATCAAGAGTATTTTATGTTTTCTTTTGGTTACCATTCAGTTTCGTAAAATGCTTGTCTAATCATTACATTTATCTTTATATATCATGATTTTTTATGAGTGTTGAAAGACCAACCGAGGATCTGTTTAAAAAGTTGTAAGACTTTTGCGCCATCTGTAAACGATGAATGACTATGTTACTCTGTCACCTTGTGGTACGTTCTTTTTCCCAAAAGAAAGATTTTTTAGTTTTTTGTTGTTTTTTTTTAACTCCGTCATCCGGTTTGTGACATCTGGGATTAAGTCAGTTTGGAGAGATTTTCAGCGTAAATATCGCTATTGAAATAAAACATGACGTATCCTGTGTTGATAAACATATACTAGCGGACCTGCCCCATGATAGTGACCCCCCCCCCCCCCCAAAAAAAAAAAAAAAAAAAAAAGCGGCCAAGTGGAATAATTTGAAGGATTTACCAGTGAGGATTCGATGATTTCAATTTGGTGGCAACGGAACTTTCTGCGGCTGAATAATGAGCGGAATAACGTTTTCTTGCGGACACGTCCCATATATGACAGTGACATGTATCAGTCGCATTCTACTCAGGGAAGAGAGTAGAAATCTGAGACTCACGATTTCTCTTGTTACGTGCAGGAGCCTGCACATGGCATAATGAGGAATATGCTGTGACGTCACTTGGGAAATTGCAGCGTAATAAAGATGGCCAGGCCTGGAAAGACACATAGCGTGCCTTGGTGAGGCATCCAGGGTTGAGTGGCTCAGGATGAACCCTACCGACAGGAAATCGCAAAAATGGTAAACCATGGGAAACGGATTGTTAGAGGAAACCTGGAGTCCTAAGTCCATGCATAAAAGTGGAGGCGTTTGTTATAGACTAGTTGTATAAGGTCTTTGTTAATTTTCGATCCTAGAGAAGTATATGTATATATGGGCAATTTTTGAAGAAGGTGTCTGGTGTCTGAAGAGAACATTGTATCATTGATGAAAAACTTGTATTAGTTACAGTGACATTTAGAAAAATATATGTAATTCTAATACAATTTCTCCCTGCTTCAATCCTTTGTCGTCACCAATTCTCAAGTTCAATACACTCTTGTGGCATTTAAAAAATAAATATTTCTTAAATAAGGATGTCAGAGCCATACACATATGCTTTAATTAAAATCGTTCAGTCTTTTTGTGGCTTCATATGGTTTGTACGACAGTACATTTCATGGTAACAGTGTTCCAGTTTCTTCCAATCTTAAACTACAGAACACACAGGGGCGTCCATACAGAGTGGATGGGAGGAATATCCCCCCCCCCTTTTTTTAGCAAGGGGGATGGTCAATGTTGTCTTCCCCCTGCTTCTTAGAGAATAGTTTTTATATATTGGAAATGAAATATATTAATAATAAAAATAACAGACTTTGATTCCATTTCTGAATTTACCATCAAATATTATATATTTAAATCTGGTTTAGAAGTAACCTTTACCCGCAAAATAATTCTTTATTTTTTAAGACCTTTATACTTATTTTGCTAAATGTATATGACAATCAAAGATGTATATATATATACACACACACACACACATATATATATATAATGTATTGTATACAGTTAGCTTTATTTCATGTACTATATTAAGCAAAACTAACTGTAAACGAAACATTATTTATGCTCCGCTGCATGGATGACCACATTCACTGTGATGTTTTCTATGGGTATAACTTTGATAATATATATATATATATATATATATATATATATATATATATATATATATATATATATGCTTATAAAAAAGTTGTACCAACTTTGATTTTCCTTCCACTCAGAGTCACCCCCACCACCCGTGAAGATAAAGTGACGCCACTGAGAATACACAAGGTTGTATTCAGTCCATACTTTATATGAATAAAACATATTATTGACAAACTTATGTGCGCATGTTTATTATAATCCCACACATTTGTCAACACTACGAAATTCAGATCAGAAACAAAATATCTGTGGTCTTGATAATATATTCACAAGAAAAATGTGATATGGCTCTATGTGGTAGGATGGTTTCGTATTTCTACAGGTGAAACCTTGAAGTCTGTCATCAGAGACCAGGGTACGTTTCTCCCCAAATTGGAATCGTGGTCAGTAAAATTAACGACCGGCAGGAGTCAATATTTTCACTGTGCTAACTAACAATTCACATGGTTATATATCAGACATGCCGGATGAATTTGATCTCTCACTGTGTAGAATTAAATTTAGCCTGCATCCTTGGGAGAAATGTGCTCTATATCAATACAGAATCAAGAATTTTTGCGCAGGAGGAGTTCTTAAGTTCTTTCCTTTTTTATCTTCTGCCAAGGTTTGCGTCTGATCTCCGGTACGGCTGATTTAAAAAATAACCTGTGGTTAAACTCACGGGAGACACAATTTGCACCTTCGTCGGGATGTAACCTAGTAAATTATAAGGCCAAAATAAAAAAAAAAAGTATATGGTTCTCAGGCACTTTTTTTCAGAAAAACTTTGCGGGCTTGCGGTATTTTATTTTTGACCTTTTTTTTGTATGTTTTGATAAAAATGTCACATCATCAAGGAAAAGAATGAAAATAACAGATATTTTGCTAAACAGGTAAATGCACTACAAAAATTTTTTACCATTTTATCTTCTTGAATGATAAAATTCAAAATAAAAAATTTTTGATTCGGAGGGTAAAAATTGACGCGGGCGGTGCCTGAGAACCATACCTTTTATTTTTTTTTTTTGGCCTAAGCCTTATAGTAAGGACGAGGCGTAGCCGTATCTAAGCTTAGTCGCTCGGCCTGAAACCGTGACCATACCATATCTAGAACCTACTGAGCCGTACAAGAACCGTGAAAACCCCGAGTGCAGTACTGGTGAACCGTACCTGAAAGGTTCTTTTAAAAATGTCCCGGCTCGCGCAAAATGGAAGCGGGGGCTCACTATGGTTATGTCGGTGGCCCTAGGGTTCTACTAGGGATCCATAGTATGGTTCTGATACGAATTCATTTTCATCCGAGTGAACCCGGGCAAAGTATCGCACGCAAAACTTCAAAGGGACCCGTTGCTGACTGAGGATGGTTGGTAGGGTTTGACTACGGGGTACTAGGTTTGACAATGGTCTAATTATGATTGCCACGATTAACTAAGAATTCCAACCCTAGTGCCACCGGCATGCAATAAAACAGGGAATGTGTGACTATAGCCATGCTATTCATTTCTGTTTCGAAACTGTCATGCAAGTTGACTTGCATCACGGACAGGCCGTGGTGTAAGTGTATTTGAACGTATTGCTAGAACAAAGGAACACACGGCGCATGCGGGATATATATATATATATATAAAGAGAGAGAGAGAGAGATGCATGAAAAGCCATGCCTGTTCATTGTTTATAGATGGAAAGAGTATACACAGAAAAGTAACACTTGATCCAGCACTATATTATATATATATATATAATGGAGTTTCAGTGCGGTTGTTACTCCACATATTACTTTGTGTTAATCAATTGTTCGTAGCATAATGTTAAGTTTATGGGCCATTTACCGCGAAATCAATACAACCTGATGAAATCCTACCTATTGCTTTTATCACGTATTACGTTAGGCTTATTATGCAACCCAGTATAAATGCCTATATTGAGTTGTGTATTTACGGCTAGGCGATATCTAGCTACCAAGTATATCATTGAATAAAAAATTACTAGTATGATCACCATAATCGACATCACTTATATATGTCAGCAGTAAGTCCCCGCCCTTTCCTTTTATCTTGTAAAGAATAAAACCAAATCCATACTACAACATGTAACATGACCCGAGTAATACGTCTGCATAAAACAGTACATCTATATCCATTACCGTACAGATAATGGATAAATTTATTCTGATGGCACCAGATAGGTGGTCATTTCCCACTCCGGGCTAAAATCGAATTTAACGTCTTTCACGGGACTCTCAAAGGAACTTGTTTCGTGCCCAAATAGTAAATAAAGCTTCTGTAATAATATGCTTTTTTTCAGAAAATATACAATCTACCGTTGAGGTAAACTTACTCCAAACTAACCAGTCAACGTAACAAAAGCACACATAAACACAAAAACAAAACCTGTGTTCAGTAACTTTATATTTTGCTTTCTTGGATATTGCGTTAGGAAAAATAGAAAAATATATATATGCAAAGTATCAGATCTGTTATGAAAATAGATAGTTTATAACTTTTTGTCATGAAAGCATCCGATAATTGCCATTGCAATAACAGTCATCGCTGAATCCATATGGTATTCCGGTCTGGCAGTTTCTCTGCTTTATTGTACGTCGCGTGTGGTATTGCCTGTTTTTCAGCTAGTCAATTGTTAATTGACATCATGATACGGTCATTACGGGGCTTGCTCATACTGCCAGTTTTCCCCGTATTGTTTTATTGTCCGTGCTAATATTAAATATTTAAGTAAACTGTAAACGTCAATTCAGGCACAGATGTCGAATTGCCTTTACATAAAGCCTCTTTATGTTTTTTTTTTCGGGGGGGGGGGGGATCTAGAGGCGGATCAAGGTAATAGGAAAGGGGAGGGTCCAACCCCAATAAGTAAACCTAACAAAAGGTCCTCAAAAGAGGGAGGTCCATTTCCCTCTGGATCCGCCTTTATATATATATATATATATATATATATATATATATATATATATATATATTGTTACAGGTGTCTGTTGACATTTTGATTCGTGTTGGGCTCAAGCCCTAGGCGTTGCTATGGCGTGTAGAGACACAGCGCTCGGTGTAATCCGTACTGGTTGATCTGGCATGTAAAGTTATAAAGTTATGAATAGGGTCTGTGCTTAGATCCGAAGAAAGAGAGAGAGAAATATTCCAGCGGACACGGAAGAGTGTGAGTCAGTTTGTGGACCTTTCCGATAATTGCAGCACTTATAGATAATCTTCGAACTTTGTAACAGATTACAGTCTTCAGTTTGCCTTTAGGACTATTACCAGAACTTCACTTCTGGATCACAACAGATTGATGTCGGGAATGAATTGGACTATTATTCTCTGAGAATATTTACGTGAACTGTTCATCTGGATTATATGTTTTAAAGAACTTGTTGAGCTGTGACAGTGGTGGTATCCAGCAAAGCCTAGGGTCCGGACACTCTGGTACTGTACACTGTATTTATTTTACTGTGTAATTGTATTGATTTACTGTTATACTGTTATTTTACTGTTTCATTGTATTGATTTAGTGTATTGTAATATTAGGGTTGTTTTAAGAATAAATTATAATTAATTGTTAACAAAAGAACACTGACTTGTTGATCCATTCCCCTAGACATTTGACCCTGACTAGTGTTACAGAATCTGATTTTTATTTATCTCCGTAACAAAATTTGTGCTCGTCACGACTATGTGATCTGTTGTTATTGGGTTTCGTAATAATTTATATAATTGTAGGTAGGTGTGTGTGTATAGTTGTTATGTATGTCGGGTCAGTGTGCAGAGGTTGACCTCAAATAAAAGGTCTTTCCGCCGATTTTGGTAGTATTTGACATAAAGAATAACATACTGAAAATCTTCTTTTTTTTTTAAAATAGATTCCAAGGTGGCCGCCATGATCCTTATATATATACATACATTTACAAATATACATTTTTTAGGGGGAGCGAGAAATCAATTAACTGGTGCTTTTTACTGATTTTAAAAATAGATCATTGGTTAAAAGCACTTGTTAGATGCTTATCTATAAATCCAAGATTTAGTCATCGGATAATACTGCACATTCATAGATGAAGTTTATTTTGTGTCCCCCCCCCCCTCTATTTTGGCATTACGTTTATTTGAATCTGTTTGAATCTGGCCTCTGTTGTCTAGAGTCAGAGCACAAGATCGCCATTTCGATCTGAGGAAAGGAATTATTTCCGTTTCGCCTCACCAGGGGTTATGCCTGCGTAATAGGGAGACTTTTCCCCACAGTGGTGTTTCAATCACAAACGAGTGCGCCTTTCGGGGGTTCCCCGATTATACGACCGAATAACGGGGACGATTACACACCCAGGACCCACAGGTGTTGTCCACCGAGCCTAGTTGATCATAATATGAGAGTTTACATAATTATTTTGGCTACCATGAGAAACGGAGGCGGACTAATCTAGCCATAAAGCGTCTAACTCAACAGGTTTTAAGATATAAAACTAAGAAAATTAAACCAGCGTAAGCTAACAATGAGTATTTGGTAGGATGTACACCGTACACAACCTGTAAATGATTGGTCCGTCTTGCGTATAACCGAGCATGACGAGTGTCCGAGTGAGAGCGTGATGTGAAATTTTTATGCAGGTCAAGTCGGATCAAAGTTTTTCTTTATTTGTCGGCTACCAATGCTTCTTTTCTTTGGGTTCTCCCGTCATATTATCGCACCCGGCTAGCTTTCAAAGCCAGTCACTCCATTGGTGCATTTTTATATTACGCCAGTATATCAGTAAATATCGCTTCAGGGTTATTAGTTAAATATAGTTTTTATACAAAAATATAAGCAGAATTATTCAGAGGTAAGGTCATACCTAAGTTTTACTTCATTGGAAGTGCTCAGCTATTCCATGCATTCTTATCAAAAGAGGGAGAGGTTTTGCCTAATACCTTTTCTTTAACAAGGCGTCTCGCTTTTATTTGCTGTCACGAATTCAATGCAGGGCCTATGACTAATTTTAAAAAATTAAGGAGAGTCGTGTGGTCACGCTTGTCCAGAGTTGTTCAGACCGACTCAGGTGGCATTTATAATGGACAGGAAAGTCTACCTGAGTCGTGACACAACTCACACGGGAAACCGCACTGAAACCGCCATATATCCAATTGCATCGATTTCGTGATAAACAGCAGGTAATCTAAATATAAGGCAAAGGGTGATGAATTAACATAGAAAACATTTGAACTTGCAAACCAATGTATAAAATTTATCTCATCTCTAAAGTAACTAGTCATATCTTGTTCCGCGTACAAGTTTACTCAGTCATAACGGGATTTTTTTTCGCACCTGGCAGGTGTTGGAAAGTACATGGACTTATCATAAATATATCTGGTTTATTTTAAGTGACAGCGTACTTACAGTCGGCCATGTGCCGTTGTCAAAATTACCAAAAAATTTAGATCTCCCCAGGTCTTATAGAGTGGTTTTCGACATTAGATAGGATGGGACTCGGAGGTAAGGACTCGAGAATTCAGACCAAGTCCATTTCGAGTCCAGTAGAAGGAAAGCTCTGTCACATACTGTAAAGACATTGATATACATCTACAAACTACTAACAATATATTACAAAACATAGACTATATGCCAAGCTGTAGGTCTGTATCGGGAGCTAATTGTAAATAAAACCTTTAAGTAAAAGGTACGTGTAAACGTACATAAAATTCCGTATGATCATCTCAAAGTATAATTTTAAATTTCTTTTTATCAAAAGATTATTATTGGACTCGGACTTGGACGTGGACTCGGAATGTGTGGACCTGTCTATGTACAACGGTAATGCCGCTGGAGGTGTACCAGAGGACGTCACGCAGCTTCAGGCCGTTGCGGCACCAAGAAGCTGTTGACCGCCCCTTTATAAGTTCCCAGAACTGCAGTTAATTTTGTTATAATGTCTCTCCGTGTCTTAGGTTAATTGACACTGGTCCATTGAGTGACGTCACGGGGCTATAAAGACTGGAATCTCAAGTATCACTGAATGTGTACTTGTGTTAGTATGCCTGTAAAGAGAGTTGATAGCCGGAAATGGCTTGCCACCAGTGATAGCGAATTTCACCCTCTCGTAATATTAACCAACACAAATGTGAGAAGGGACTCCCTTGGTCTGTGACTTCTTCTTTCTCATTTGTAGAATCGAATAATAAGCATTAATGGTTAAACAGAGTTTCAGTTTCTTTAAGAAATTGACGAAAGATTTTTTTCTGATATGGATATATAAAACAGATTTAAATTTAGCATGTACTTTATTTGGCACATACAATCTTTGTTTAACAAAAGATGAACTCCGCATATACATAGCATGTGGGCCTGTGTGTATATTTGTGAGTGTGTAAAACATAGAAAACGAAAGCAAAAGACAAACATACGGACAAATGAAAAGGAGAGAGTTAATCACACATATGGAGTTATGCAAAAACGTTATAAGCATGAAGAAACTCAAAATCGACTTAAGCAAATCAAAGACTAATTAAACTACATTCATGTTATTGTCATGCGATTAGTGGAAGAGTGCCCCCCTCCCCCTCGAACCCCAAACTCAGCGATAATGGGGGAAGTGCTATGGAATGCACGAGCCTTTAGAAAAAAAATTCAAAAATGAACTTATCAAACCTTATAAGCCACCTCCTCCTCCCCCTCCCCCTCCCCTTCCCAACCGGACTATTGGGAAGGCTTACATTTGCCTATGATAAAACGAAATATTTACTGATATATAAAAACCAAGCTTTTCCACTCCGACATGCATAAAAGAGAGCATGGCATCAACACACACTTCTCATATCTAATCAAGAAATGTAAAACGTCACCAACAGGCGGATCCAGGATTTAGAAAAAGGAGGAGCCCAACTCATGAGGACTAATGCCAAAACCTAAAAAAGTCCCCAGGTCTTCAAAATGAGAGTCCTAATTGCAAAAATTGGTCTGAAATCCTTGAAGTAAGCTTGTGGTGGCTGTAAAAAAGGGGAGGGGGATCCGGGCCTCTGGACCCCTCACCTTGATTATATTCTGTCAGATATTAAAGCTAACTCATTAGGGAACTTGTCATGAATACGGGGTTATAAATGGTATATAGGGATATATTTTTGTCGATTTATTTCGGTATTTTACTCATTAATAAGCGGTAATGTCAGTCCTGTATCTTCAGGTGACCGGTTTGCACCCAACAGTAACAAATCATTATTAACCTTCAGCACTCTTCGCCCCAACCATCGGTGTACCTACACGATGTGGTTGTTTATATACGGCTCAGCTTCTTGTTGCTTAATAAAATATAAAGGGATACAAATTTAGACTTGAGTTCAAGAGCTTTCTTTTACACCCTGAACATAAGCTTTTCCTTAACGCAACTTAAGCTACCATCTTGCATAATTGCTTAAGTTTAACAATGAAAAATTATGTCTCAATTCAGATCTATTTGTTTGCAGTGATGTAAGTTACTACATATCTTATTTATTTCATTTAACCCACATTTGGAATGTATTATCTTTCACAATTGAAAAATACTAATCTTCAGAAAAAAAGTTGTACATTTTAAGGACCTGTTCATAATATGCATGCTCAATAATGATTGTAAAAGCAAATCCGGATAAAATAATGGTTGGGTGCATTTGGAAAAAGCAAGAAGAAAAGAAAATCGGACAAAGACAGCAGAAGGACTGATAAAAGAATTGGTTCTGATGATTTTATCTGTGTAAAGACTTCTGTCCTGCTTAACCAAAGAGTCGCCAATCGCCCTTGTGCTCATCTGGTTGCCTCAGACCATAATTCTTAGAAAGAGGTAACCTGGATTTTAGCTTTAGATACCTTATCTGTATTATATTACATAGTTACCTTCCTTTTAATTATTATATGCAAGAGCATGATAAAAGTAAATAAAAACTATGTCGACTTTTTACCGGGTTAGATCGATGCTGGATTTCAGTCCTCATGTAAAAAAAAGAACGGCTTTGTTTCTTTTGTTTGTCAGAAGCATCTGGAACGGGAGCATGCAACGGCCCTCTGATTTCTGACCCATCAGAACGTCAAACAAAGCTGATAAGTTCAAGCGTACGACGTATAGATTACCTGAAGCTCAGTGCATCAAGTTCATTTCATGCATTTCTATATCCATCTTAACCTTCCGATAGCGCGGGTCGCATCGTCATTGTGGTATATGGTAAAAGCGACCGGCCTGATTTTAAGATAGCTTTTTGTCTTGTCTATACCTGATCAATACCCGACTTATGCGACATTAAAATGTCAGGAACGAAATCCGTCTGATACTCGGGTACATTGTTCATGCTGAAAGAGGTTCAAGGAATCAATGCAAAAATTATTAAGACAATCAAACTGATGGTTATTCAAATATTTATAACGATAGTAGACCAATTTAATCAAATACTTAATTGTGCAGAGTGGTTTGCTGTTAAATGGGGTAAATGAAATAAATCAAAAGTTTAAAAAATAACGTCAACGATAGGCCAGTTGGTGTCGGCATGCTGCAGAAAAGTCGGTCATAGTATGAAATCAACATTTGAAGAAAAAAAATAGATGTATTCAATCGCCAAGAGATCATTGGATGGCAACCCCGCCCCCCCCCCCCCCCCGTAAATGACCTATAATGGGGAATCAACAATGGATTGTGCGGCCTTGGGAATATGATCACGGTCTAATTTATATAACTACATTCACCTGATGATCGGGTCGCATCCTGTGAAACAGACTGTTGTGAATTTACAGTGTTGTTTTTCTTCAGAGTTATACCGCTCTGGCCTAGCCTGTAGGCCATAGAGCACTTTACAACGGAGAGTAACTCTACCTTATATATATATATATATATATATATATATATATATGTATATATATATATATATATATTGATAATATAAACTGCAGGTGCACATTTGTGACCTAGCACCGATATTGTGCCCAAATTGTAGCTTTGGAAAATCGGCCATATTAAAGATCTATCGCAAACAGAGCAGAATTAAAAAAAAGAATAACTATTTCAATCAATTGATGCCTCCCCTGCCCCCAGGCCCCCAGCTGAGAGGTGATGGTTAATCGGCAGTGGAGTTTGGAATAAGGGAACGATCAAAAAAAATTATCAGTTGCAAATCAATGATTAGGACTAATATTGTGCCGTGATTTCAGCTTTTTTAAAATCAGCAATATTGGAGAATTTGGACAAACAGTAAGTGACAGAAGAAGAAAGAACGAGAAAAAAATATCATCCAGAGAGGCTTTATGATTATGTTTCATGCAGCTATGGCTTCAAAGTGGACTACAGAATGAGAAGCTATTTGTCTATAACTTCTCTGAAATACTGGAGTACCGAGATAATAAATTATACTTGGCTACTAAGTTTCTCTTCAACTATTAATGATTTTTTTTTACTTGATCACTCAACTGTCAAGCTCTTCAGGCTTTACTACACATCTCACTGTTTTATGGATAGTCTAATTATTCATCGACAGCTACTTTCACATAACAAGAGCCATATACGCGGGGAAACCGACAAGACTGTAATTTTAGATTATTCTGTGACTAAGTCAGCGTCAGGAAAGCTGTAATCCCTGTGTTAGATTATTACACTACTATTCTCTTCTAATGTTTATTTTTTAAAAGCAAAACAGCCATTATATCATCGTTCCTTAGCTCACGGTTATAACCCTTTCTAAGTGCTATCGAGAATGTAGATTTGTTCCAATGCAAGGATCGATGTTAATTAGTAATTTTTTTCAAGACATTGGTGCAGTTCCCCGTTTTGTTCCTCATGGATCGCTTCAATATTTCCTGTATTATCGCTTAGCAGATTCTTCCTCAAACCTTACCTAACTTGTAGAATCTTCTGTCATCGACTTTCCCTACAATTGTAATCATTGCAATCATGGAATGCTCCTTGATTAAGATTTACGTCGATTTAATTTGGATTTCCTTATGAAAATGACCATGCATGTATTCAGGTAGCACAGAACTATATTTAAAGGATATTGAATTCTCGCTAGGATTTATTCTTGGGTTGACCATTTCCCACAAAATCCACTTATCATGCAAAACAGAATGTGTTTCAGGAAAATGATAATGCGCCGTGAGCCGGACATTTTTTTTTGCGTTTGGCAGCGGTGAGTCATAAATGTGTGCAATCCAATAATCTGGAGATAATGATTTTGGAATAGTCGCTGATTAATTAATTACGAAAAGAGTAAAAATTAAAAATTATTAAATCATGAATCAAAAGCATTTATAGTTCCATGTTTATGAAACACTGTATTATGGTTAAGTTTATAGTTGTATAATTGAGTAAGGAAAATTTGCAATCGTGCCTGTGATTTTCTTACATATATACCATGATGACTGAGTTTAACATTCGAACAATTGTGCTGGCATGTAAGGAACATCCACACGATGCAGATGAGAGAATAAAAGTACTAAATATCAAATGATCATGATAATGAACAATTAAGATACTAATCAATTTTCTTTTTCACTTTTTATTCAGCCAGGTCCACGCTCTCCTGCAAGTTTTCCTTTATATATTTTTTCTATACACGGAAATTATGTGTATTGTTAATAAATTAATAGTGGTAATTTAAAAAACGGGATATAAAGGAAGCTGATGGGGCGAATCTTTATTTTATTGTGTTTTATATTAACCAAGGTAACCTTTAAATTTAATGCTTCATAAGATCCAAATTAATGCCGATAATTCAGATTTAAAGGCTTATATGAGCAAATTTCTTCACTCTATGATGTAATTTTGGGATTTTAAACGGCAATTTAATAAAGATGAAAATAACCATAATTTATATAGCAGTTAACTAAAACATGAACAGATAGACAGAGATCGGCTTCTGTGGCTCAGGAGTAGGGCGCGGGACTCGAAGCCGGGAGCCCGTGAGTTCGAATCTCAGCCGAGGCGGTGAGATTTTTCGCGGTCGGCCCCCCCATCCAGGGTAAGCGCTGTGCAGGCTTATTGGGAAGGCTGTGCCCATCAGTCGTGTTTTACGCACAAACGAGTGCGCCTTTCGGGGGTTCCTCGGTGTCATGACCCAGTAATGGGGATGACACACACCCAGGGCCCGCAGTAGTATACCGAACCTGGTTGACACCAGGAAAAATCGGATATAAGCCCCTGTTACGTAGTCCGAAACCGGAATGGAACTCTGCAGTTGTACATATACTTAGTTAAGCAAAGCATTAAAATATATGGAGTCGGTTACCTCCACCAAAAAATCAAAAAAAAAAAACCAAAAAAAAACAAACAGATAGGTGTCTACATAATTTTTACATATTGACTATGGGATCATGATAAAGGTAGCCAACGACACAACATACTAAAATGCGACAACTAGTTGTACCATAGGTTACGTCTGCTGTAAGTGATGGCCAGACGTAACCTTTCTTGATAATCAGTAATATCACATTATTTCAGTCTTCTACCTTTCTTGATAATCAATAATATCACATTATTTCTGTCTTCTACATAATTTGTAAAAGTATGTTAGAAACGATGTTAAGGCATTTATAAGGTGTCTAGACAGAGCAACATTGACGGAAACCCGATTATGTTTTGATAACTGTTCTGAGACACTTATTATTTTATAATAGTAACCTAATTATATATAAATTTTGTTATAAACAACTTATTTTTGAGGATAAGAAAATCCTCATTCACTCCATGGTCTGATTGGACAAAAGAAAACCAGTCTTTATAGAGATAATCTGTTTTGATATAAGGAACAACATTTTCGGAAATAAAGGAAAGGAACATTAATGTCTTATAAAGCCATAATAACACACAAAAATAAGAAAAATGTCTTCACTACAAAAAGCATCCATATTTATTAGCACGTAAAAATGGGTAATTTATATTGAAATGTTTAAATATAAAAATCTTTAAAATTTTAAAGAAGATTATTGTTGGAATCTTTTTGATATAATGATTTGATTAAAGTCCATATATATGATTCAGACCAACCAAGCGGCCACAGCGGAGCCTTTCTTTTTTTTTTTTTTTTTTTTTTTTTATTGTATACAACATTTTACACAAACATAATACAAAGTTAAATACAACAGTTTTCACACACATAAATACCATGTTGAATACAACACATTGACATTCATAACTGAAATACATCTAAGCTAAATCAAAAGCATTTATAAGCAAGAGGCAATAACCTTATATAATTACAAAATGCATGTTAGTATAGTGATATTTATATAATGAGACCAAAAAAAAAAAAAAAAAAAAAAACGACATATTGTGTTTTTTTTTTTTTTCGGGAGGTATCAATTAAATCTTGAATTATTATCTTTCATGTTTGAGACTGAGTACGTTGACAATCATTGAATTTAGCATGACAGTGTTCTCTAAATATAAAGACTAAATTGCATTACAATAGTAATGTCATATTAAAAGAATATGATAATTGTAAACCGTACATCAAAGTTAATTTAAATTACATGAAACAGTGTTTTCTACAAAAAGTGGATTCCATTTTTTAAAGTGTATTGATATATTTCCTTTGTTGTGAGCAATATTTCTTTCTATTGTATATATCTGTTCTACATAGAGCTTGTAACTGGTGAAGTTTGGCCTTATTTCTTTACATTTGCACACATATATATATATCTTTTAAATAATAATATAAGCATATTAACAAGAGAGTTATTAGTATTGTTAAAAATAATAGATATTTTACTGAAAAGATTTTCTGTCACTGGGATGTGTTTACTTATTAACCAATTTTTTATTTGAGTAAAAAAAGGTTGTATTTCCCTGCAATTATAAAACAGATGTATGATTGTTTCTTTCTCTATTTTACAAAATGAACAGAGCACACTACTTGCTTTTCCAATTTTAAATAACAATGGATTGAGAGTTATAGTCCTGTGAATTAGTTTAAATTGAAACATTCTTAATATATCTGATATTGTGATGTTTTTAATATTTTTAAATGCTTCATATACCAAATCTTGACAGTTGCACTGCATGTCTCTAGTCCATTTATCAATAGTTTTAAAAGGTTCAGTGCAGACATCCATTATTATTTCTTTGTAAACCCTCTGTGTGACTTTCTTAATGTTCATGATTATATCTATATTTGTTTTATCTGGAATGTAATTATGTGTATTATCACATGTTTTAACTATTTTTTTCCAAGTTACTGGGATTGCGTCAATTATACTTAAATAATGCATTTCCCTAATTTTAACCTTTTTTGTCAGTTCTGTAAGTGACAGAAATGTGTATTTTCTATCCTTATTTTTTATAATATCATATAATTTTGTGACACCAGCATTGTACATTTCTTTACTGAATACTGTTTTCTTATCTATTTTTATATGTGAATTATAAAACAACTCTTGACTTAAAATTTTATTAGTGGTGTAAACATTCTTGAAGTTATATTTACACCATGCTTCTAGAACATCTCTCCAAAAAGGGTTACATAAATTATCAAAATGGATTGTGTCACTAGACCTAAGATTACATTTAAATATATAAGAGCCCATTCTTTTAAGTTGTATATTAACTATCTGTCTCCAACCATGTTCTAAAGGGCCAGACAGAAAACGTTTAACCCAGACTAAGTGTATCATATCAAGTCCTCCTTTTTCGATAGGTGCTATAAGTATGCTTCGTTTAATCTTGTCTTGTTTACCCCAAATAAATTTCCAAAAGAGTGATTCTATATCTTTTATGTATGTATCAGATGGATTTGGTAGTACCTGTAGTGCATATATTAATTGTGACAGGATATGTGTTTTTAATATAGCAATTTTTCCAGACAGTGACATTCCTCTATTTGACCATATATTTATTATTGTTTTAATTTTACTGAGTATTTCTTTATAGTTAATATCTTTCATCTTTCTCCAATCAGGATGAATATATATACCCAAAATCTTTATAGGCTCAGTGCACCACTGAAGACCTAGTCTTTCAATATTTTCTTTTTCATTAGCTAAAGGTGTCATTGGTATCACTACAGTTTTATCTATATTTACTTTTAGTCCAGATATTTGTTCAAATTCTTTAAATATTCCCATAAGTTCTTTAATAGACTTGGTACCACCAGTAAGAGTTACAACTGTATCATCAGCATACTGTATTAATTTATGTTCTACTCCCCCAATGTTTACACCTTTGATTTTAGAATTATTCCTTATTTTAATTGCTAACATTTCCGAGGCTAGAACAAATAAATATGGTGACAAGGGACAGCCTTGTCTAACACCTCGGTTTATACTAAATTAAGTAGTAGCCCATCCTCTGTTTATAACACAGCTTTTTATGTTTGTATAAAGTATTTGAATCCATTTTCTAAAACCTGGTCCAAAATTTAACAGCTGTAGTGTATTCTGAATATGGGTCCATTCCAAAAAATCAAAAGCTTTTTCAAAATCTATTGACAATAGGTAACTTTTTACTTTATGTTTGTTTGAATGTGCAAGTATGTCTGTAATTTTTATGATATTTTCTCCAATATATCTATTTTCCATGAAACCTGTTTGGTCAGAATGAATGATAGAGGAAAGTACTGTCTTAAGTCTATTAGCTAAAGTTTTGGCAATAATTTTATAATCAGTATTTAATAAAGAGAGAGGACGCCAGTTCTTTAAAAGCAAAGAATCTTTACCTTTTTTGGGGATAAGACATATCACTCCTTGTCGCATTGTGACTGGTAATATACCATTATAAAATGAATGGTTAAGAGCAGCCATAAAATAATTTTTAATATCTTCCCAAAATTTCTGATAGAATTCAGCTGGAAATCCATCAGGTCCTGGTGTCTTATTAATTTTGAGTGATTTAATTGTTTTATTTAATTCAGATAATGAAAAATCTCCTTCACATTTATATGCTTCTTCATCTGTGAGTGTAGGGAGCTCATCTTCTGTGATAAATGGGTGGGTGCAATTCATTTCATGTTCATTTGCTGTATATAAGTTCTTGTAAAATATTAATTGTTCTTGCATAATTTGTTCTCTATCAGTTATAATTTTACAATTTTTATCTTTCAGTTTAAGTATTGATTTTTGTTCAAAATTTCTTTTTTCTAAATTTAAAAAATACTTTGTTGGTTTATTTCCTTCAGAAAACCATCTGGTTCTACATCTTATTACAGCTCCTCTGGTCTCTTTCTCGATGAAAAGTTTATGGTTATTCATTGCAATATCCCATTTACATTTGTCTTCAAAAGTTTTAGTTTTATTATATTGACTTTGTGCTTTGTGCATTTCTCTCTCTATTTTTATTAATTTATCAGTGAGCGGAGCCTTTCTTACAATAGTCGATCGAGTCCTGGAGGGAAACGCCAGGGAAGGCTTAACACGTTAGATCATGCAGACTTAAAGTTAGCGGAAGCCTGCCACCAAAAGGTCGATTTCTTATTAAAAGAAGACGTTGGGGTGGCAGTACAAGCTATTGGTTTCGAATTAATTTTAGTACATGCAGATGTGGACGCCATTTCTAACAGTACTTTTTCATTTTCATCTGCTTGTCGAACTGTCATTTTTCCGAAGTAAGACAAAAAGTGACGTTATTCTGTTTAGAAAAATAATAAATATTACATTCACGGTTGATTTACGTATACATATATTCATGTAGCAGTTATTTTTAACGAGGCTGGTTTACTCGGAAAGTTGGTCTGTAACGGTCATGATGGCTTGACAGCTTTGTGTGAATCGGTGCCATAGGGAAGAAAGGAGGTAACTAATGCAATTAATTTTTTGTAACAACATTTTTTCTTCATTAGTTAGCAAATAAAACACGACCATATAAGCCTCTGGTGTCAAATACTTCCACACAACAAATATTTTGATCCGACCCTGAATGGGTCATCTATTTTGACTTGCATCATGACTCACAGGCCCCTATCAGGTATTTTATAAGGCCTGAGTGTCCTGTTGTCATAGCTAACGTTAACTGCGAGTCCTCCATCTTGCCTTAACCAACATAAAACATATGCTCAAACCCCATTCCTTAGAGGATGTTATATATTCACTTTTGTTTCTCATTAACAATTAAGGATAGCATTAAGCTAACACACAAAAAATATTGTTTTACGAACTATAGAAACCAAACATATGATGCGTTCAGCGAATTTTTTCTTCTTTTTTTCCAAGTCAAGACACAACCCGTGCAATATTGCCAGCTTGCCTATTGTTAAAAAAAATGCTCCAGTTTTTTTTTTAAATGGTGTTTGTGAACAACACAAACTTTAGTCCATTTTGTATTCTTTAACAACATGACCAAATTAACAACATTACCAAAGGGCTGCTCTTTGTTCACAAAATAAAAGTCAGATCCACAAAAAATCGGAACGGCTAATCTGCAAAACAATATTTTTGGTAAGGTCTAAGCCAACAGAAAACATGAGTTCAAACTGTATTTCTTCCTCTTTATACTTTTTTGGTGTATAATCCTTAATAAAGCATTCAATGAAGCAGTCATTTCAGCTGAAAAAAAAACTATAAAACATAAAGTGTAAATTTGCGAGAGCAACCCTCTGTTGATAAAATATGGTTCTGTCACTTTTTGTCAAATGGTTCTGTTGTTTTCTCGTGACGGAATACGTCCTTTGTCCACAGAGAGTATATATGAAAAATCGGTTGTCCATCTAATATCCCAATGCGTCCTGCTGGGATTTCGATTATGAATGGCCATCAGACTCTGTAAAGTATGTCATTTATTTAACAGATTCGATGTTGTTATATGATATACTCCTATTTATAATACTACTATGTGATTTGTAATTCCTTGAAGGAAAACACCGTTTACGCATAAATAAGATTTCACAAGGAAACGGAGGTAACCAATCTACGCCACCAAGTAAAAAGTGACATGAGAGAATGAAATTTAAATCTATAATACGATCTTATAATTTGTTATTCTCTGGGAGAGTTTGTGTGGACTTTTCAGCCGGCATATACATTTAAAAGGACTTATCGTTGTGACAGTGGTGGTATCCAGGTACTATGCACTTTGTTTATGTTACTGTGTGATTGTATTGATTTGCTGTTATACTGTGTCATTGTATTGATTTAGAATAGTGTAATGTTAGGGTTGTTTTAAGAATAAATAACAGTTATTTGTTGGCAAAGAACCACTGACTTCTTTATTCATTCCCCTAGACATTTCACGCTGCCTAGTGTTACAGAATCTGATTTTTTTTATCGCCTTGACAAAATTTATGTTCATCACGCATACGTGATCTGTTGATATTAGGTTCCGTAACACTATTAAAGTTAAATATAATATTTACATATAACAATACAACGATGTTATAGCATGTGTGTGGTGTTACTTGCAGCAGCAGACAAAATATCTGGAATAATATATGTTATGACTTTCAGATTACCTTCGGGGTTAATTTGTATTGATTTCATTCTCTCTTAATGGTTTCACATTTTTGTCCCCAACAAAATTTTAAACATATGTTAATTTAGATGCGTATTTTTAGATTGGCTTACATTAGCTCACAGTGGAACAGTAAGAGCAACGACAACAACAGCTGCTGTTGTTACTACTGCTACCATTACTACTCCTATTACTATTACTTCACTACTACTACTACTGCTACGAATAGTACTTCTACTATTACTACCACTACTGCTTCCTCTATCGAAAAATATAATAATAATAATAATAATAATAATAATAATTTTATATCATTCTTGCAGCTTTGGGTCTTGTACCTTTTACGTTTAATGTAAGTGACATACCATGTATTATGAGCAAAAGTATGTTAAAACAAGTCGGGCAACCTGAACGATGCGAGAGTAATATGAATCAGTGAGGGTAAGTATAGCGTCATATCAAGCCTCTGGCAATACGACCAGATTACGACCAGATTACTGGCGCCAGAGTGTGTTTACATCTTATCTGAGGAACGCATTTTAAGGCTTTATGAAGATTCAAATATTTTCGTCATTTCTAACAACGCTTCATGTCCTACAGTTACACTGTCAATCAACATAAACCAGACCAATCGTTAGTATTTTTGTGTACTTTCTAATAATAACAAACATGAATGAGAAAAGTTCCGTTTTAATCCAGCACATAGGTAAACCCCTCGGAATGTTTTTTTTTTTATTTATGACCGCATGAACACAAGCATGGCTCGAACGGGTTACAGGACGCAGGCAGCTTGCAGGCAATACAGGAAATGACCCGTCCATGGAGGCGGTGTTTTAGTTTGGGTTGTGGGCTCACATGTATACTATTGTGTTAATTTATCATACTAAGCATAATATTAAGATCATGGGCCGTTTGCCACAATATGATTCCAGCCTGGTAAAAGACAACTGCGATACATTGCTCGATATTACTTGTATCACGACTCGAGTAGGCTTTCCAGCCCCGTTATCCGATTGCCTACTGAGTCGGGTTGTCACGGCTAGGGTAAGTACCCCGGGGTAAATCTTGGAGGGTAACCTAAAATCTGGGAAGCCTGTAGTCGTTATACAGAGAGTAATATATAATTGATTTAGGATTGCCGGCCTGATCTGAATTACATGCCGCCGGTGTCGTCCCCGATGTGTCCCGATGTGATGTAAAATTTTACATTGGGGTAACACCGGGACATACCTGGAGAACACCGTGATGCGACAGAAGATCGAGGCGACATCATTTTGAACATGTTCAAAACCTTCAGGGACCCATCGGGTTAATATCTGGACTTATCGGCATGTTATAGGGACGACATCAAAACGAAATAAGGAGACATAAGGTTATATCAGGGCACATCACTGTGAATTTTAATATTTTTTTCATTTTTGTTGGAGGTAAACATTTTAATGCTAGTTTAACCAATTATGTGATCTGCAGAAAACCTGTCTGGACTACATGACAAGGCAGTAAGGTCACGTGTCCTCTCATTCTATATCCTTGTGTTGACCAGGCCCGGTGAATACTGCAGTAATTACAATTAGCCCTAAAAGGCGCACTCATTTGTGAGTGGATCATGGCCTTCAGATCAAGCATACAGAGCGCTCACCCTGAGTGGGGCCGACTGTGAAAGATCTCACCGCCTCGGCTGCGATTCGAACTCACAATCTCGTGGCTCTTAGCCCTTTGCTCTTCCCCTACAAATCACAGAAGCTGGTTACTAGAAGACACTGGGACAGTACTTCCGACACTTTGGTGTTTCATCGGTGATGGTGCCCGCTAGCCTCTAAATCGCGCTGTACCTCGGTTTTTACAAGCCGCTGCCCCTGGTTTATATATCCGCCCGTCTTATATCTAGATTCTTCCCGGGGCTCCAACGTTGACGGGGCGTCACTGGTGCTCATTGATTACTACGCTGTGTCGAAGAAAAAGAATCCCTTCTCCTTAGTCTTCACGCCTGTATGTCAGAGCCGTTTTGTTGAGATATCAAACAATACAGACTGGACACCCTGGAGGAACTTAGTGTTTATTGTTCTGTCAAATTATGAAGGATGGGTACTGGCATATGGAATTATTTCCTGTATCACCGGGGAACAGCAGTTGATTTTTTTACGTGTCTGATTAACCTGAATCTCACGTGATAATTACAAACTCCCAGGTTAACGTTGCTCTCAAAATGGTAATATGTATAACTCTTTAGGTGAACTTGACTCCTTCTGAAATGAAATCGAACTTATAATCAAAAAGGCCTACCTTGATACTTGAAACATTAACTAATCCAGTACGGATAAAACTGAGAGTGCAACTATGACACGAGTTACGCCCGTGTCACACAAGAAAAAGAGCACCTGTAACAATAGTTGATGGATCATTGTAGCAAAGAATCCTGCAATCAAACGAATTTATCAGAGGCGCCAGCCGAATGAAACGTAGAAATGTAGATATGCCACCTTGATAATATATGTTTTGGCGTATATATTCTTATATTATTTACCGCATTTACCGAAAACAATAAAGACAGAGGCACCTAGTCTGATGTCTAGACTTGTACCCTTGTCAATTTCCCCATGGATCACAGGCCAGTCTCTAACACAAGCGGATAAACATATTTAGTAAAGAAATTTCGTATGAACTCACCATCCTTTAGACTGGGTCCGTATAAATTAATATGATGTTGTTACTCACGCATTCATCGGCGGAATCCTTGAAAAATACAGGTCTTTTAGGGAATGGGTCAATGAAGAAAAGAATTTGATTTCGTCAGGGAACCGGAACATGATCCGGATTCACGAATGTCATCAAGAATTCACAAATGTACAGTCACTTATGCACGATGGGCCTTGAGACATGGGCTAAATAAGTATATGCCAAAGGCGGAGGCTTGCATTCCTTAGAATGTAGATTTCTAGTTAGGACTTTTATTGGTCTCTGGTATAAGGGAAAATGTTCCCGTCGGCCATTGTGTGTTTGCATTCCCCTTTCTTATACCTCAGCCAGGAATGTATTATGTTCTTCAAAAGGTTGATTGGTTGTTTTGTCTGTTAGCAACTTCAAGCAAAAGTTATTAATGGACGCTGATGATAATTTTATAAAGGGCTAGGGTCACAAAACACGGTACAACCAATTACAGTTTGGAGATATAATCAGAACAATCTGGATCGCCAATTTAATTTGAAGGATTTTATATAAATGTGACAAGGGGCGACTGCTTTGTTCCCGCGTGTAGACCAACCCATTCATGGGTACCAAGAGCAGCTTTTGTTTAGCAAATTAACAAGGTAAACTCGTGTTAAATAAGCTTATTTGTTTATCCTGTCGAGGGGTTTCAGGTTGTCGCAGGATTACATAGTTTTGTATGGAGGTATATATGCCTTTTACTTAAATTAAATAAAGGATATGCACATAACAATTTTTATCAATGTTGGTCATAACATTAATTAATTTCGAAGATCACCCGGATGCGATGATTAAGATTATAGAATTCACAGGGTAAAATGAAGCTAGTTTTCACTTTCTGAATGGCAGCAGGAATACTCTCTGGCGTCCCTTCAGGCTTTATGCGTCGGCAAGTTTTTTTTATCTAGTCCGTGTATTTGTGTGTGTGTTTGTTTACTCACAATGTAACCCAATCAGTTATGAAAGGAATCCTATGATGTTTTCGGCCATGGGCCAAAGAAGAATCGATTAGATTCAAGATACAGGAAGTACTTCCATCATTTTTCACAAATGTGCAATCACATATGCCAGATTAAACATGGTGATAAATAGGCAAAACAAGTGGATGCAAGCATTTTTTGGGGGAACATATGCACAAATGAACCTTGGGATATGGGACAAACACTGGTTACTGAGTACCTCACATTAAGGACCTCCAACATGGCAGAGGCTTGCATTCCTGAGATGCATATTACTAGTTATGCACTCAGCCAATCAACCGTCGAAGATGGACCAAAAATGTGTTGGGCAACAGCCCTTGATTTTATGGCCTCTGATATACTGGGAGTATCCTTCTTGTACGGGCTAACATGAAGAATTTTTTTTATAAATAATGAATAAATAAATAACATAATGCATAAATCGTCTAAGAATCTAATGTGTTTAAAATGAACCTTTCATTTAAAGGTTAAAAAGAAGGACCAATAATATTCTGTAAGATATGATGTTGGAAACATGGTAAAGAAAAAGATTCAAACGCCAATTGCTTTGACAATATGAAATATCGAAAATATACATTTTTATTCAAATGGAAACGGATGCTCTAACAAACGGAAAAAAAAATAAAATCTTCACGTAAGAGACTCTTGTCTTGGAGAGAATTTAGGTTTTCATAGTGTTAATCACGTTACCATGGAGATAAAACCACATAGGCGTTGAGTGTAAGAGACGTCTTTCAAAGAATCAAAGGTCAACCGCCATATTATGGTCACGTGACTAGAACTAACTTCGTAGCCACAAAAAGGTCACACAGTCTAACCTAGTATTTTCATGGTATAGTCGAAGTAAAATATATATATATATTTTTCTCTAGGAACCTTGGTTGGACAAATAAAATGTAGCTATTTAATGAATATATGAAAAAAATCAAAATTACTGTAAAAAAAATTTCTTATCATGCCTTGTTTTGTTTGCATTTCCTTTATATATATATATATATATATATATATATATATATATATATATTGTTACAGTTGTCTTTGTTATTGTGTGGCACGGGCGTAACTCGTGTTGTGGCGGCCCCGCCTGGCCGGGTGTTGCACTCTCATTTTAATCCGCACTGGTTAAACTCTCGCTGTCATGCTAGTCAGAGCTTCCTCGCCTGGCCGAGCCGGCCGGCTTACGTGTGAACCTTGACATGTATAGACACAGCGTTCTTTTTCTAGATGTTTCTTGTAACGCGTGTTTACTGTGTATCATGTTAGATACTTTGGATTGTTCGAGAAATGGAAGGTTCTCGGCTGGAGGTGAGAAGTTATAAATAGGGGGCTGTGATTTAGAGCCGAGAGAAAGGGTGAGAGAATATTCCAGCGGACACAGAAGAGTGGAACCTTTTCCGATACTTGCAGCAGTTAGAGATTTTCTTCAGGTTTGTGACGGATTAATTTATAACCTTGATCCAACCTGCCCTGTTGTGAATGATCCCAAAACCGTGTTTGTATTTACTTTTTTAGCCCATATTTTCAGGTTTATTCGTTTATAAATAACAGTACCTTTGGGAATATTATTTGATGACGTTCCTAAATCCAGATCATGTGCCGTTTTCACACCAAAATCTAATCGATTAAGTGGCTCATTCCCGGAATGCCCTGAAAACTTTATGTGATTCCAGTCCTGATTGCATGGGTTATGTTGTGAACAAACATACAAACACACACACACACGAACATCGATAAACGCATACCAAACCTGGCGGAGACAATTACACGTAGGTGAATATATGGATTTACTATGAGATATAAATCAACACTTCTCCCCATAGTCCGAACGGTAATGGCTACTGCTAAAAGTAATTCGTCGATAATAATTGATTTATATAATCTTACTAAGCTACTTACGAATAAAAACTTCGTCTGTTAAGCAGCACACACATTGTTTTAGCAAAATTTGACTGCAAGCGGGGCGATTGACGTGAAATAATTATGTTTTTAATTAAAACCGCGATCAGTTTATTTTCCTCAGGCAGGGATTGGATGTCACTTGATTAGCATGCGTAAATGTAAATGGCGTTACCTTGTAACTCGCCAGGCGGGAGTGTGGTTTTCTGTGTGGTTTTCGAAGCGATTCCGAAACGATGAAATTAACGAAAAAGCGTTAATGATAAAATGACGATGCCATGCAACCGTTCTCGCCAGAGGAGAAATTTTGCAGGCACCAATCTTAACTTTAATGAAGATAGCATGTAGGCTGCAGGGTTAAAAAAAATCCAGTTTATCTCATCAGTTATTTATCAAATGTTACCATGGTAACACAAAGTATTTACCAAATCCCAACTAATGATTTGTACCGATAAATTCTGTATCAAAATGAAGCAAATGAGGCTGTGACGTTATCACAAGCATTAATTCTTCGATTTATCTGTTCCGAAAGAACCTGTAAAGTCAGCGGAGAGGGTAGATTTGCGATATTTATTTTTTTCTTAAAGACCACAAAGTAATTTAACTCATTAAAGATATAGATACGTCGGATTTTTTAAACGTCTAAAATTATGTTATCGTTGGTAAATCTCTCTGTAAGGTATAACATTCAGCCCTAATTGCGCAATGGAAAGCTACAAAGCTAAAACCAAGGCTGTAATTATAATTCAGTGAGGCCATGTCATAGATTAGAAGAAATAGGTTTAACTATATTTATAGAAATACATTTACCAGGTATAGTTATTATGATTTTTTTACATTTTAATTGTTTTAAAAGATGGAACGGAAATAAAACATGAATCTGATTGGAAAGAAAGGCATACTTTCCCTATAAGGCATCAGATGAATTTAAAGGGAAACAGGCGGAAGAAAGGAACATTAACTGTCAATAAGGCCACGCTAAAATACTTGTTCTACAGAATCACCGCTCTATTTTTCCTACTTTTTCCAACTTGTTTTTGATTACCAACCCCACAGCATTAACCTTCCTAAATGCTACATTTGTCTCAGCCCCTTACATAACTTATACTCATAATTAATTAAATTCAAACAAATGTTTTGCTATATCAATGGGATTAAATTATTCATATGTTCATAATATTCATTAACTTCCTCTGCCAGTTATGTTTACTGCCGGCGGTCGTTTTTCTGTTAGCGACATTAAACTCAAAAACTTATAAACGAATTTTCAGGATAGCTTGGCAATGATACTAGAAACAATTGATTAAATTGAGGGGGCGATCCGGATCACCATATAAATCCAAGGTTTCTTAAGAAAAAATGTTGCATTTCTGACAGTGCCATAATGGGGTAATGAGCTGCCTTGACGAGGTCTGCACTGAGTCTGGGTGCACATTTTTGGTTTTATTAATTGTTTTTTTTTTCCGAGACAACAACCCACAATTCAACAATTAACTCATTATATATAAAAGTATATTTTGTCACCACAGATCAAAATAAAAATATCTTAGGTTATAAACATATTTACAGATCAATATGATAATATATGAATTGGTTATATGAATAATATTTATAGAGATTTATTTCTAATTGAACAAAACTTTATCACCTATACATGTATTTTAGTGTTAGTAATAAAGAATCTTTTTTTTGTGAAATGATTCTGATCTTCCGGCGATAAATGCGATAAGAAACAAGGATACGTTAGACTGACAAGTAATAAGTGTGTCATATTACTAGTAAGGCCTTGGGTTTATACAAAAAGATAATAAGACCACCTCGTATCGCAATACTAGGTCATAACCCTGTGCCCCATATCTAGAGAGACATTTAATCAAAGCCTGAGATCTATAATGATTGTATTATACACCACATAACCTATGCACACATAATACCCTAGTTGTCACATAGGTGTAACATAGACTTTAAAAGAAGCTTTCTAGCTACACATTTACCTAAAAGGTTTGCGAGGATTATATTGAAAGGGAGTTGTGACCTTTATTGACGGGGTGGTTTAAAAAAAAAATGATCAGCTGGCACCCACAAAGCTTATTCGCTTTGTAAACCAAGAGAAATACTGCCGCCTAGGTAACAGATTGTTCATTTTAAACAGTTATATTTTTCTGTACGATATGGTATTTATGAAATAATTTGACTGTACCTATCAGCCTAAATGGTTTAACTAAATTAATAGAACCAAAACTATTTTTGGCTACCAGGGAGGGTATGCATGCGTTGCCGTTCGTGTATTTGTGAGTGTGTCTGTGTATGTGTTTGTTTACAACACAGCTCACAAATTAATGTACGGAATCGCATGAAAGTTTCAGGGCATTTCGGTAATGGGCCCAGGAACAACTGATTTGTTTTGGTGCGGATCCGACACATGATCTAGACCAAGTAACGTCATGATGGAATATTCACACATTTAGTTTAACTTGTGAATGAATTAACCCCGGGAAAAGGGCTGAAAAAGTGAACGGCAGATTTCCAGTTCTTATGTACATTTACTAAAACGGAACGATTCTTATAGTTCCGAAAATTGTTTTATCCTTCAAAAATAAACATTATGACCCGAGATTAATATGTATTATCAAGGTGATCTTTACAGTCTCAGGGCTTTCAGTAGGAACAAGCTAACATTTCCGAGGATCACGTTGGGTTTTAGGGTGTCCCAGTTGCAGGTGATCCTTTGCAGAAAATAAAATAATTAAATGCTGGAAGAGATGCAGGGCAAAAATTGGGAATAGAAATTATATTTTTAAATCTTTTTCTTAAAAAATACCATTGGCAAAAATATACTTTTATTTTTATATCGCACGTATTTTAATATACTTGAAAAATATTTCTCACATATTCTGCAAAACGTTCTATTCCCCAAACAATATTAAAACTAGCGAATACTCCTGATTTGTCATATGCAACCTTTGCATCCAAGTTTTAAGTGTGTACGCAAAATGGCAGTGGTTTTGAGAGAGAGTGAGAAATCAACCTGTCAGGGATTGATGCGACACGGTAATGCTTCAATTTTTACTCAGTTTTATGCTCATATTTTTTTTATTTTTTTTTTCCTGCAGTAGCTCTCTAAATGCAAATTTTCTCCTTAACGTTAGGCATTAATCCAAACTTAGGATTCAATCTCGCCGTAGCGATACAGTATAAAATTTCACTCGTATCAGAGTTTGTTTGCAGGCTGATGACAATCTTTTATGTGAGAACATATTATGATTGAGAAGCAAACTAAAGCTTTTGCCAACAAGAAAAAAAAGGAACTTGATTTTGTGAATCGTAAGTATATCTTACGACCTGCTTGGATATTGGCGATGACGTTACATCAAACGTTATGTATAGAAGACGGATATTACACTGAAATAATCAAGAACTGATACTAAAGAAGAGTCCTGATTGAAAAAAAAAAAGATTAAAGCATACAGGTAATGCTTCTGTGTTTTAGACTGGACGAAATGAAGCTAGATTAGGCCTAAGTTTTGATCTTTTCCATCCCACCTGGTTTTTCTATCACTGGTTCCCTCAAAGACATCGTATCTTTGCTTTGGTGAAGAAATGAGGACAGATGTTCACCTCTCTCTCTCTCTCTCTCTCTCTCTCTCTCTATCTATCTCTCTCTCAGTGAAACCTGTCTGAAAGACCACCTCTCTGATGCGACAACCTGTCCTAGACGACCCTTGAGCGAAATGAAAATTTTCACATTGGTTATAAGTTTTTAAAACTTACATTACTAATAAAACCACTTTTGAATTCAAACCGTTTTCAGCAAAACCCACGGTTGGTCTTATTACACAAGTTACAATATGTACGCTATTGATGGTTGGTGTGAAGAATGATGGTTATAATTTTATTGTGTTTCTAAAATATCATTAGTCCCGGATTTTAAATTTCCTGATTTATGACAAGAATAAGTTTGCAAAGCGAATTTTGTTATATCCAGTACTGCGTACTGCATGTTGCACCTGGCGGTCGGTATCAAGTGTCATCCTTGTACTGTCGTTGGTTACAGATGGGATGGCCTTATCGGTAATAGTTTGTAATTGAATATGTCAGTCACAGTTTGTCATTAAGAGAGTCTTTTGTCAATCTGTTCACTGATTTTTGTCTTATCCCCGAGATACTGTCAATTTTCTTCTTGGAACCATGTACTCGGATTGTCCTTTTGGGAAAGAATGTGTTAGGTGTTATTCTTATGCGCCGCAGTTCTTGCAATCCTCGGGGTGCCCCCAAGCTTGCGGATTAATTGAAACATTCTTTCATAAGTTTGATTAGTCTATTCACAGAAAGTAGCTTCCATCCTTACTCTGAATATGCTTTTGCGATGCCTGCTCCTTTCCATTCCTTTTCCACTAAGCAGTACTCATCACAAATGTACCCAGTGTCCTGTAACTTTACCCAGGCATATTCAAATTATATATATATATACACATTATATAATATATAACAACACTGTGAATTCACAACAGCCTGTTTCACGGGATGCGACCCGATCATCAGGTGAACGTGGTTAGAATGAAGCTAACGGCGGGTTGTGACCGAGGCTCAACATCGGGTTTGGCTGGTGCCAATGTGCACGGTCTCCAATGGCAGTTGCGTTACAGTTATATCAACTCCCCCCCCCCCCCAAAAAAAAAATTACAATGCATTATTCTGTCTTTACGTTTCCACTGACCTAGAGGAAAAAAAAAAGATAAAGTGTTCGCAACGTAATGCTTGCTATATGTACTTATTACTAATAAAGGAGTCTTGAATCAAAGACTTAATATTAAAATAGCAACCGTAGCTGTGACATAATTTAAAATTCAAGCTAATAAATAAATAATGCATCTAGGTCAGTCAATACATATATATCGTACCCACTATGATTACCCTCAAACGCCTGTGAGTCACCCGCCATCCCCCCCCCCCCCCCCCCCACCATACAAAAAAAAACACTGTATACTGCATTATCATTGACCGTTCATAAATATGTGTGTAAACTGGTGTGTGAAAGGCACACCTACACGCACGCACATACACATAACCTGAAAAATAAAAGTTACTAAATGTTCCATATTGATAGTTTGATAAGAAACAACAAATATCAGAAACATATAGACTGACTCCTGGATCCCTGTTCGGGAGATATTAAATTTAGCATTTTCTACAAGGTGTTTATAAAGCGTTGCACTCCGCAAAGGTCAACCATCGCTTTCTTAACAGCAAGTAGGAGTTCTCACCCACGCCAACCCCGGTTTGCCGACAAGAAACGTGATAGAGGAATTGGTTATATTAGATGGTATCACAGGTACAGGAAATTGGTCCATTTTGACATACATTGGGGCTAACTTGCTGTTATTTCGCTGAAGCGTGCGGCTCAAGGAGGAAGATTCTTTATTAATTCAGAAAGCCCTTAACATATCCGAACTGACACAAGTCAGTCTAAGGATACTACGAGAAGGCACAGAGGAAAATGATTAGTTTTATTCATATTTCTCAACTATAAGACTAGCGCCATGTCAGCCATCCGACTTGCATGAGAGTGCCTTTATATCTTAAATGGAGGGCGCATTATAAGGCTCTATGAGGAAGCAAACCTATTCGTCAATTTTGACAACGCCTATTGGCATACAGATACGCTGGCACTTAAAATAAACCAGCCCAATCATTAGATATGCTTGTTGACTTTTTAACAACACCAAACATGTGCAAGAAAAATGCCGTTGTAGCTTAACATATTGGCAAATCCCCTGCATTTTTGTCGAAGTTCAGATCTCATGAACACAAGCATGTTCCGCACGGGTAACTGGGCAATGGCGACCTTTTACGCCACACAGCAATTGTCTCCTTGCCGTAGATATGCATTTACACTTTGGTTTGTGAGCTCACATGTTTTCTTTTGTATCAATTCATCACTCGTAGCCCAATTTTAAATTTTTCTTCTGTTTTCCAAGGTATTGATGCATATAGGGCGGATGGGTGTTGCAGTGCGTTGTCGCCTATATCTTGTGTCATACAGGCTTACCACTGTACTGAGTCAGCCACTCACGGCTACTCTTGAAATGTACAAACGAGATGTGTAGCCTAAGCCGACGTGTATATACCTAAGACAAACACTTTACAGTGTCCTTAAAAGCATAGTTTAATTATATCGTTCGGTTAGCTCCATAATAAACTAGGTATCCCCTAATGCGTGCAGTAAACGGCAATGGTTCTCTGCTATGAAAAAGAAAATCTCAAATTAAAAGGACATTCGAAAATCCCCAGCCGAATCCGTTGGCTTTTAACCTTGGATGTACGTAGGGCAGGGGCGGATCATGGGGGGGGGGGGGGGGGGGGGGGCTTGGCTTACCAAAAATAATCTGGGGAAAAACTCAAATTACACCGTCACGTTTCCAGTTATAATTCATATAAGCTACCCCAGATTGACACGATTACAACCTAAACTTTCAAAAAAGATTCTACACCTGAGAGGGACTACCCCCTCCCAATCCCCCCCCCCCCCTTCGTCGCTTCGCGGCCTGCACCCCTCCTAAATTTCTGTATCCGCTCCTGGGGGGGGGGGGGGGGGGGGGGGTAGGCGCCATGGTTAGTATTCCGGCAAGGGCAGGTCAAGGCCTTGTCAACTGCTTACCTGCTGTACGCGTTGTAAGAGCAAAACAATGTACTTTGTGTACAGGTACTGCCAATCCCCACATATTCTACCTTTATAGATGTAAGACCCTAGTAACATAAGAAATAAAAGGGAAAATCTGAACTTTCTAGCTAAATTGCTGTCGGAACCTGGTCATACATTATGTTTAGCAACATACAAATCCCATATAATATACATAACCATGGCAAAGCAATATTCTCGTTGTGGAAAGCGTGACCTTTTCTTAGACAAGTCAGTAGATATGGCAACCGGAGGGTTTCCGGCGAACTATTTCGTAACGGGCGGTGTAACACTTGGCCTTACATACATCGAGGCCTCATTGGCAACGATTAGCCGATTTGTTCCGAATGATTGAAAAGAGCCCTTTAATTAATAGAGATATTTGGTTTTCCAGATTACCAACTCAAAAAGTAACGAGGGTCGTTTCTTACAGACAATTAAATCAACCAGCCATGTTGGCATGTAAGGGGAAAACATGATGTTTTCATCAACTGGCGAAAATATAATTACTGAACAGCAGTTTAATCACTAAAATGATTATATAAATTCTTAACTATCCTGTTATTTGGTTCGCATGTTGGCATGTAAGGGAAAAGCATGATGTTTTCATCAACTGGCGGAAATATAATTACTGAACAGCAGTTTAATAACTAAAATTATTATATAAATTCTTAACAATCCTGTTATTTGGTTCGCATGTTGGCATGTAAGGGAAAAACATAATGTTTTCATCAACTGGCGGAAATATAATTACTGAAAAGCAGTTTAATAACTAAAATGATTATATAAATTCTTAACAATCCTGTTATTTGGTTCGCATGTTGGCATGTAAGGGAAAAACATGATGTTTTCATCAACTGGCGGAAATATAATTTCTGAACAGCAGTTTAATCCCTAAAATGATTATATAAATTCTTAACTATCCTGTTATTTGGTTCGCATGTTGGCATGTAAGGGAAAAACATGATGTTTTCATCAACTGGCGGAAATAAAATTACTGAAAAGCAGTTTAATAACTATAATGATTATATAAATTCTTAAACAATCCTGTTATTTGGTTCGCATGTTGGCATGTAAGGGAATAACATGATGTTTTCATCAACTGGCGGAAATAAAATTACTGAACAGCAGTTTAATAACTAAAATGATTATATAAATTCTTAACAATCCTGTTATTTGGTTCGCATCTTGGCATGTAAGGGAAAAACATGATGTTTTCATCAACTGGCGGAAATAAAATCACTGAACAGCAGTTTAATAACTAAAATGATTATATAAATTCTTAACAATCCAGTTATTAAGTTCACATGTTGGCATGTAAGGGAAAAACATGATGTTTTCATTAACTGGCGGAAATAAAATTACTGAACAGCAGTTTAATAACTAAAATGATTATATAAATTCTTAACAATCCTGTTATTTGGTTCGCATGTTGTCATGTAAGGGAAAAACATGATGTTTTCATCAACTGGCGGAAATAAAATTACTGAAAAGCAGTTTAATAACTATAATGATTATATAAATTCTTAAACAATCCTGTTATTTGGTTCGCATGTTGGCATGTAAGGGAATAACATGATGTTTTCATCAACTGGCGGAAATAAAATTACTGAACAGCAGTTTAATAACTAAAATGATTATATAAATTCTTAACAATCCTGTTATTTGGTTCGCATGTTGGCATGTAAGGGAAAAACATGATGTTTTCATCAACTGGCGGAAATAAAATCACTGAACAGCAGTTTAATAACTAAAATGATTATATAAATTCTTAACAATCCAGTTATTTGGTTCACATGTTGGCATGTAAGGGAAAAACATGATGTTTTCATTAACTGGCGGAAATAAAATTACTGAACAGCAGTTTAATAACTAAAATGATTATATAAATTCTTAACAATCCTGTTATTTGGTTCGCATGTTGTCATGTAAGGGAAAAACATGATGTTTTCATCAACTGGCGGAAATAAAATAACTGAACAGCAGTTTAATAACTAAAATGTTACTAAAAATTATTTTAATTCTTAACAGTCCTGTTATTTGGTTCGCTTTGGGTCATCCACGGAGCTACTTGAAACCATTGCAATGGCTGCCCATTGTTTTATAAAATGTATGGAATGTGTCGTGTATAACGTTGTGTAACATTGTATTGTCGGTTCAACATATGAAACATACGAAACCATTACATAAGACAGGTATAATTCAGTAAATCCAGTGAGTAATAGACGTACAGTCAATAAAATATCATGGGTATTTTTTACCACACAACAAAGTGCCAAAATATCTAAAACTGTTCTTTAGTAATAGACTAAACAGAGATGCATACAAATATTATTTTGTTGACTTTGTAGGATAGGTCCGTGGCCTATTGGTATGACGTTCCACGAAATTATTAATTATGATTGATTTTCGGGATTTTATATGCACATGGCTCAAATAATCCACAAATGAAAACCTGTCCTGAAAACCTGCTTGTATACGGCCAGACGTTAATAAAAAATAACGCAATTTTCTTCACACATGGCTGTTGTTGTTTTCAGAAGTACTCGTAGATGTTTAATTGTTAGTCTGGTCTAGTTTAAATAACGATGTACTTGCTGGACATGAGGCTTTTTCACAAATAACGAAAACATTTGTCTTCCACTCTATCATATCGGCCGGCTCTCTTGTGTTGGAGGCGGAAATCAACCGCTTTATAAAAGACATGTATACATAATCCTAAATAAGTAATTGGTCTGAGCACCGGTCTGTCATTTCGAGGTTTAAGTCTGTCTCCGGGAAATTTCTTAATCTTATTTAAGTTTCCTAGATTCCACTCAGACGTCCAGACAGAAAAAGATGGACTTCAAGAGCAGGTTTCCTGATTACCCGTCCCAAGTTAAAGCGTGTTCAACAAGACAGATGGCTGATTTTCGTCAGACTGATCCTCAAACATTTTAAGCATTCCCCTAAAAAATAAGAATTAACAAATGCTGTTCTCCTAGATGAGTGCCCAAAGCAGGGTACAACGGATCATGCAGTGGAAAAGAAGCGTGTCCCTTTTTTGCTAAGAAAATGTGAAGGGAACAATCCATAGGTGTAGCGACAGAAGCTCCCGTCCCGAATACAGGACAAAGGCCCTTTCCCACATTATAAGAATTTTCTTCACTTCACTTTTACCAAATTTTCTTATGCATATACTTCCACCATATGATAAACACTTTTGCTCAGTTTAAAGCACTTTATTATTCATAATTCACTTTTGATTTAATAATTAAACAACCGGAAACTCTCAGAATAATTCAATTAGGTATTCTTAATTGAAGATAAATGTAAAATCCTAAATGTTGTCATTATCAGATGCATATCTTGAAGATAACTGAGGATGCATTGTTCCCGACCCCTTAAAAGTGAAAGGTTTTTCTGTCCCTTAATATGCCTCATCACGTTGCGAGGGTTAGGAGGCTTAAAGCTTTTGAGAAGTTTATTTTTATATCCATATTTGGGTAAAAAAAATGTGAGAGGTAATTCTTTGGTTCCTGTGAGTGCAAAACTATTTATTTAAAATTTCTTTTTCTTGTCTTTTGTTTCTTCTTCAATCTGTCAATTTCTGATTTCGTTACATCTCCAATATCGCTGATTGTCAATAGCTGAAATTAGTCTTTTTTTCACAGATTTGTGACCTAATACTTATTTTGACCTTGGCTTTATTTCTATGGCTGTACTCTCCAAACGGACTCTCCATTTGTTTGGGCTAGATCTAAATTAATGCTGATTTTCCAAATCAAAATATTCGACAAAATATAAGTAATAGATGAAAAATTTGCATCTGATATTTATATTTGGCCTAACGTTACATCCGAAGTCCTTCATGTATTGACGTAATTTGACAGCCATTTTTGTGTAATCCAAATAGTCGGGGGGTATCTTCCTGCGATCGCTCGACGGCTGAATACACCTTATTGAGTAAAGTCCTCTAGAGAGTTTTCCTAAAATAAATGGGTGGATTTTGTGAAAGTTGGTGGAGGGTTGATATAATACCCAAGGAACAATCTGTAACATTTTGAAGGTTAATCAGGTAAATTCTAATACAAATTGTTATATATCATTTTGTTACGTGGAGATTTGTCCAAATACGCGACAGAGGTATTCATCGGTATTAGAGGCCCGTGTGTGACTTTCGTTGGTCAAGCGAAGAACACAGAGGGTTGGATTAGGACCATGGCGTAGGCAAGTAGGCTACGGATGCACTTCTAATTTGTTATTTATTTCTGTGCTGCATAAGTGCAAGTTCATCAAAATATGAACCTACATAAATATCTTAATGCTGAAAGGAGCTGGAGAGGGGAAAGATAAAGGAGAGGAATGAAAAGGAGAGGAAATGGAGATAAAAGAAACGGAGATAAAAGGAAAGACCAAATGATATGAAGAAATTAAAGGTAATACACTTCAAAGATATCCACCCACATCGGTAACAATGGATTTTTTTACGATTTTCATTTTAAAAGGTCATGTAGAAATAATATTTACTTTTAATCAGGTCGTTTCAAGCAAAGCATCAAATAATGTTTTCTTAGCCATTCTAGATCAGTAGGAATCAAGGAAGCCTCTTGGACATTTGATATAACGTTAATTTATCCGAGGTAAGGTAACCTTATATGCCAAGCGCATCCAAAGAAGGAAATATGAATATATGATTCTGGAAGACTTGCGGAAGCGCTTGATTATGACACTAAGGGAAGATGAAAGGTAAAGGAAAGAACTTTGAGACTTTTACTTTGGAAGCTACAGGTATTCATAATTAATGGCAACAGCATCGCAGATATGTTCAGTTTTGATTCATGTTTCAAATAATAAGAAGCTACATGTAACAAATATAATAAATATAATAACCTTGCAAAGGTAAAATTACCTGAATATAGAAATGACGTGGACATTTCAATGCGTTGATGTGATTTTTATCTCTAAAAATGTTAGTTTGACTGCTGCATTAATGCTTGTTCTTGACCTATATTAGGTTTTCTTTAAAACCTTACACAGTTACACATCGTTGGTATATTTAAATATCTCACCGCTTATTGTGCACACATAGCTGTTTTCTTCCCGCATTTTTTTTATTTTTTCATCTTATATAAGCGAGCCCTTAATAATTAATTTCTGGCGTCTGTTAACCTAAGCCAACGAAGGTAGCAGGCGGTATTTGATTAGCGTGTTTAGTCCATGTGATCCTGTGTGCGTTTGTGTGTTTGTATGACTAATATCTCTGAAAATGCTTGATGAAATTCAATTTCATTGGTGGATGGGTCATGCTTATTCACGACATAAAATCTCCAAAAATTCTCAATGGTTTTCACTGAACAATTGGGAAGAATACATGGGCAAAAGGCATTTTCCTGTTTCGTCTTTTATAATTATGTCAGTATCACCAAATATTTTCGATGAATTTCAATGAATCACTGCAGATGGTTGCTTTAGATATTTAAATTTTAATGACCTGCATGTGAATACGGTCGCTGGCGGTGGCGATCTGTAATGCTTTCTTGTTCTAACCATGCATGATTCTTTATCCATCTTCTCCAGTATAAAAAGAAAAGGGTCCCTGAAATCTTAAAGTGAGAAACCTATTCACAAAGCAAAGTGTTTGATCCCTAAACCTTCATGATATATGCCAATATTTCCTTTCAAAAGGAAATATGTGAAAAATAAGCCTCCTCCTTGCGCAATCTGTGAAGCAAAAAATAAACAGCGCGCGCCATCTGGTGGCCCGTATCACGGGACCTGAAAATTCTAGATATTTTACGCTTCAAACAGGTGTTCATCTGTAGTCGGACCTCTGGTCATGCAGGCTTGTTGTGGTCAACAGATACGTGAACTGCATTTACTCTCAAACTCAGCCATAACAACGTATATAAAGCAGGTGAATTGGAGATCGTAAGCCGGTGCACCCAAAAAGAAATCCTTGTAAACTCTTGGATTTAACAAAGAGTAATTATATATAAGTATTGCTTGACTACAAAAAGGTGCTGCGCCTGTGTTGATAATTTCTAATTATTTGGTTAAACGAGGCATAAACTGCGAATTAAGTCTTCATACTAGTGTTTTATGTGACATGACTGATTAACCATCACCTAATAAGTACTTACGTTTATTGTATCGGGGATATATAAATAACGTTAATGGAAGATATACAGTGTTATATCTCCGTTCTACCCCTTTATGTATAACGTATTAAGAACATCATACATTCCTTTTGTGACCCCTGAATAAGTATAGGTCAAACCATTTCTTTTAGTGGTAGGCCGATCATCGAGTTTTATCGAAAGTCAGTCGCTTTGGTGCCACTTTCAAGCGCTCGATTACCAAAGGCAACTACCGATTACATTATACTCATGTTTGTTTTATCCAGAATGCATTTATGTTATAGGCAAAAATTATTCTTCCATTTTTAACAACATTCCGCGCTTCATATAATGAGTCTAGTTATGTGTTGCCAAATAACTTCCCAGTGTAACTGAGTATGACACGGTAGATGCGACAACGGAGGACTTAATAAACCCCTGTAAACTGGTAGGGAGTAAACTGCAGATAAGCGAAGAGTTTTCAAACAAGGTGAACAATGCAAAATATGAGCGGTATGGCGTTATAATGCTCCATATATTCTCCAGGTCTATGCCAATTTTGGCAGATTCTCTTAGAAATAATCCCTTCAACGGATGCCAGGTGCCGCTGTTTAGGCACCTTGATTATTATAATTAATTAGAATGACACCTCGAATAGCATATCTTAGTAATAATAGGAAAATATAAAAAGGCAAAAACTTCTTTTCTTAAGAAAGAGTTATTAAGACATGCGGGCTAAGTTAAGAAATGAAAGTTTCACAGATAACTGCATATTTCTTGATATTTGTCTGTACCGATTAATAATCGATCATCGATCGGTTTGCTCCAACCAATGCTTGATTATGAAAAGGAACCGACCCCCACCTCTATAATTTCTTGTAACCCAAATGTATATAAACAGGTGAAAATATATTAATACTATATTAATAGTCTCCGAATCCGCGGGATTTAGAGTCGGTCATATGTATATGGAGGCACCATGAAAAGTAGTCCGGCATTTTTATGTAAAGGCAAGGACAACTGCATAAATAAAACAATGTCTGAATAGTTGCCCTGTCCATATGCACGCCTCACCAACTCGTTGCACGCTGTGAACCGCAAAACAATGTATTTTGTGTTCAGGTATATCAGTGTTTATATTTAACAGAGCGACAACTGGGTCTTAACGCGAAACAGCTCGATCTCGGGAAGCCGTGAATCTATACGACTCAGTAGGCTGGTAAACCCGCACTGACTGGCGAATCAAGCCATACGAGGGAACGCACTTCAACGGCCACCCATCCTATTGCATCAATACTGTGGTTTACAGCCTTTAGGCTACGAGTGACTAATTAACACAAACAATACATGTGAGCTCGCTACACAAATGTCAATCCATCTCTTTGATAGCAAGTCAGTTGTTGTGGCTATCGTCTACTAATTTTTTCTTGACATGCTTTTGTTCATGCGGTCATTACACATGCAGTGGATTTACTAATACGCAGGTTTAAAACAGACTTTTTCCTCGCATGTGGTGTTTTTAGAGAGTACACTAAACAATCTAATGATTGGGCTGGTTTATATTAAGTGTGAATGTACCCGAAGGCCATGAGGGGCTCTCAAAAATGACAAACATATTTGCATTCTCAAATTACAACTTTATTGTGCGGCCCTCCATACAAGATGTAAAGGCACTCTGACGCTGGTCGGAGGCTCTCTATTGTCAGAGGGCCGACATGGCGTATGAGAATGCAGTGTGTATGACCTCTGGCAGAGGTTTTTTTCTTGAAATAACCTTGATCACTCCTCTTTGTGGGAATCTTGTAGACTCGCTCAAACTTCGCCGGAGATAATGTTCTTGTTTCCGATCATGCGTGCTCTCACGTCCGCTCATGCAGTGTTAATACTAGTTTCTGTCTGCGGGATACGCTGATGTCTTTGGTTTAGGATTGCGGGTATCATGCTGGTATGTGTATTAACGTTAACCATATGGCACGTATATATAAATCTATCGCTCATTTATGTACCAACATGTAAATCAGTCACAAGTAATCATGTATGGACCTGAAACATATACATTTCTGAGAATCCAGTAAGATCACCACGATTGATTACATGTTCTCAGCCTAATGTGTAAAATAAGTCAATGGTAATAATTATATAGCTGTATTCTCTTCAGGTCAGGCAAACGTATTCCAGATATCGTTAGTTATCATGCAACCACTTATAGTCCGTTTCACAACGTGCTGTCCACCTGTTTTTTTTAAAGAAAATTTTCTAAAAAGTTTATATTTTTTTTATAAATTCCTAGGAAAACTGCACATGAGAGTGACAACCTATTATGACAAATAAATATTTTACAATAAATTCCCAGTTTATGTATCACATCTTTTTACTCACTTCACAATGATTTTGCAGATATGATGTGTCCCTGGATGAGTAGCCTTCTTTGTTTCAGCTGGTTATATTAACATGACAAGCCAGTCGATTGAGGCTGTTTTTGCATGTGACCAGTGACCTTAACCGCCATAATTCGGTCTGATATGTTGTAAAATTTAGGCTGATTTCTCATTTTTTCAATTAATTCTGTTTCTTAAATAAGGTGTAACGTATGTATTTATCTACTTTGTTACCTTGTGCTTTAATATTCCACACTTTATTGTTTCCCTTGAAATGAAACTAATACAAATTTTCATAGGAAAAAAAACGTGGAAAAAAGGTATGAAACTGACTATAACCAATAGAGATACTTGACCCATTCCTGTCAGAGAAAAAGTCTATTTATTTTTGCAAAAACAAATTAGATTAAAACCCATTTAATACATTTAGCGTAAAAATAAATTGTAGATTTCTATTAAAGCGTATTATTACTTACGATACCCGCAAACATTCCTCAGAAAAGAATGGAACAATAAGTATTATTATTTTTGTAGGATTTTACTCATTTAAAAATTTACTCGATGACGTCCCTCCTGCTTCAACCAATCACACGAGTCCCCAGTGATTTTTGTTCAATCAGTCATATAACCCAGGATGAAAGTTGATGACCTGTACTTCACTGGATACTTGACAATGTTTTGCCGCTCTTTTCTTGTAGAGAATACTAAAGTAGTCGAGTGATCGAAAGACAGTAAACACTGTGTCGAAGTTTGTTAAAAAATCATTGGTCGCTGTTAATTGGTGTGATGTTACAATATCATATAACCTAATAAAACGAATGGAATTAATAAACTTGCATTAAAGTCTAGTTCATATCAGTCACTGTTTGAAACCCTAAAGTTTCCATAAACTAATAATACGATAGCTCTGCTTTCATAACAAGGATTGAGAGAGGGGGCTTAAGGGGAAACCCCTATTTTCGACCCAATTAAATATTAAAAAAATAATACACGCTTAAAGGGGCCCAATCACCTATAAAGCATGTTGAGTTAACACGAAAAATAGCTTCTTCCCTTTAAAAGTAATCTTTACCAGCAAAAATATTGTCTTGAAACTGTTTACCTACTCTTGTAAATGAGTGTTAAAACAGTGAAACGGGCGCGATCGCAGGTGTCAACATGAACACAGTGCGTCGGACCGTGCGAGCCAAAACACATGTAAATCAGGAGATGCCAAGACTGACTTTGCCAAAATAAAATAAATAATGTTCCCGCTGGCTGAAACACAGGTGTTGCCCCTCTTTATTGAACCTCCGGTCACGCGGCCTTGGTATGGTAAACAGACTGTTTACCAACACGCAAGGGCTATAACAAGGTGTTTAACAGTCGCATGCGAGGAAAATGAGACTGTGTGCTTGGATGGTTTTGCTTGGAACCTTTCGTATAAAGCAAAACTGAAATAATAGTGTGAAAGAACAGGAAAGACATTGCGCCTGATTATGTCCCTTCAATTCCAAATAAACAGCGCCGGGATTCGTGTCCTGTGCCGCTTCCTCCCCTACACCTCAACGGGAGTAGTATGTATTAAGTTCAAAAGCATTCTCGGCACATTTATTGAGCTGTCTGAAGGACCACCTGTCTCATTAGACCACTTATAAATTAGGACCACGTTTGTTCAGTCCTACAGATGGGCTTGATTACGTAATATCGAAAAACTGAGCTACCTTATAGTATACTAACTCTAACGAGTCCACTGTATTTATTTAAAATCTGTCGTCACTGTAGAAACCATACTACTGTTTTATTTATTACAAATGTGATGCTCTAATCGTGAACACAATTAAGACCTTATTATACAGCAAAGAGTACAATGTCAAACTCTTGATTAGATAAAATTGGCCTTTTTTACCAGGTCTCAAGCAGGGGCGTCAAAATAGGGGTATAGGGGTATATACCCCCCCCCCCCCCACTTATTGGCAAGGGGGGATGCTCAATGTAACCCCCCCCCCATTTCCCTAACTATTCACAGAATAATAGTTTGTTAAAGTTATCAGTTTTATTGTGCGCAGGAGTGTTACATGTGTCGGTTGGGCCGGCATAGTTATTTGCCAAGAGACGCGCGAGTTGGCCTGGCTCGCGTGTGGGGTCTCAGGTGTAGAGACGCAGCGTTCTTTGTTTTAGATGTTTCAAGTCTGTCCCTTAAACGTGTGCATTGGTCTCTGGGATTTTTCCATTTTCTAGTATTTTCGGATGAAAAATTTGTAAATAGGGGCTGTGATTAGAGCCGAAGTAGAAGGAGAGAAAGAAGAGCGTGTTAGTTTTGGGACCTTTCCGATAATTGCAGCACTTATAGATATTTTTCGAACTTTGCTACAGATTTTATAAAGTCTTCAGTTTTCCTTTGGGATTATTAGCAGAACTTCACTTTAGAATAACAACAGATTGTTTTCGAGATTACATTGGAATATTCTCTGAGAAGATTTACGTGAACTGTTCATCTGGATTATATGTTTTAAATGACTTGTTGAGTTAGTGTGTTGTAATGTTAGGATTGTTTTAGAATAAATTATAATTATTTGTTAACAAAAAACACCGATTTCTTTATTCATTCCCCTAGATATTTCACGCTGCCTAGTGTTACAGAATCTGATTTTTTTTATCTCCATAACAAAATTTATGCTCGTCACGACTATGTGGTCTGTTGTTATTAGGTTCCGTAACAATTTATATACTGCAAATGAAATGTATTAATAAATAGAAATTTAGACCTTTCCATTTATGAGTTTTCTATGAAATATGATGTGTAAACCTGGTTTAGAATTATCTTATACTGGAAACATAATACCTTATTTTCTAAAATATACTTATACTTAATTGTATTTTATTTGAAATGTGATTAAGTATATATATATATATATATATATTTGAAATGTTTCATACAGACGCTAATGTATTTGGAATGTGTCATACAGACGATATATGTGTGTGTGTTTCTGAGAGTCCCCCCTCCCACACACACACAAACAAACACCCACACAAGAAGATAAATTGACTCCAGTGGTCTGAAGTCAAATACTAAAATAACTGACCCTGTTTCCATACCTGTGTAAAAAATGAAAGGTCACTGTCGGAAATCAATCATACAACAAACTATTGAAATCAGCGTCGTTAAAAGTGAAAGCTGCGGTAACGACATGTTGATGTACACAAGTATTTAGCCGTACATGAATAGTTCTACATTCCTTAATAAATATATTTCTAGATATTATTCCTGCTACATTAATAATTTTGACCAAATAGCAAGTAACCAATGTATCGTAAATCGTAAATTTCATCCATATGGTGTTTGTGTTTGTGTGTGTGAAGCATCTAGAGCTATTCTAGTATTTTTTAAGGTGACTGACGAAATGACTAATATTTTCCATAAATTTGCATTTTTATTTCATGAAAACAATCTCTACCAAATTATGACTGCTATATCATCATTTTAAATATAATATTGATGGCGGTGTTAATGATTCTTCTGTTGCACTGAGTGTAGAGGTGAAGTTACCACTGTATTGATGACATTAAAAATAGCATAACGGATACAAATAAAATAATAATGTGACGCATCCTTCATTTCCGGCCCCCTCTAGCGCTTACCAATACGTCCTTAAACTAGGAGGTCAATCCGCTCGAATCTCATCCGTAATCGTGACAGAACTTTCTTTATAAAGGCTTTCACTTTTTCTTTCATATCGAATCCCCCGTGGTACATGGAAGAAGAAATTGGCAACCTACTGTTCAAAGGCAGGCTTCGAGTTTTTCATCTTATAGAATTAATTTAACAATGGCCTGATCTAGTATAAATAAAACATGGATTTCGACTTTTGAGAAATGTATAAGGCGTATCAAAATAACTCAGTTTTATTAAAACATTGTTTATTAAATGCACTACATTTATTTTAGGGACAGAAATGGGATAGGGTCAAAAATCAAGCTTTTTACCCAAGGGATCTGTAGAGAAAAGCTTGTCATTGTATAAAAAGACCCTAGTACAACGTTTGAGGTACAAGACGTAAATCCATGATTATTCAACAATTTTGACTCTGAATATGCAAAGGATGGCAGTATGTTGGTGCTATTTTTTTTAATGAAAAAGTTCATTTTTGTGAGGTAGAAACAAAGTCTTTTGAATAATTGAAGAATTCCCCAAGGAAAGTACTATGAGTAAACTCCAAGAAAGCCAAGCCATTTTAGGATTTTTTTTTTCTTTTAACATAACTTATATCTAATGTTAAGAAACTGTTTTAATTTTTTTGTGTTATATCAATGAATCATTCTAAACAATGACCAACTCATCCAGTGTTCTTAACCAAGCTCACATTCACACAGAAATGATGTTTTTATTAAAAGATGTTTCACTCAAAAAACGAGTTCGCCATTCGGGGGTTCCTCTGTGGTATGACCCAGAAATGGAGAAGATTACGGACCCAGGAATTCGTCACAGGGCCTGGTTAACGCCACATATAAAATGAGAAACACGTGTGATACTGCCCTGTCACGTAGTCCGAAACCGGAATGGAATTCTCCAAATGAACAGATACTTACTTAAGCAGCATTTAAAAAATGGATGCGGTTACCTCCACCCAAAACAACAGTTCTGGTTAACATGGGGATATAAAACTAGAGGAAGCGTGTGCTGCCGCCCTGTCATGTAGTCTCAAACCGAAATGGAATTCTGGGAAAAAAAATATATTTAAATCAAGGTTAACATTAAATAATTGAAGGAGGTCTCCCACTGCTTTTTCGGGAACCCTAATGCATTAATCGGTATACTACATTGCATGTGTGATATAAGTTTAACGTCTATGGTTGTATGCTATAACACAACACGCTAGTCTGTATCTTTTGAAAAAAAATATTAAACGTTATTTTCTACTTTACCTGCTCCAATAGTAACAATCCCGTTTCACTTTAAACAATATACGTATTTTATATGTTATGGTGGTTATATAACCTTACATAAATTTGCTTGGCGTCGCCAACATCTAGTTATACGAGACTGCTCTTGATTTTATTTGCTCAGTGTTAAGGTTTGTTGAGCAATGTGGACAAATGTTCAGCTTAAAAACATTTACACACGTCCACTGTTAGATGAAATGGGAATAACATCTACAATGTTTAGCATCTAGACATTCCTTCAAATTTCCTAGAGGTACACGTGTCTATACAGATAAAAGTAGCGCATAGTCATCTTATCAGAATTCATGACTTTATAAGACTCTATTCCAGGGGGAGAGAGCACACTGACAGGCAAGAATATTGGTGGTGTCTTGGGAAAAAGCAAGTGTTGACGAGAGAAGGAACGTATAATTCTACCTGTCGACTGAGTGAAGGCATTATTCTTGATTACACATTGATTCTGTGCTCTCCCGTGATGATACTTAATGACGCAGCTGCCATAACCCGCCATCAATATTTATACCCTAGTTTTTTCTTCTTCCCAAAACAACCATAAGGACGAGTGAAGCAAGACATGGACGCTGTATTCTGAAAGACGAAATTGCTTAGAGTTTAACATCAAGGCAGGTCACCTGTCATTTTCTATTTTTTTTCTACAATGCAATATGCTAAGATTTTAGGAGAAGTTTCTTGCAAAAGTCGTAAACAAAAGCAGGAATCGTGGCACATTTACGACTTTTCAAACATTGTTTAATAACTGAACTATTAAGCTCAGCGTACAAGTTACGAAATGTGTATCCAAAGCATGGCACGACACTAAATACCGAGTTCTCGGCTTCCTATGGCAACGTGTATGTTGATATACTATACGGAGTCCTACGAGCTTGGCTTCATATCGTGTCGTATTTTTCCAAAATTCAAAACAATTTTATATGTAACCGACAATCGTAACTCCGCCTCATGAGCCAAGGCCAATCTAGAATGTCCTCTTCTTCCGTCTGGTTAATCCTCTTTGTTGCCTTCTAATTATTACGCTACCAAGCTCACAAAGTCAATTTCCTAGAGATATATAGAACATGGAAGCCATGTTGCTAATCAGTATTTGATGTAAATATCCCATCCCCTTCTGAACAATATTCGTATAATGTACTAGAAATACGATACGAATCTAGGTTATTTACCATACCAAGCTGCGATACGAAATTACGAAATTGTATCGTTTTAGATTTTACGCTACGTTTACGCTAGGCTTTATACCGTGAGTTTTTTTGTTTTTTTTTTCTTTTATTTTTATGTTTTCCTTTGCTTTGGAAAATTCAGATTTCAGGAAAATAGTTTCTTGCGATAGTCGTTAAAAATAGCGGGAAATCATGGCACAATGACGACACCTCAAACACTGTTTGAGAATTGACCAAAAATGTGACAGCTTAGAGTAATTAATGTTATAAATAGTCATTAATTAGTGATCAATGAATGACCATAATTTCAAATGATTATGTCAAAAACTAGTGATCGATGGATATACCGATATATCGTCAAGATTCGATAGGCTTCGTCCATACTGTACTCGATACGTTTTGCCTGCTGTATGTCCTTATCGAAGAATCACAATGACTGCTTAAAATAATCTGGATACAACTCTAACCTCACTAATCGGATGCTAATAATAACTTTTTATAAGTACTGTATATGTGTTATTGTGGGTTATTCTTCAATAAGATCGAATGTGTTGCCGTTAGATCGATGAATGAAAATGTATATACGTATTGTATGTCAGAGCTCCCGGCCAGTTCTAGCGATAGTAGTGAAATATTACCAACGGTCCTCGTTAGTGGTGAAATCTCGGCTCAACATATTGCCAAATTATTTGCTTTTCTTACAGTTCAGAGGGGCACGTAATGCGCTTTGAATTCCAGTATTTTTCAAGGTGCGTATAAACCTGTACGGATGGATGACTATTCCGAACTGAATGTTCGAGAACACGTGACACAAATGGTGAAAGCCTTCGTATAAAAATACAGATATTAATGTTGTAAGAATAAAAAAATATTCTTTTTTCACGATTTGACACTAATAAACCTTGTGCATAATCTACGATTAACAACGCAACGGTTTGCAACGAGATCTTACAGTTGCTGCCACAATCTTGATGAATCAAAAGAAAGGACAATCCTACACACATCAGGATCCCCCGCGACTTTAACGACCAACGTTTTTATAACTTTTTTTTAATAGGGGCAGTTAGCTGCGTTAAACTGCGACATGCTATCATTAATCCACAAACGCTGTGGTTAAATACTTTTGTGTATCGGATTTCGAACATGCTCCCTACAAACGACAAACAAAATGCCCGCAAATACTCTAAAAGTCCATGCTGGCGGTATATCCCGGGAAAGGCCACTTTTTGCTGGGTAATACTGGCAATTACTGGCCAATAGTGGCTCTTTGATTTTTTCACACCAGGTCAAAAGGAAATTTCTTTTTCCGAGTTAAACTTACTTTATTTCTTCTTTAATAATAGGTATATTTTGTGTTATTGAATTGAACAATAAAGTTGAATAAAGCAAGTAATGTTGAAATAGATATGTGATTATATGTAATTGTAGGGTTTATTTTGTTTAACAAGTTTTGACAAGTAAGTTTGTTATACATAGGGCTTACCTGTGTTGTAGAAGGGACTGGCTTCTAAAGTGTGGTTTCTCTCACAAGCACCTCTAGCAAGCTCAAGAACTGATATCACAAAGGAATGATTCCATTCTACCTGAACTGCTGTTATTCATGGATAACAACAAACTTCAAGCAGTCACACTCAAAGATTCTATGACCCCAGATACACCTCCCACTACCTGGTGATCAGGCTTGTTAAAACACAAGGCTGTGAGTCCACTTATTTGTGAAACTGCCCCCAAACTGTTCATCATTACCTGCTCATTCTTCTTCTGTGAGCGTGTTCTCTCAAAGCAAAATCCAGGGGACACAAAAGGCAGCCCAGATAGTTGGTTAGCTTTCAATTTCTGCCAAGCTCAGAAATTGACAGGTTAAATATGTTATATAGTGACCATTCAGTACAAATGTGGTTATACATTCATAAATGTTTAGCGTCTGAAAAATATGTTGTTCCTCAACTGGTAAATTTAGCTGTACAATACTGTATTTCTGCACATTACTGTCTGGCTGTCCAAATTTGCACTAAAAATTGTACCCAATGATTCCCAGTTTATCTGTATGGAACAGTTCTTATGTTATTATGGATGTGTATGGTTTTAAGTGTGTTTTTGATAATTTTTTCAATTTTCTTAAGGTTTCTTGTTAGTTTCGTTGATCCTCGTTAGCTCTGGATAAACGTAACGAAATCTTTGTATATTGTCGTTACGATTTCGTAATTCCTCATCGAAGTGTCGTATCGTTTATACCTAAAACTTGTATTATATTTTACCGTTTTTATACGAATTTCGTGCAAATGGGGATAAGACGATTCCATCATGTATTGAAGATAACTTGGCTGCCTAGGATCTATACATCGAAGAAAATTGGCTTTAGGTGCTACGAACAGGATATATAAAGGAGGGTGCAAAAAAGAAAAGAATTAAACCACGTATGTCCCGCGTACACGTTAGGAAATTTTGATACGAAACAATTAGGAGCCAGTTATGATACGAAAATATCGAACATGCTCGAATAGGTATGATATTCGATACGAAGATCGTAGGACTTGGTATCCTATTTCAAAATACACGTTGATTACGGGTAGTATCTTGCTTCGTATCATATTGTATCCAAATTTCTTAACGTGTTCGATGAGTCTTGAATAGGCCCCACAAGTGACGACGTTATCTATAATAGCTATATGCTGTAATACGCCGGCCGTAATCTTTAGGTCATCTAAAAATGAATATTCTTTACGGATTCGCCGCTCCCAGTTTTCTTGGATCTTTTGGAGATTGGGCCCTTGGTAATGTTGTTAATTTGTTGTATTCTACGTGTACAGTCTCCTTAAAAGAATACAAAGAAATCTTAAAGGTATGGTATATGGACAAAAGCTTGTGTTGATGATTTACACCAATTCAAGAACTAAAGCTATGTTTTTGTTGTTTTTTTAAAGGTAAAGTTCCACGTATTGAATCTTGAACGGTTATAGGGAAAAAGCAAAATAAATATATACCCCTCGCACCATTTTTTGTTCCCAGAGTCCGCAGAACAATATTTTTTTGTTCCCAGAGTCCACAAAACAATATGTTCTGTTCCCAGCGTCCACAGAACAATGTTTTGTAGCCTTAACAATCGTGGTGTGGGACATTCTCTCACACAAAGCAAACGATCCGTAATTATAAGAAAGGGTACCGTTGTTTGCACCACTCAACATATATGTCTTGACTTGATTACATGTTTAACGATATCCTCCTAAATATTCTGAGCAATCCAAACAGCTACGAATTCCGATGTACTTCCTTTGATGTTTGACACAACACTTTGCCAGGACAGACAAATATTTTTACCCTAGTAGAAAATATCAAAAGTCGGACAAAATGGAGGAGTGTTCAGACTTCAAAGTATGGTTAAAAAGATGAAGACGGTCGTAGAAAAGCGCACGGTCTGCTTCACGTGTTTTTATGTTATCATAGAAAAGGTAAATCAGGAAATCACATGAGAGGCAACGTAAGGCCTGTTGAAAAAATGTATTTTTGATTTAATATCTACTCCTATTGTTTCGAAGATATTAAAAAAAGACTGAGTATGAGTCGACTGTCTTGCCATTTCTTCATATCACTGTTGAGGTGAGGCAACTGTCTAAAAGAGGTTCAATTTGGAGAACAACCAGGAGAAGGTAAAGGTTGAAGTGTTGAAATGTCTATTTGCCTTTAAACGCTTTATTTACTTTTACTGTAAAGCTGTGAAAATACAAGACATGCCGTTCGTGGAAACCAGAATATACATCACTCTCTGTGTTGAAATGCATATATACCCTAGATTTTAAATTAACAATTCAACAGAAACATGATATTATGTTTTACGCAGACATCGTTATCAATATTTATTAACTTTTGTTTCTGATATCTCTATTTTTATAAAGGGATTTGGACCGATTACTCTTAATGTTAATGGTGCACAGTCATAAGGACCTGCGTTAAATACGTCTTATGCCCCACCTGAAACTTTATAAGGAGATTGGGATGAGGCAGGCACTGGGCAATTATTTTTTTTCTTCTTGTAGAATAAACAATAATACAGTTCGTCCGTTATCCCACTGAAAACTGTCATTTTAAGAATCGTTCGCTGAATCTGTAGACCGACAATTCATATGAACATTTCAAAGAGGACATCAGAAATCCAGATTTAAATATATACTTTCCTTGAGTAAATGTTGCATATTCTGCTCGAATTTCTGTATTTTCCCTCGAATTCCTCTATATCGCTTGACCTACGACACGTTTATGACTGGTGTGTTAATTGCAGTAAATTTAAATAGAATTTAAAAAAGCGATATCGCTTGAATTGATACATCAAAAATATTAAAAAAAATATCCTTACATCAAAATTTAGTAAAGGTGTCCTAAAATTTCTTCCATGAGGAAAATGCTGAAATATGATTGAGAGAGTAACAGCTGTTCAAAGGTATATTCTTTAATATCTTCCCTGCAATCATTATGCGACTGTATGCCCCCGCCAATAACAATTACTTGTTCAGTATAGTATCAGAGAATCCATTGAAAGGCGTCTTACTTGCGTGAAATTCATTGTCATTCTTTACATTTCAAACAAGCTTGCGGGTAATTTGGCCGAATTATTTTTCTGCTAGCAAAAAGGAATTGTGTATCAAAACGATTTTTCATTATTTGTTTAACTTTTTTTCTTTACAGCAAAATGTGTCAACAACTGAACTAGTAAACTTAATGTATGAATGGGTTTAGGTGATCAAGAATTATTGATTTATTCATGAATTTCCATTATCTCGCCGTTGGGATATTAAAGAGCTTCGTCAATTTATTTCTTAATTTCTATAACATATTTAGTTACAATATTCCTCTGTGGGCGTAGCGTGTCCTTGAGGAACCATAAATATTAGTGTAGAAAAAGCCGCCTAATTTATTGGGCTTTGTCAAATGTCATGTAAAAACAAAAATATTTTTCCATCAATTTGCCGAAATGCAATTTGGAACTTGTTTGAAGTTATCCCCCGAAAAAGGAAATAACAGTATACGTTATGACTAGAGAAACAAATGAAACCCTTTGTATTCTCCACGTACACTTCGCCGGCGGAAATCATCCCCCTCACAAGTCTCAAGAAAAAGATGGGGTATGCTCAGATTAACATCGTGAACATTGCACTCGCCATTTACAAAATCATCCTGGCACACACAGAGTGCCAGGAACTGTTAAAAATGCCAAGCGACCATTGCTTATGTATTTTGAAATTTCCATTCAGAAAGAAAATTGCATCAAGTTTGAAATTATAAATAATTAATTTACTTTCGTACTGATTTTGTATTCGGCCAGAAGAATTATTTAATCTGTTATTTAGTTAAATCCATTCTGAAGATGATAAAACATACTTGAAAGGACGATGCATGACGCAACATACCTTGTGTGAGGAACAACAGTGTCTACCATTACATAAAATCTTGTAACAGATTTGTTCATAAAATTCACGACTGGAACAACAAAATTTGAAAGCAGGGCCCCTTTCCTGTTTTACACTTTTTCCTTATCCACTGAGTGAATGCGTGTGAGGGGTGAAATATAAAATTGTGGTTTAAAGGAAAGGGAATGATTGATTTCACATGCTTGTTATTCAGTTCATTCGCCTGGAGCTCAGTATGAAATGTGATCGTTGTTTAGGAACAGTTCAGGAAGAATTTTTATACCCGTGTTCATCCGGGCTTACAAAAAAAATTGATCTAGTTTGAAGTTTCATCCAAATATAACGTATATATGACCTGTTACAAGGATTTCATGAAAGAACTTCTTCTGAAAACGTACTGGTATTTAACAATAATTCTATTTTGTTTTCTAGATAAGATTAATTACACTATTGTTTTCATGGACGGGAATCACTCATGGTGTAAAACATTTGAAATCTTTCGTTGCATGATAACTAATCCTCCTTTTATTATCTCTGACGCACTAAATCTTTATCCTTTCACACTGCCGGAGTTTATCGCCTTTTTGTTCACTTAACCTGGTCTCCCAAGATAACAGACTTCCAATAGTGATCAAAAGGTAAGCATACACACTTATTTAAAAGGTAATAAACTAAACGTAACAATAAATGAGAAAAGTATTAAAAAGTAAAATAAAACAAGAGTAGATAAAAATATGAAATGGTAAATGAATTGATTGTCAAAATAAAAAAACACTCTTGGAAAGTTTTATTTTAAGCAAACAGTTTTTCAATATTACACAATTTCCTGAACACAAAAAAAAGATTCAAAACAATTTTACCAGTTAGTAACAAACAAATAATCGTTCAATTCCCCATACATCTTCAATACATTTATATGGATACACTTGTTTTCTCAAATGCGACTTTTTTTTGTTTTGCTTTGATGGAAATTAACTTTTTCTAAGTAAAAGAGATCTGTATAAATTTCAGGTTGGTCATATTATTTCCTGTTCAGAGATAAATCAATCAAAGCAATCCAATGACCCAAGCAAAAGTGATAAAAACGGTCGGAAAACGTAATGATGTTGCCCCCGAAATCGGCAGGTCTACGGGCACTCGGCAGCCGGAGAGACTTGTAGATTTTTCGTCGGCCAAAATCAAATCGGGAGAGGGGATGCTGGCTTTTTACCGAATAACGATATATATATATATATATATATATATATATATATATATATATATCACTGTCAGTAAAGGAGCTTGCTGTATAAAGTTGCTGTTTACCGTTTGAGGAATATTTTGCCATCGTTCAAACTATAGACACTCTACAAGTACAAGAGGTGCAACCAGTGCATTTGGTGTACATGCCCAGGAAAACTCCCAATATGATACAAGTCACGGATTTATCCTAGAACAAGCTTGTCGTAATTACCCCCTACAGACCCGCATGTCCGGAATTATCTCTAATTGTGAACAGGGAATGTACTACTGCAGGGAAATAAGGTACGTGCACGATGTTCTCATGACGATCTGGCTAGAATACACGTCCATTTCTTTATTATCAAGGTCCTTGTGTCCAGTTCTGGACTGTAAGGGATAAGGGCGCTCAGCACGCTTTTATCGATCTATTTCGCAAAAAAACATTGCAAGGTACAGCAGATAATTAAATGGAGTAAATACAGAGAATGCATTGACAACCTTTAATCCAAATATAATCGAAATAAAGTACAGTATATTGCCATTTTTAATCCATACACCCTTAATCAGAAAAATTGTTAATCTGATCTACGTTATGTATTATATTTACCAAATCTTGCAAACTACTTTTCGGTGAAATATCAATGAATATATACAGAAACTGATGAGCGTGCTTGCTTGGTAATATTACTTGTTACATCTATTTCCAGAATTGTTGAAGAAGTACGAATATGCTGTGTTGCCGATGATACGGAGAGACGTGGTCGTCGTGGTTAAGGTAGTAAAAGGCAAGACCATGTCTAACTAATAATTGTTATACGTAGTCGTCCCGCACCTTTTTCCAAGGATCATTTTTGCTTCTTTGGAAAAAGCACGGAATCCCCGATATTAATTTACCCACTGCTCTCTAACCATATTAAAGCAAGTTTAAAATTGCCTTTCGACAAATATTGATTGAAAAAAATACGTTTGTATTAACATAACATTTGACCAAGCCGAATAAGCCCAATTAGCCGGCTGTTTAACATACCAATATTTATGGTTCCTCAAGGACAAGCTACAAACACAGACGAATATTGTAAATAGATATGTGTTATAGAAACTAAGAAATAAATTGACGAAGCTCTTTAATATTCCAACGGCGGAAGAATGGAAATTCATGAAATAATCAATAATTCTGGATTACCAAAAACTATTCATACTAAATGTTACTAGTTGAACCACTTAGTTTCAAAGAAAAGAAATTTGAAGAAATTATGAGAGATCGTTTTAAAAAAAATTATATTTGCTTGCAGAAAAATAATTCGGCCAAATTAACCACCAGCTAGTTTGAATTGTAAAGAATGACAATAAATCTCATAGAAGTAAGACGCATTTTAATGGATTCTCTGATACTATACTGAACGAGTAATTATATCCGGCGGGGGTATACCGTCCGATAATGACTGCAGGGTAGATATTAAAGAATATACCTTTGAACAGTTGTAACTCTCTCAATTATATTTCAGCATTTTCCTCATGGAAGAAATATAAGGAAACCTTTTGCTAAGTTTGGTTGTATGCAGAATTTTCTATTTTCTATGTATTGATTTAATATCGCTATTTGTTTAATAATATTTAAAATTTGCTGCAATTACCACATTAGTCATAAACATGTCCTAGGTCAACCGATATAGAGGAATTTGAAGGAAAATAGAGGAATATTTTCCTCAAGGAAAGTACATATTTCAACCGGATTCAATATCCTTCAAATACCAGGATGGATTTCTGATGTCCTCTTTGAAATGTTCATATGATTTGCGGTCTACAGTTTCTGAGAACGATTCTCAAAATAAAGATTTGCAGCGGGATAACGGACTAACTGTAGTATTTTATGAACATGTAGAATATTAATTATTAATAATAATTTCAACCTACAGGAAGATTGCCTTTAATTTGCTTTTTATTCACCTTTGGGATGCGTAGAACCTAGACAGCCATGTTGCCCTTCAATACATGATGTAATCATCTCATCCCTTTTGCACGAAATTCGTTTAATCAATGGGATAATACAATACGAATCTTAGGTATTAACGATACGACGATGCAATGAGATATTACGAAATCGTAACGTCGATATACCCAGATTTCGTTACTGAGCCTACGAGGACCAACGTAAACTACAAGAAATCTTAAGAAATCGTACGGTTAGCCGTAAAATACCAGGCCAGTAAATGCCGCTGGCATTTCCCGGGAAATGCCGGCATGGACAATACCTCCATTGGGAAATAATTGGCAAATAAATGGCAAATATGAACAAAATGCTTAATTGTTGGTGTTTCATTACTATAAAAATAGAAAATAAAAATTAAAACGCACTTAAAACCATAACATCCATAATAACATAGATTGGGTAGAGAAATTTACCAATTTCATTGCAAATTGAGATTACAGCCAGACAGTACTGTGCAGAATTACAGTTTTTAATAGCTTAATTTACCAGTCGAGGAACAATATATTTTTCAGAAGCTAAAACATTTATGCATATATAACCACATTTGGACCAAACATATTTAATATGTAACATATTTAACAAGTCAGTTACGGAGAAATCGATAGCTTACCAGCTAGCTGGGCTGCCTTCTGTGTCCCCAAGATTTTGCTTTGAATATGTCCAAAAACTGAGAAAACGCGCTCCACAGAAGAAGAATGAGCTGGTATGATGAGCATCCGTGAGCAGTTTCACAAAGAAGTGGACTAAAAAATGTTTATCAAACCTGACAACCAGTTAGTGGGAGGTGTATCTGGGGTCACAGAATCTTTGAGTGTGACTGCTCGAAGTTTGTTGTTATCCATGAATAACATCAGTTCAGGTAGAAAGGAATCTATCCTTTGTGATATCAGTTCTTGGGCTTGCTGGGGCTGCTTGTGAGCGACACCACCCCTTAGAAACCAGTTCCATCTCATACACTGGTAACCCCCTATGTGTTACAAACTGATTTGCCAAAACTTCTAAAAAAGAAAACAAACACATATAATAACGTATCTATTACAAAATTACTTGCTTTATTTAAATCTTATATTTAGTTCAATAACACTAAGGATACCTCTTATTAAAAAAAAATCAAGTAAGTACAATGAGGAAAAAGAAAATTCCATTTGACCTGGTGTGGAAAATTCAAAGCGGCACTTTTGGCCAGCAATTGCCATTATTTCCCAGCAAAAAGTAGCATTTCCCGGGATATACCGCCGGCATCGACTTTGGGAGTATTTGACAGCACTGTTGTTCGTAGGGGATATGTTCGAAATCCTATATACACAAAAGTATCTAACCACAGCGTATACGGATTGATGATAGAATACCGCAGACAAACGCACCCAATTGCACCTATTAAAAAAGTTAAAAATCGCAGGGGATACTGATGTGTGTAGGATCGTCCTTACTTTTGATTCATCAAGATTGTGGCAGCAACCGTAAGATCTCGTTGGAAACCGTTGCGTTGGAAAACTTGATTATGTTTCACGGGGTGCGAATGTCTGCAATTTTCTTCTTTAGTATAAACATCTCAGCATTTTAGAACATCAAAGACAAGGTTTTTCGGTGTAAAATCGTGAAAAATCATATTTTTGCCGGTTACAAAACAAACATTTTTAACATGTTCGAAAAAATACGACACGATATAAATCCAAATCGTAGGACTCCGAATAGTATTTCAACATACACGTTGCCACTGGAAGCCGAGAACTCGGTATTTAGTGTCGTATCATGCTTTGTATTGTATCGTATTCAAATTTTGTAACGTGTACGCTGGGCTTAATAGTTCAGTTATTAAATAGTGTTTGAAAAGTCATAAATGTGCCACGATTCCCGCTATCATTTACGACTATCGCAAGAAACTTCTGCTGAAATCTTAACTTATCGCATTGTAGAGAAACATAAAAAATGACAGTGTGACCTGCCTTGATGTTAAACGCCAAGTGTTTTCGTCTTTCAGATTACAGCGTCCATGCCTGGCCTTACTCATTGCTATGGTTGTTTTTGGGGGAAAATCATGGTTTAGTTATTGATGGCGGGTTATGGCAGCTGAGTTATTTATTATTATCATGGGAGAGCACAGAATCAATGTGTAATCAAGGATAATGCCTTCACTCAGTCGACAGGTAGAATTATACGTTCCTTCTCTCTACAACACTTGCTTTTTCTCAAGACGCTACCAATATTCTTGCCTGTCAGTGGGCTCTCCCCCCCCCCCCCGGAATAGAGTCTTATAAAGTCATGAATTCTGATAAGATGACTATGCGCTACTGCTATCTATATAGACACGTGTACCTCTAGGAAATTTAAAGGAATGTCTAGATGCTAAACATTGTAGATGTTATTGCCGTTTCATCTAACAGTGGACGTGTGTAAATGTTTTCAAGCTGAACATGTTGTCCACATTGCTCAACAGGCCTAAACACTGAGCAAATAAAATCAAAAGCAGTCTCGTATAACTAGATGTTGGCGATCGACAAGCAAATTTATGTAAGGTAATATAACCACCATGACATTTGAAATACTTTTTTTTATTAAAAGCAAAACAAGATTTTAACTATTGTATAGTACAAAATATTTTTTTTTCAAAAGATACAAACTAGCGTTTTGTGTTATAGCACACAACCATAGACGTTTAACTTATATCACAAATGCAATGGAGTATACCGATTAATGCATTAGAACTCTCGAAAAAGCGGCGAGAGACCTCCTTCATTTATTAAATGTTAACCTTGATTTAGATATATTTTTTCCCAGAATTCCATTTCGGTTTGAGACTACATGACAAGGCGACAGCACACGCTTCCTCTAGTTTTATATCCCCATGTAAACCAGGCCTATTGTTTTGGGTGTTGGTATACGCGTCTGTTTTCTAAATGCTAACTTAAATACATATCTGTGCATCTGGAGAATCTCGGTTTTGTACTACGTGACAGTATCACATGCTTCTCTCATTTTTTTTATATTCTGGCGTCAACCAGGCCCTTTGACTTATCCCTGGTTGCGTAATCGTTCCCATTTCTGGGTCATTCCACCGAATGGCGAACTCGATTTTTGAGTGAAACATCATCTAATAAAAACATCATTTCTGCGTGAGTGTGAACATGGTTGAGAACACTGGATGAGTTGGTCATTGTACGGAATAATTCTTTGATGTAACACAAAAATATTAAAATAGTTTCTTCCAGTTAGATATAAGTTAGGTTATAAGAAAATAAATCCTTAAATGGCTTGGTTTTCTTTGAGTATACTAATAGTACATTCCTTTGGGAATTCGTCAATTATTCAAATGACTTAAATTGTTTCTACCTTACAAAAATGATCTTTTTATAAAAAAAAATAGCACCATCAAAATTCCATCCTTTGCATACTCAGAGTCAAAATTGTTGTATTATCATGGATTTTACGTCTTGTACCCGAGTCTTTGGACTAGGGTCTTTTTATGTAATGACAATGTATTCTCTACAGATACCTTGGTAACAATATGATTTATCACCCTATCCCATTTCTGTTCTGAGTTATTTGGATACGCCAAACATATTTATCAAAAGTCGAAATTCATGTTTTACTTATACCAGATCAGGCCATTGCTTTATTAATTCTATAAAATGAAACGCTAGAAGCCTGCCTTTGAATTCAATATGAAAGGGCAGTAAAAACTTTTATAAAGAAAGCTCTGTCACGAGCCCGGATGACATTTGAGAGGATTGACCTTCTAGTTTAAGGACGTTTTTTTAAGCGCTAGAGGAGACCGGGAATGAAAGATGCGTCACATTCTTATTTTACATTCATCAATACAGTGGTAACTTCACCTCTACACTCAGTGCAACAGAAGAATCATTAACATCGCCCTCAATATGATATTAAATTATAATATAGCAGTCATAATTTGGTAGAGATGTACATGATCGTTTCTGAAATAAAATTGCAAATTTATAGAAAAAATCAGTTATTTCGTCAGTCACCTTAAACAAATACTAGAATAAATCTAGATGGGATACACCCCTATACAAACACAGTAATAGAGGTGAAATTTACGATTTGCGATACATTGGTTACTTGCTATTTGGTCAAAATTATTAATGTAGCAGGAATAAAATTTTAAAAATATATTTAGAAATATATTTATTAAGGAATATAGAACTATTCATGTACGGATAAATACTTGTTTACACCGACATATCGTTACTGCAGTTGTCTTTCACTTTAAACGACGCTGAGTTCAATAGTTTATTCTTTCATTGATTTCGTTCAGGGACCTTTCATTTTAACTCAGGTATGGAACCAAGGTCAGATATTTTAGTATTTGACTTCAGACCAATGGCGTCAATTTATCTTCAAGTGTGGGGGAGGACTCGCTGATAAACACACACGGACACACACACACACACATACACACATATCGTCTGTATGACACATTTCAAATATATTAGCGTCTGTATGATACATTTCAAATATATATACTTAATTGAAATGTGATTAAGTATAAGTTTGTTTTTTATTAGAAAATATGGTATTATGATTCCAGTATAATTTAATTCTAAACCAGGTTTTCACGTTTGTAGGGTCGGGAACATCGTTTTACGGAGGTATATTAAGGGACAGAAAATCATTTCACGTTTTCACTTTTTCGGGGTCGGGAACATTGTTATAAGGAGGTTTATTAAGTGACAGAAAATCCTTTAATTTTTTTCTTTTTTTTAGGGGTTTGGAACAACGTGTGAAGGAGGTATATTAAGGGTAAGAAAATCCTTTCACTTATTCACTTTTTCGGGGTCGGGAACATTGTTATAAGGAGGTATATTAAGGGACAGAAAATCCTTTCACTTTTTTTCACTTTTTCGGGGTCGGGAACATCGTTTTAAGGAGGTGTATTAAGCGACAGAAAATCCTTTCAATTTTTCTTTTTTAGGGATTGGAATCAACGTATGACGGAGGTATATTAAGCGACAGACAATCTTTTCACTTTTTTGGGGTCGGGAACGTCGTTCTAAGGAGGTATATCAAAGGACAGAAAATCATTTCAGTTTTTTTCCTTTTTAGGGGTCGGGAACAACGTATGAAGGAGATATAATATGGAAAAGAAAATCCTTTCACTTTTTCACTTTTTAGCTGGTCGGGAACGTTTAAAGAGATCTATTTAGTGACAGAAAATCTTTTTTATTTATTTTTTTATTTTTTTAGGTGTCGGTAACATCGTATAAATAGGGGTCGGGAACATCGTATTGAGGTGGTATATTAAAGGACAGAAAATCTTTTCACTTGATAGAGTCGGTAAAAAGTATTAAGGAGGTAAATTTAAGTACTGAAAATCCTTTCACTTTCTAGGGTTCGGGAGCAATCTTTTAAGGATGTATATTAAGGGACATAAAATCCTATAACTTTTAGGAGTCGGGAACAATGTATCCTAAAAAATCTTCCAGTCATGCATCTAATAATATTTTTTAATACATAAATCAAACTAAATAACGAAAAAAATATTTAGGTACAATACGAATTGTGATACACTTAAAACGATATCCGATACGTATTGACAATACGCTTCCGTTTTCTTTGTGTATTGTTTTCTAAATAAGTCTTCATTTAAGTCTTCATTAAGACACACACACATATATATATAAACATATATATATTACATGTATACATTTTCGTGATGACAATTCCTTTTTTTCTGCTCCCTTTCTGGACCGGCCAACATATTGGTGGCGCCATAACCTCCGAGCTCGGTATTGGCTGCCTTGTTCGCTTTGGGGTTGGTAGGCACTCATTTTAAATGATTTGAAATCTTTCGTTTTTAACGATTTTTTTCTTTAACCTCATATACTGAGTAGACTGATTTGTATAAAATTTTCTCGATCTTTCATGTTTACAGTTTTTTCAACAACAACGAGGACCGATGGTAATATTTTCGTAAATCATCGCTCACATGCGTCGGCTTGCCTTGGAAGCACCGATAAGTGTACGTGCATTCCTCCACCAGTCAGTCACACGACAATACATGTGATCTGATTTACGTCTCAAAGGTGAACATAAAAAATATGAAATAGCTTAAGCATATTTATATATATATATATATATATATATATATATATATATATATATATATATATTACATTATAGTTCAGTTTCATATATATATATATATATCTATATATCTATATATATATTACATTATAGTTCAGTTTCATTTATATTTATAAGCTGTCGTTGTGTTTTCTCGATACGACGATACAACATTCGGTGCATTTCGGTAACCGTATGGAAGTGGCGTATCGATATGTATCGATATATTGATATATTAATACAGCCCTAAACCAAAATGACCGGAGAAATCTGATGATCCGCAGGAAAAATCGGTAGGTGTGCGGGCACTCATCGACCGGGAAGACTTATAGATTCATCCGGCCGGTTAATAATAACAGGCCGACTATAAATAAATCGGTTGATTGATTGAGGCCGACTTTATACATGAAATTCGGAAGGGGTAGACTGAGCGGTGATGACTCTGTGGAAAAATGGACCGGAAGGTATTCAGTTTGAATCCAAAACGAGGCTCGACGGATCTGCAACTTCTTTTTATCCATCTACCGATTTATCCGACCGATTTTTTGCCTGCCGGAAAAATCGGTAGAATCGGTAGATGTGAGGGTGCCACTGGCCGATTTATAAAATCTGGCAGGAAAAATCGGCAGGAAAAATCCTTGACATACCGATTTTTATCTGGCCGGAAAAATTCGGTAGATGTGATGACGGAACCTTCTTTCAATCTACCTTTCTTTTCGTGCTGATACTCACCGGCCGGCGAAATTATAGATTTTTTCCGGCCGGTTATAAAAACTGGCCGACCGAACATATTAAACTCACTCTAATGGCTAAAAGATAGATTTACACATGTAGATAATTTCGAGCTCTGTTTTTAAAAAATCTTGAAATCCAGGCTGATTTATAATAAACTTGATTTCTATTAACATGTTTTTGCGGTCAGACACAAACATGATAGGGGACTTACCACAAACTTAATTTACAAAATAATTTTTCTCCTACTTGGTAGGTGTTGTTAAAAAGTGCATAACCATAGCTAACAATTGACCTGTTTTCTTTTAAGTGGCAGCGTCCCTGGAGGCCACGAGACGTCAAAAGTGACGAAATTATTTGCATCAGCATAGAACCTTATTTTTCGGAACTCCAGACGAGATTTATTTTTTTATTACAACATCTTCCAGAGTAGCCTTTATCTGAACAAAATTCTGATTACAGAAGGGTCCTGTAATACAAAGAGAAATCACACTAAAATACAATGGCCATTAACCTTAAATGACATATTACAATTACTGAAAATTAAGCGAAAAGGCAGTGACGAAAGCTAAAGTTCAGGTACAAATATATGTAGTAGAGTTACGTTGTGAAAAGTATGCAACAGAGTAAATTTAATATGTCAAGGAATTAACTTTTACTCTTGTTGCAGACTCTCTATTGTCAGAGGGCCGAAATGGCGAAAGTCTTAGAAGTAGGTTAAAACTCTGAATAGAGCCAATCATTTTCTATAGTGCTTGCTTGTTGTGTCATGAGACTGGCTTATGTCAGGTGGTATACGTAGGGCTTTCTGGTTAAATTGAGTATCTTTCTCCCCCGAGCCGCACGTTTCAGCGAAATAACAGCAATTAAGTCAGCCCTAATTTATGTCAAAATAGATGAAATTCCTGTACCTGTGATACCATCTAATATAACCTAATATAACGCGAGAATTCCTACCTGTTGTTAATAAAGCGATGGTTGACCTTTGCAAAGAGCAACGCTTCATAAATACCTTGTAGAAGATGCTAAATTTAATATCTCCCGGACAGGGGTCCAGGAGTCAGTTTGTATGATTCTAATATTTGTTTCTTATAATATTATCAATATGCAACATTTAGTTACTGTCAATTTCAGGTTATATATAAACTTACTTATTTTACATGGATTATACGAATAGAAATCAAAACTAATCTCAGATGATGGCGTTCCGTAGTCTGTAAGGTTGGAGGAAACCGGAGAACCCGGAGAAAACCACCGGCCTTGGACGGGCATTATACAAGGTTATGTGTGTGTTCGTGCGTCCAGGTGTGCCTTTTTACTCACATTTACACACAGTATTATAAACGGTCAATGGCAATGTGGCATTCAATGGCGTCATATAATCTTCAAGGGTGGGGATAGATGACAGGCCTGGGAGGGTAATCAAATTTGGCGCAAAATATATGTATTAACTGACCTAGAAGCATTTTTTATTTATATGCCTGAATTTTAAAATATGTCACAGCTACGGTTGTTATTTAAATATTAAGTCTTTGATTCCAAACTCATTTATAGGGAAAAGTACATATAAAGCAAGCATTGCGTGGCAAAAACATCTGTTTTTTTCGGTCCCTCTAGGTCAGTGGAAAAGAACAGACTACATAATGCATTTCATTGTTTTTTTGTGCTTGATATAACTGTAACGCAACTGTCATCGGAGACCGTGTACATTGGCACCAGCCAAACCCGACGTTAAACTCAATCGAGGACCACTGGCAGTTTTATCAGTGTTGCCTGTGATATTGGACACTCGAATCATCGATCTTTAAAGAACGTCCTATGCAGACAGCGACAGGTAAAGTTACAGGACACTAAGTACGTTTGTGACGACCTTTTGCTTCATAGTGTATAGGCACATCCTCCTTATGACAAAAACATAATAAGTTTATGATCAGTTAAGTCCGATACTTTGATGTGTACAGAATGGTTTTTAGCTCCGTCAGTAAGGATTTGATGAGTACTGCTTAGTGGAAACGGGATTGAGAGGGGCAGGCGTCGCAAGAGAATTTTAAGGGTAAGGATGGAATCTACGTTCTGTGAATAGACTTTTAAAACTTTGAAAGAATTTCCTGTTAATCAGCAAGCTGGGGTTGGAGACCAAGGACTGCAAAAACTGAGCTGAACAAGAATAACACTGAAGAGAACATTCTTTCCCAAAAGGACATTCCGGGTACATGGTTCCCAGAGGAAAATTGACAGTGCCTTGGAGATAAGTAAAATAAAACAGTGCAAAGATTGACAAAAGACTTAATGACAAACTGTGATTGACAATTTTAATTAAAAGCAATCTCCGATAAGGCCGTCACCCCTGTACCCATTGACAGTACCACTTGATATCGACCGCCCGGTGCAACATGCAATACCCTGCACTGGATATAGCAAATTTAACTTTGCAAACTTATTCTTGTCAAAAGTCAGGAAATTGAAATATTGGACCAATGATTTTTAGAAACACAATCAAATTATAAACATCTTTCTACACGCCTTCCATCAATAGCGTACATAGTGTAACTTAAATTTTAAGGCCAACCGTGGGACTGGCTGAAAATCGTCTTAATTCATAAGTGGTTTTATTAGAAACGTCCGCTTTTATAACTTATAACCAATGTGAGTTCTTTCGTTTCGCTCAAGGTTGGCCTTACTGGATAGGTTTTCTCATCTCTTTCAGACAGGTTTCACTGGAGAGAGAGAGAGAGAGACAGAGAGAGACAGAGAGACAGAGATGAGCATCTGGCTCAGCTTCTTCACCAAAGCAGAGATACGATGTCCTAAAATGAACCAGGTGGGATGGAAACGATCAAACTTTGGGCCGAATCTAGCTTCATTTCGTGCAATCTAAAACACAAAGCATTACCTGTGTGCTTTAATCTTTTTTTCAATCAGGACTCTTCTTAAGTATCAGTTCTTGATCATTTCAGTGTGATATCTGTCTCCAATGTTTGATGTAACGTCATCGCCTGTATCCTAGCAGGTCGTAAGATATACTCATGATTCACAAAATCAAAATTCCCTTTTTATGTATGTTATGCTTCCCAATCATAATATTTCCTCACATAAAAAAATTCATCAGCCTTCAAACATACTCTCTAATACGAGTGAAATTTTACGGCAAGTCTGATACTGTATCGCCACGGCGAGATTGAATCCCATGTTTAGAAACATGCCCAGCGTTAAGGGGAATATTTATATTTAAAGGGCTAGTGCAGGTAAAAAATGAGCATTAAACTAAGTAAGATATAAAGCACTGCCGTGTCGCATGAACTTGTTCTTATCAAACCCTAAGAGGTTTAATTCTCAATGTCTCTCAAAACCGCTCATGGGGGCTGCCATTTTTCGTACACACTTAAAACTCGGATGTCACAGGTCGCATATGAAAATTATGAGTATTCTCTAGTTTTAATAACGTTTTGGAAAGAGAACGATTTGCAGAATATTTAAGAAATATCTTTCAAGCAAATTAAAATGTGTGCGATATAAAAATAAAAGTGCATTTTGCCAATGGTATTTTTAAGTGAAAGATGTAAAAATATAATTTTTATACCCAATTTTTGCTCTGCATCTCTTCCGTCCTTTTAATATTTTATTTTCATTAAAGGTTCTGTCCATGGCATGTTGGTGACATTAATGATGAAAACCATACAAAAAAAGATGAAATGTCATTATTAAGCCTTCAAAATTTCTGAATTTTTATGCACGGGGCTAAAGATAATCCAAAGTCAAAAACTGTCTAGGTAATATAAGAACAAATCTCTGAGGTTCTATATTATATAACGAGATTTAACCAGTAAGTCATGGCGGCACCGGCGGGTTCGAACCTGGGACATTCAGCTCCAAAAATATAACTATTTAAAAAGAATGATCTGTCACCTAAGTGGGTCTAATAATCTATGTTTACAAAGCGAATAAGCTTCGTCGGTGCCAGCTGATAATGTTTATTTTAAAACTACTCCGCCAATATGGGTCACAACTCCCTATCAATATCATTCTCGCAAACCTTTTAAGTTAATGTGTAGCTAGAGAGCTTATTTTCAAGTCTGTGTTATACCTATATGACAACTAGGGTTTATTATGTGCATAAGTTATGTGGTGTATAATACAATCATTACACCTCTAAGACTTTGATAAAATGTCTCTCTAGATATGGGGCACAGGGTTATGACCTAGTATTGCGATACGCGGTTGTCTTATTTTCTTTTCGTATAAACCCAAGGCCTTACTAGCAATATGACACACTTATTGCTTGTCAGTTTAACGTATCCTTGTTTCTTATCGCATTTATCCCCGGAAGATCAGAATCATTTCACCCAAAAAAAATTATAGTCTGCTGACACTAAAATACATGTATAGGTGATAAAGATTTGTTCAATTAGAAATAAATATCTTTATCAATATAATCCATTTGTATATAACCATTAAATTAAGGTTGTCACTAAAAAAGAAATAACAGTATACGTTATGACTAGAGAAATAAATGACACCCTTTGTATTCTCCAGCCTTCACCGCGCCGGCGGAAATCATCCCCGTCACCAGTATCAAGGAAAAGGTGGGGAATGCTCAGATAAACATCGGGAACATTGCACTCGCCACAATCAAAATCATCCTTGCAAACATACAGAGAGTGCCGGAAACTGTTAAAAACGCCAAACGACTATTGTGAATGTTTTTATATAATTTCCATCCAGAGAGAATATTGCATCAAGTTTGAAATTATAAATTATTAATTGACTTAAGCACTGATTTTTGATTCGGCCAGAAGAAAATATTTAAACTGTTATTCAATTAAATCCATTCTGAAGATGATAACACATACTTGAGATGGCGATGCATGACGCAACATACACTGTGTGAGAGACAACGTGTCTACTATTACATAAAACTTGTAACAGTTTTGTTAATAAAATTCACGACTGGAACAACATCATTTGAAAGCAGCAAAATAGGGCCGCTCCCTGTTGTACTTTTTCCTCAACCACCAAGCCATATGCAGCGGTCCCTTGCGTGTCAGGGGTGAGAGGAGCCTGAGTATTAAAGGAAACGGAATGATTGATTTCACATGTTTATTATTCAGTTCATTCGCCTGGGGCTCAGTATGAAATGTGATCTTTTTTTAGGAACAGTTCAGGAAGAATTGTTATACCCTGTGATTTTATTCCGGGCTTACAAAAAATACTTTGACCTGCTTTGTTTCATGTTTCATCCGAACATTTCGTATATATGGCCTGTTACAAGGATTTCATGAAAAGAACTTCTTCTGAAAACGTACTGGTATTTAACAATAATTCTATTTTGTTTTCTAGATAAGATTAATTACACTATTGTTTTCATGGACAGGAATTACTCATGGTGTAAACATTTGAAATCTTTCTTTGCATAATAATGCTTCGTTTATTTTCTCTGACGCACTAAATCTTTATCCTTTCACACTGCCCGAGTCCATGGCCTTTTTGTTCACTTAATATGATCCCCCAAGATAACAGACTGCCAATAGTGACTAAAAGGTAAATAATAAATGAGATAACCATACACACAAAATTAAAAAGGTAATAAACTAAACGTAACAATAAACGAGAAAAGTAATAAATAGTAAAATAAAACTAGAATAGATAAAAATATAAAATGGTAAATGAATTGATTATCAAAATAAATATACACCCTTGGAAAGTTTTGTTATAAGCAAATAATTTATCAATATTACACATTTGCTTTAGCACAAAAAAAAATCAAAACAATTTTACCAATTACTATCACACAAATAATCGTTCAATATCTCCATATGTTAAATACATTTATATGGATTCACTTGTTTTCTCAAATGCGACTTTGTGTCGCTTTGCTTTGATGGAAATTAACTTTTTGTAAGTAAAAGAGATCTGTTTAAATTTCAGGTTTGTCATATTCAGAGAGAAATTATTTGGTTTTCCGAGCGAACGTCGAATCGCATGTCAGTTTACCTCGACTGTGTCTTCTATTTTATCCAGCGCTTCCGGGGGGAGGGGACATTGTTTTGGCAATTTCTGTTTGTTTGTCTGAATTACATTTCTCAAATGCCCCTTTCCTTGTGAAGCCCAAATTCCATCTACCGGTTTTTTTCGGGCTGATTTTTGCCAGCCGAAAACTCTTAATGTGCGATGACGGAACCGAAAAAATTAGTTCGATTTTTAGTTTCTATCACCATTTATAACGACAATAGCAATCCAGAGGCCCAATCAAATGTGATAGAATTGGTTCGTCGGCCAAAACAAATCAGCATAGGGGTCGCCGGCTTTATCCAGTTTACCGATTTATATATATATATATATATATATATATATATATATATATATATATTACTGTCAGTAAAGGAGCTTGCTGTATAAAGTTGTTGTTTCCCCTTTAAGGAATATTTTCCCATCGTTCAAACTAAAAAACACTACAAGTACAATAGGTGTAACCAGTGCTATTGATATATATGCCCAGGACAACTCCCAAGATGACACAAGTCCCGGATTTATTAACCAGCTAGAACAAGCATGTCGTAATTAGCCCCTACAGACCCGCATGTCCGAAATTATCTCTAATTGTGAACAGGGAATGGACTACTGCTGGGAAATCAGGTACACGCATGATGTTCCCGTAAGGCTCTGACGAGAGTACCTCGTCCATGTCGTTAATATCAACGTCCTTGTATCCTACAAGTACAGTAGGGCGTCGATTATCCGATCAACCTTTATCAAAAAAAAAACCGTTAATATGATTAACGTTATGTATTATATTTACCAAATACTGCGAACTACTTTTCGGTGTAATATACATGAATATAAACAGAAACTGTTGCACGTGCTTGCTTGGAGACATTACGTGTTACATCTTTTTCCATAATTGTTAAAGAATTATGAATATGCTATATGGCTAATTACATTCTTATACGAAGAGACGTGGTAGTAAAAGGCAAGACCATGCCTAAAAATAATTGTTTAACGGAGTCGCCCCGCCCTTTTTCCAATGTTCGTTTTTGCTGTATGGAAAAAGCACCGAATGCACGACATTAATTTGCCATCTGCTCTCTAACCATATAAAAACATTACGTGTGCAAATTTTTTTTATTCGCACAGTGTAATATTAAAAAGGGTGTAAACCTCAGGCAAGAATATTCCCAGTCCCAGTGTTGGTTGTACAATTAAAAATATATATTTACATGAAGGTTTAGAATTATTTGCTTTATACCATTCAATGAGGGATACTTATTAAAGTAAGCAGGATCGATAAGACATGTGGGAATATTAGCATAATACGTAACGTATCATGGTGCAAAATTGATCCGTAGACGGTGCTAGACAAAAAAATGTAAGATGACATTCAAAACTAGGATTGTCAAAACTCAGAGGAGCAGTGATATATGTGTCTGTGTTTAGACATAAATCTCGTCTCGAGCGATCATATAAATACACACAATACCAAGAGTCCTTGCCGTCAGACTCCGTGCCGACAAAAACGTCCTTGTAGTGAAAGCAACAAGGGAATGGGAACTTTATGCGTACTTGAATCGTCACTGACAAATTGTTGAGAGCACGAACCTCTCACATTTGTGGTTACTGTTGCTTGGACAGGAACAACGGAGTGTGGCGGAAGCCAGCAATCCCCTGGAGAACGACTTATTTAAGTACAAGGGATCTGTGGCATCTACAGGACAAAATGTCTTAATTGATGGACCGTGACGCTGCTGGAACACCAGGAAGACCTTCGGGCTATTGTCGAGAACCAATCGGTAATGGATTGCGTTTTACGTTCAACCAGAACCCACGAGCCCATTTGTCTTCTTTTTTTTTTTTTTTTGTTCTTTTTTGTTGCAGATGACAACATTGGCGAAACCTAAATATGTACCCAATGCCCTGATTCGCAACAACTTGATATTTTTAAGAATACGTGATCTGCTTATATAAACCACTATTAAAGCCAACTATCCACCTTCCTGATCTGTAGAATGTTTGTGATTTCTGACTAACCCCTGTTAACACAAGTTATTACGCCTCTGTTACGAATGTAGAAGATTCTTTATATACACCCAGTTAGATAAGGTAAACCGTAACTGAGCGGAAAGAAATTGGAAAAATCGGAAAGAGATCTTTTTATCCAGAGTTTTTTTTTATCTTTCCTTTAAAATTTCAAATACTTTAAAATATTTCCAATAGGCCCCTTCCGACTTAAATATTGATATGCCTCTGCATGGGAATTTTTTTTTCTATTTAAAATAAAGATGGGATTCAACTTCACAGATCACAAAGAGATTTATAATATAAATCTATTGAAATACTGTATCTTGAAACACAGCTATATGCTAAAACTATTGTTTGTTGGAGGACGATTGTCGGTGAGCTGCGGGAAGCACTTTACACCCACAGGGATTTAGCATGCATAATTGATTCTGAACCAAAGGGAGACAGTTTTAACCTTTAAGCTCTTTTCATACATACACGGTGGTCTAGTTTACAAAAAAAAATGTTTCAGAAAGAACAAAAGGTGAAAAAAGATGAAGGAAGGGCGAATGATGAGTTTGTATGGAACACTTGCGGCCTTGGGTCATATCGACCAGTCGTGATATTTAAATCAATGCCGCTTCCATTAAAGGGTTTTTGTTTTATATCCGTCTGAGATCCTGCTGCATTCAGGGTGAAGCTCTAAAACACGTGTCACAGCTTCCATAGAGCGAGGTGGAGCATCTTGTGGCATGATTCGGAATCTCTCCAAACCGAACAATCCACCAGCAATCCAATACAATAGTTCTGTCTCACGGAGATGAAAAAATGTTCGACAATAACCCTCGTGACTGGAATATATCATACAATCTAATCGATCCAACATACTGTTAGCAGGTATTGAGAAAGTGCCATTTCTTGAACCGTATAAATAAGGCATTACAAAAAAATTAATTGTTCTATTTGCCGCTCCTGTGTTTTCATGGATCCATTTTCCCGGAAATTTAAGGCCAGGCCCTCGTTAATGTTGTTGAAATGTCCTATGACACACATTTCTTTAGTGAATTCTTAAAATATTGAAAAATTAATAGAAAGTTATTTTGATTATACAGACCGTTTCAATATCTGAAGAAAATTTGTGAATTTTTTTCGCAAGCTTACAATATTTTGCTTACTATGTCAAGATCAGTTAAAATTGGTGCCCGGTAGAATAATAATTATTTTGTTTTGGATTATTCTGATAATCCACATAAAAAAATCTAATTTTCCTAAGAATTCAACATAAAAAATGAATAAAAAGTGTTGTCATCAAATCTGTCCATGATTAATCTTAGAGCGTTAGCTTAGAGCATTCTGATGAATTCCATGTTTATGTACATAGGACGAGTGAAAAAAATAGGACAAATTTGTCAGAAATATAACCAGATGAGTGTGTTATGTGCCTGCATGTAGTTGCGTTTGAGTGTATCATTCTGAATAGGAATGTTTTCAATAGAAATATGCTTTCTCAGGAATGCAGGCCACCGACATATGGGCGGTCCTTTATCATGTTTTCACTCGTTTATTGATCGACCAAATATTAACACGTTCATTGGTAGATCAGTTCCCCCAGCAAGTGTTTGCATTCACATTGGCCCATATTCCCATGTACAATCGTGCAAATGTGACTGCACATTTGTGAATATAACTGGAAGACCTTCCTAGATCCGGATCATGAGGTGGACCGACATAAAAAAATCTAATCGATTCTCACTGACCCATTCCCGAGGTGCCCTGAAACACAAACACACACACAAACACGCCATCACACACAAATTTGATTGAACGCAAACCCTCCGAGCGGACAATAAGAATATCAGCAGTACCAACAAGTTTTAATGTCAAACCTACAATGCCAAACAAAAATAAAAGTATGGTTATCAGGCACTGCCCGCGTCATTTCTAACCCCCCCCCCCCCCCAACCCCGCATTAAAAATTGTTATTATGATTTTCATCTAACAGGATAAAAAAAAACAATTTTGATAAGATTTCCATTGTTATGGAGTGCATTTGCCTGTTAAGCAAAACAATTCTGTTATTTTCATCCTTTTCTCTGATCATACGACAATTGTATCGAAACATAGAAAAAAAAGGTTAAAGAAAATATTGCCTGCCTGCACTGATTTCTGAAAAAAATGCCTGAGAACCATACCTTTTTTGCCTAAGACCTTAAAAAAATACAAAATTCATGTGTTTGAATAACCTGGATTTTAGGATTTTAAATCAATGTTCGGATTAATCATTACAAAGCTTTAGCTGAATATGAGGTGTTTATAAAATGTTCTAAATGTTAATTCTGCATTCCATGAAAAATGGCTTAATCTGAGCCAAACCGTTGACAAACAAACAGGTCAGATAACAAAACTTGCAACGTAGGAAGAGTCGTGGCTTTGTGTCATTTTTCAATAAGGGAGGAAACTAAGTCACTGGCCCAGCAGTCACAGAAACAAGAGCTAGATCAATTATCTGTTAACCAGACTTTTTAAAGTTTCCCCATCTACCACTCCTCATATGTAATTCCTTAAAGAAAGAATATTTGACAAAAATCCTTTACAATCCCTCCATTTCAAATAACATTGTACATCTAACACAGCAACAATTGGTCTCTATAACAATAATACATATCTCAAAACTGTGTACCTGGAAGGCAGGCAGGCAGGCAGACGGGGAGATGGCTGGATGGATGGATGGATAGATTAGATATATAAGATAGATAGATTTTTGTCATAATTGAATTCATAAATATGGTTACCTTTTGTCTTTATAGGATTTTAAATAAAGCAGTAGGGAATTGTAATTAAAATCTGCAAACTATTTTTAAATCCAGTTGTTTCAGGTAAAATCCTCAGGAATATATCATTTTTGATTGCCTGTGATACCAAAGTATGCGAGTAAAGCATGGACGCACGATGCTATGAGACACGTCAAAAAGTTCGATATGCAAATGTCCCATGAGGTCGGAAGTATGTTAAAAGGTTTGGTATAAAAAATTATTCAATATTTTATATTTTAAAATATTTTCGCTCTAGATAAGCGTTTTTAAGAAGGGAAAACAAATTATTTAAAGGGTCCCAATCAATTATAAAACATGTTGAATTCAAACGAGAAATAGCTTCTTCCCTTTAAAATAAAATTGTACTCCTGTGAAGGAGTGTTAAAACAGTCGACCTGGCGCGATGATAAGTGTCAACAAAAACACAGCGCGTGTATCGCCCGGCCACAACACGTGTCAATCAGTAGATGCCCTGAATGATTCGGCCCAAAAAGTGTATTACATGTTCCCACTGGATGAAACTTCGATGGTTGCGTCTCACATCGCACCTCTGGTCATGGGGCCTTGTTATGGTCAACAGTCACACGTGTACTGAGTTTACCAACACGCACAGCCATTACAAGGTGTTAAACAGCCATATGCAAGGTACTGGGTTGTGTAATTGGATGGTTTTGCTGCAAAACTTCTGTATTAAGCAAAAACTGAACTGATAGTGTAAAAGAATAGGGATGATATTACTTCTGATTATGTCCCTTTAAGAACAGCTGAAGTAGTGTAAGGTCCAAGTGTTCGACTCCCGATCGAGATGCTTGGCTACTGCTCTTTTGTTTAAAGGGGCCCAATTACCTACAAAACAAGCTTAATTAACACAAAAATAGCTTTTTCCATTTAAAATTAGATTTATACCAGCAAAAATATTGCCCTTAAACCGTTTGCTTACTTCTGTAAACGACCGGGCGCGACCACGGGTGTCAACATAAACACAGCGTGTGGATCACCCGGCCACAACACGTGTATATTAGGAGATGCCCTGAATGACTTGGCCCAGAAAATGTGATACATATTCCCGCTGGCTGACACATTGAGTGTTTTGGCTCACATTCTGACCTCTGGTCACACGGCCTTTTAATATCAAACACACGTGGACTGTGTTTACCAACACGCAAAGCCATAACAAGCTTTTTTAACAGCCGTATGCGAGGTACTAAGAATATAATGATTGTGCTGGAAAACATTTGTATAAAGCAAACCTGAACGGAAAGTGTGAAAGAATAGGCATAATATTGTTCCTGATTATGTCCCTTTTAAATGTCTATGATTGAAAAACGGATTTTGTGTTCTTGATAAGACGATCGTAGACTGGCCAAACTTGTTCTCTTATCTGTCTGGCTATTGTTACAGGTGCTCTTTTTATTGTGTGACACGGGCGTAACTCGTGTTGTTGTTACATTCTATGTTTAATCTGTACTGGTTGAACTCTCGTTGTCATGTGAGCCTTGGGTTTTCACGCCTGTTCGTGGGTCACGTGATGAGCCTGGTATGTGTAGAGACACATGGCTATGTCTTTCTAGATAATTCCTGAAACGCGTGTTTACTGTTGAGTAGGTTCCTTATAGACTGTTCGAGAAGTGGAAACTTCCCGGCTTAGGGGGTGAAGGTATATAATCAGGCAGAGCAGATACCAGCGGACGCAGAAGCGTGTGTCAGGACCTTATCCGACGAATGCGGCAATTATAGATTTTCAAGAAATTTCTCATGGATTTTATACATTTGGACTTCAGTTTACTTTCTGTGTTGATGCAAGAACTTTCCACTGGACTGTCATTCTCCGAGAGTTTACATTCAAAGGATATCGTGGTGACCGTGTTGGTATCGAGGTACTGTACCATTATCTTTCTGTGTGATTATATTGACTTGTTGCTATAACACTGTTTTACTGTATAATTGTATTGATTTAGTGTATTGTATTGTTAGGGTTGTTTTAAGAATAAATTATAGTTATTTGTTAACAAAAAAACACTAACTTCTTTATTCATTCCCCTAGACATTTCACGCTGCCTAGTGTTACAGAATCTGATTTTTTTATCTATATTACAAATTTGTGTTCATCACGCATACGTGATCTGTTTATAATAGGTTCCGTAACATAAAATTGGGGGCTCTCGTCGGGATGCTTAACAGTTTTCAAATTTATTAGGCCTTGACCTGGACATTTTTTTTATCATACCTTGTTTACAAGATTACATATTGTTAACGGTACATTGTTAAGAGGATTTATCTCAGTGGTTTTTTGTTATTGTTTTAACGTCTTAGCATGGCAGATTTCAAACCTGAGACATTTGTTGACGATCCCGACCATGATCAACTTGAACAGTTGTCAAAAGAACAGTTGTTGCGTTTGGGACTTTCTTGTTAACAATGTAAGGACCAAAATACCTAGCTAAATGTGAAAAGAAGCTTTGAGAAAGCCTAATATCATTGCTAAAATTAGCAAGATCTTATTAGCAAAGGTTTAATTGAAGAGACTGAAGTTGAAACATAAAAAAATGATAGCCTTGCTATGCAATTAGAATTTAAAAAGTTGGAAATGCAACATGAGCTAGCATTAAAAGATATGGAAGAAAGGTTAAAAAAAGAAAGACTAGAAAAAGAAAAAGAAATTGAGTTAAAACGACTGGAGTTAGAAAGACTTAAACTAGAACATAGTCTAAGTGCTGCCCCAACTCACAGTTTTGATGTTACTAAACACATTAGACTCACGCATACGTGATCTGTTTATGATAGGTTCCGTAACACTATTACTACAACATTGCCTCGCTATGTATATATTCAAATATATATTAATTCTGCATTAATATATAGAGGTTCCCCGTTGGTATGACCCGGCAATGGAGACGATTACACACCCAAGGCCCGCAGGCGCAGTAGTCACCGGGCATGGTTAACACCAGGATATAAAATAATGGGAAGCGTGTGGTACTGTCCTGTCAAGTAGTCCGAAACCGGAATGGGATTCTGTAGATGAACATACACTCAATTAAACAACCATTAAAAACTGAGGCTGTTACCTTCAACAAAGATAGTTGTTTTAAATGTTGAGTAGAGACCGAAGTGAAAAGAAAAGGAAGTAGGGCTTAGTCTAGTCCCTTTGATAAGAAGTGTTTATTTTCTTCGAGCCTAATTAAGAATATTGAGCAGCCCATGCTGAAGACAGCTTTTAGTGAAGGGCCTCACAAACAAATCGGATTTTAACCCCGACTCGTCACCATGCAGATAATCATACAATCGTATTACATCTGTTTGATTTAACACACTAGTTCCATACCGCTGTCTCACTACAATACATGAATGCACCTTCACTGTCGACGTCCTTCCCGGTGGCCTTCTCGATCTTTAGACTCATTTCGAACTTAAGACAGCTAATTGGGTCTAGCCTAGGAACCCCTTTTTAGTCACCCAGAATGGAATCGTTATTCAGGCAAGGTTAACGTCGGTTTTTTTTTTATGTGCTGTGTGTCATTGGTGTCCTCTCTGATTTGCCACTGGTTTGCTGGTGGGATTTTTCTCAAGGGATTTTTCTTTATGTAGTTTATATACCGTGTCTTGACAGATTTTTATGTCAATATACAGAGATTGTTCTATTTGCTAGTATGCAGCATAAATTACTGACGAAATTTATGAATGCTGCAAATAAGAATAGAATTAAAAATCTGCATTCCAATGAATGCAAGCCTCGGCCATGTGATGGCGGGATCCCCATAATTATGGGATGCCCAAAAAAACGGTGTTTGATTTCATTTATTCGGCCCATTTTGGCAGGTTCATTGAAGTAACATTGTGGACATTCCTTGAAAGCGTCCCTGAATCCGGATCATGCGCTAGATGCAGACCAAAAACTGATCCGTTCATTATTGACCCATTCCCGAAATGCTCCAAAATCTCCGTTCATGATTTAGTGAGTTATGATGTTGATAAATATACAAACACAGCCACACACAAGAACGGGGATATTAATCCATGAAAAAGGGATAGTGGGAGAGACGCCAACACATAGTTGCTACGTTCTTATGCTTAACCTGGACACGAACAGGAACGCCATCTTGAAGAGCTTTAATCAACAGACTCGATTTGTTCATTACATCGCGATTGTTTGGGGATTCTCTGTGAGTTATACATAGGAGACATTTAAATGCATGGATAACTGTCACAATAAATCATCCATATTTCCCATGGCCAATACTAAATAATGCTCCAGAGGCCTAAATGTAGGAAAAAGAGAAAAGGAATCACGCCTAATGGACCACAAAGCGCTAGAATTTGCGTCTTGTGCCAATTATTTTCCTATTTCTGCAGGCGATAATCATATATAAAGACTACTGGCATTTCCGATACATTTGTTTACCTGGGCCAGTGTTTTGCGACCAAACCCCCTTTTGTACAGTCCTCTATTCGCCCCTGTTTTAGCAGAACTTCTCTACTTCTTCTCTCATTCAGATATACTGTGATTGGCTTTTTGTTCGGGAGAATTTAAAATTCCCAAAGGAGCAATTTTTGCGAAAATAAAAACTTTCGGAATAAGACGCCCCATCTGCACAGGTGTAATTTTGTGACTCGTAATTAAAAAATTAATAATTAAAAAAATCATTACTTTCTCATAACTGCCACTATCGCATGACAAACTTTCCACCTGTGCGACATTCCCTTAGCTAATCTTAACATATAGGGTAACTGATATATTTATGGCTATATACATTTTATAAGTTACGGTATCATAAATCGCGAAAATGAAACCTTGAATATGAAGCCAACTACAATGAAATATGACACCATGGAAAGTTAAGGTACAAAATTAGGTAAATCAACATAATGGTCCTGGACGAAGAATATATATATATATATATATATATATATATATATATATATATATATATATATATATAATCCTAAATTCTGCAAAGATTAAATAAAAAATTTAATATTTTTATAACGTTAATACACAAAACAAAAGAAGCAATTACCAGAGTATTTATGAAATTTGGAAATGTGGAAAGAGTCAATTTTTACAATAAACCAAGTTATTATAAGTTTGGGTTTGGAATGCATGTTTTCTTCTCTCTATATAGTTTCTTAGTTATCTCATGAAAGATTCAGAAATAATGGCCCCGGGGTAGATCTCTGTGTATACATTTTTGCAGATGAAAGTGTGCAGACATGAAAATTGACTGATGTTTTCCTTTTTAACTATTTTTCATGCTAAAGTAATGTTTTGTCTATCATATCTATAGTAATTATAACTGGGGCAGGCAACCACACCCACCTCAGCCTCTTCAGCCTTCTAAGATCCTGGTAGAGCTCATTGGTCGTATGAAAATGTGACGGTTATGGCCTTGGACTTTCACAGTTTTTTCCTTGCCAATACCTTCCACGCGATGGTGTCACTGCACTCCAACACGTATCCTTCGTGTAAAATGTCAACGAATGAGCTTTAGCCTTTCACAAATAATTGCATTTATGTTGAATGTCAATCAGGAGGACTGGAATTCATTGATATATGACATTTAATTAGCCTCATTTTTTCAGTTACTGCAGAATATACGAAAGGTGATTCCTGAATGCATGTTTAACTTACAGTTACGATGAGTTCGTATTTATAGTCTCCGCCTGGACGGTGTGCGTTCATCTCTGTTCGTGTGAGTGTGTTTGGGGGGGGGGGGGTGTGCGTTTGTGCGTGTGATTGTGTGTGAAAGGGTGGGTGTGTATTTTGGTGTGGGTGTTCAAAACATAACTCGCGCAATCATAAACGGAACCTCATGAAGTCTTCAGGGCAATTCGGCAATGGATTAATGAATAGTCGGTAAGATTTTTTGTGGATCCGGGACATGGTCCGGATTGAAGAGCGCCATCTTGGAATATTCACAAAGTCGCAGTCACTTATACACGAATGAAGCTGGGATTGTGGACCAAATAAATGGATGCAAACACAATTTTGGAGCGTCTATCCAAAGGGACCCTCCTTATGGCGGAGGCTTGCATTCCTTAGAAAGGTTTCTGGTTTGAATCGGAGATAAACAAAATGATAATTTTTATCAGAGACAGATTTCAAATATCACTTTGTAGTTTCTGCAGTTTGAGCAATTTCGCTGTTGTTATGAAATGAATTAGACAGTAATAGTATGCATTCCAGTTGACAATGCCAGTTGACGTATCAGCCAGCGTACTATGTCACAGGGTATTGCAAAGTTTGAGCCGGAATTTGTTTTGTTATTAGCCCGCCATAACTTTTTAAAAGCCAAATCGGCCTCGTAAGCGCCCGGTTTGATGACCAAAGAGCAGGCAGGTAGATGACCGATATAACGGAAAATATCTTTTATACAAATATACTTAGCCGACGACGAATTGGTTTAAAATTAGTTGATATATCAAAGAATGGTCCTCCACCGACTCGGTCTGATCTTATTTCAATTAGCCCGACGAACCCTGCATTAATAAGCGCCCTGCCGAAATGAAATCAATAGACTGGTCGTAATATGTAACCGCAACTGATGTGTTTTGCTAACAAACTCGCAGACAGTAGCCATGACCGGCTGTTTCTGCGACTGGTCGCGGACGCAAATGGTCGTACCTCAGGTGTGACTGGGCTTGAACAATTAATAAACTTGTGAATGCTATCCCAAGTGCATAAGGTGTGTGTGTTGGGGGAGGGTGGGGGAGGAAGGATTCATTATCAACTTACTGTAAGTTATAACTGTAATACTATAAATATATAATATACAATGTTTATTATACATTTTATTTAGCCTCTAGAGGACTTTTTTTTATTTCATTATTATTTTTAACCTACCATATATGATTCATGTAATGTATGTAATATACAATGTTCATTATTTTTTTAGTGGAGGTTACCGCCTCCATTTTTAAATTTAACTTAAGTACATACATACTTGTACATCTGCAGAATTCCATGCCGGGTTCGAGCTACGTGACAGCGCTGTATTACACGCCTTTTCTAATTTTATATCCTGGCGTTAACCAGGACCGGTACCGCGGTGTGTCCTGCACCTGCGGGACCTTGTTGCGTAATCGTTCCCATAACTGGGTCATATCACCGAGGAGACCCCGAAAGGCGCACTCCTTTGTGAGTAAAACGCGGCCGTTGGGCACGTCCTTCCCATTAAGCCTGCAGAGCGCTCACCCTGGGTGGGGGCCGTCCATGAAAAATCTCACGGGCTCGGCTGAGATTCGACTTCACGATCTTCCGGCTTGAGTCTTGCGCTCTACCCCTGAGCCACTTTGTCATTTGGAGAACTGTTTTTTATCATTATGTTAAAATAGTAAAAGAGAGTCACAGTTCGGTCCTTCCATTTCATGTTGCCTTCATGTTCCACACTGCGGGGATGGAACACTCACTTTGGCCCTTTGGAAAAAAGTTAGATCCGCTACTGAAAATGTCATGCGAAATAAATAAGTCAAAAGAATGATTAAATGGGAGCAAAGAGATTGATAACAAATGAGGTGAATGAAGTAATCAAAATAAATTACCGCATAGACACATACCATCCTCATATAATTGCTGCTGAAGGACATTTGATATTCATCTTTTCGGAGATTTATTGGGAATAATGAATCTTTACAGGTATATCAGTTTTAAATAACCCTCGCTTCAGATAACCCCGTAAATTTGAAATAGATTTCACATTACAACCCGGGGTAACTTGAAATCAATTACCCCATATTTTTTTTTCGACTAGGCCAAAAAAAGGATGGTTCTAAGAAATCAGTGCGCGAGGGCGATTTTCTTTTACTTTTTTTGTGTGTTAAAAAAGTCATATGAGCAGGGAAAAACATAATAATAATAGAATTGTTTTGCTTAACAGGTAAATGCACGACATAAAAAAAGAAATCTTATCAAAATTTTATTTTTTTATCTTCTTGAAAGAAATGACCGAGTGGCTTGAGCCCAAAATAGGTAAGTTTCTATTGAAAATCAAAATAAAAATGTTCATGCGGGGGTTAGAATTGACGCGCGCGGTGCCCGAGAACCATAGCTTTTCTTTTGGCCTGACCCTTCAAAACATATGCTTTTCTTGCTCTAACTTCATATCATTACTTTATTCTGTATTAATACATAAATTAGGTTAAATCTGTGGTCATCTAAGGTTAGCATGTAATGTACGTGTAATGGGCCTTGACGAAGTGTATAGGGGTCAATATAAATAAAATTAACAAAATAATGAACATTTGCGACAACTTCATGTTACATAGATCTATTCAATCTTTTAAATTCCGTATCTGTCACGTGACATTTTTAAAGGTATAACATGAGTTCTAAGCACGCGATTGTATCATTTAGTAAAATCAGAAAGCGGGTAGTCTGAACCGTGCGGGGGTGACCTGAAGTTAGGTTCAGACTATCCTTGGGGCTAATGTGAAACTGATTTTAGATTACGGGGAAGGGGGGTAACCTGAAATGGGGGTAACCTGAAGTCTTTACACCGTTATGTGAAAAGCAGTCGATTTAACTCCTAAAACTAGCATTAAGAATCCTGAGAGAGCACTGAAATTAACATCCCACATCAGTACATACAGGTGAAATAAACAAAACATCAATTTTAATTAAGATTCTGAGGTAAATCCTTATGGAAAAGAATAATATCACAATCGTCGATCGTGATCATTCCGTGTAAAAAGGAGACTGCTGTATATTATCCGGATGCCGCGTCTAGATGGAGGACGAAATCTTTTGTCATTTAACACCGGTTTTGTTAAAGGACATGAGGTTGTGTTAGAGTTTCCATTATAACATCTAAAGTTTGGGCATCTTTTCATCTAGATTCTAATATAAAATTTAATTTAAAAATATTTAATATTTCTAAGAATCAAGAGCAGGAAAATGGGATCTATTATATTAAATTATCTCATTCTGATATATATTTTTGGTCCGAATGAGGTGAAATTAAAACGTCACCGTTCAATCAGTCAAAAACAGACATTTGAACACAATGCCATAGTTTGACCAAATATTAAAAATACTTGCCAGACACTGCAATTATTAAGAACATATAGTCCGACAATTCATAAATCAAACATATTTTAGTAATGCAAAATGGGATTATGGCCAATATCAACCATTATCAGTGACCTCACGCATATACAACAATGGGATCATGTGACCTATATTTAAATTAGATTAATTTTTTTCATGGTAGAAATGAAACACCAAAATCGTTCACTAAGTTTAAAATACGCAGTATTTTTTAGAAGTCTGCATTAGACATTTATAATTATGTAAAATTAACACTAATAACTAAACTATATGTCTGCGTAGTCGTTCGCTTACCTAATACCGATGACAACACACCCGTAATCAAACTTTTATGCGTTGCACTACGATGTTACTCTTGCACTACAATGCTGGCCCTTATATTTATGGATGGAGCTGTCTTCCCGTAAACAAAGAAATAGCTGTATGTCACAATGTGATAGGATCTTTGGAATAAAATTTTCCGAGTGGTGATCCAGATTATACGGAGCCCCTGTAGGGACATTATGCTATATTTTTTTTGTAAATATCGCGTTCTCTCGCGATCTTTTCGCGTTGGCTTGGTAACCATTCATAAGTACTGAGAAGAATAATAATTGTCATTCTTTTAGGCGTTATGTGAGCGACAATCGATCAATTAACGCTCGCAATATTGATAATGACGGACAGTTTTTACAATTTACTTACCCGTCGCTTCAGTCATCTGTGGATCAAAATATGGGTTATTTATGAATCAATCATTTATTATTTAATGAATATTTTGAAAATTCATGTAATAATGTATAATGATATTTATTTACTTGAATATTCAATAACATTTTGTATGGCAGTAATAATAATAACACTTAACAGGTCTTATATGTTTTGCAGGATGACTGGTGGAGTATATAAAACTATATAACTAGCTGTGCCCGATTTACACAGAGAAATATGACTGCTGTGGACATTTGAACAGTTTAAAATAATAAGACAGTAATATGCTTATTCATGTTATATACGTCTGCTTTAAAATTGTGATATTAATAATCTTTTATCTTTTTCATGAGTCAAGTTAATCTATATCATATATTTCAATATATTTAAACGGATTGCGGTTTAATATCCTATATAATGATAAATTTACACACCGGTAACGTGTTTTATGAACCTATAATATATATATATATAATATATATATATATTAAACTATCAATTTAGTATTTTATGATTTTTTAATATTGACTTTAAACGATAATTATTTATCCTTATACGGTGATAATATTTAGGGATGATACATTTACTATGTATATATACATATATATATATAAATATACCATGTATATATATACCATGTATATATATATATATATATATATATATATATATATATATATATAGTTCTTAAAATTTCTAACGAACTGTTAATAATGATATATCTAATAATCTTTTATTGGTGATATGATAAATATAAATTTTCAATAAATATAATAACTGTATAACTGTGTATAATAAAGGAGAGTTGTATTTTGTATTGACTAGTCTTCTATATTTAGCATATAAAGTTAACCATATATGCTGTGCTAATATGTTAACATGTCATTGTGTGGAACAGCCCCAGACACTACCATCACCACACCCAGCTCTAATTGGCTTATACTATTTGGTATTATTGCATCCCTTCACAAAATTACACCAGTATATATTCAACACTTTTTTGCGTCATGCTGTTAGCAGACACATCAACGAACCAAGGAGAATATATAACTTCATCCCTGGAATTATTATAATATACAGAACTTTAATTGGAAGAAAAAGGGAAAAGTCTTGAACACCCAGGCCAAACCTATAATGCCTCGCATCGAAACATGTAACATCTAAATGAGCGGTGATCTGTCTCCAATTTTGAAAGGTTTTATTAAAATGTAGCCATTATAATTTTACGTCATTTTCGTACCATACCATGATAAGATATTTGCATCACTATACGATTATTTGATCAGAATGAAATCCAAGGATCTTTTGTGATCACAGTCTTTACAAAACGGACTGTTTAATCAGTTAGCCGGCAATGCTCAGTGACTGCTACAAGGGGAAACTTAGATCCTCTCGGTCGAACAGCCCAGATTTTTGCCTATCTGGCTGGACGCGTTGACCCCCACCCCCCCCACCCCCCTCCCCCAAACCGCGCAGCCGATTGAGCTTTCGCGCATCACAGACGCTTACACCGTGTTCTTAAAAGCATGGATTTATTAAACTGAATTAAACTTGAGCAGTCTAGTTCTGTTTGTTTTCATTTCAGGTCACGTAGAAATGTGTTACAGATGTGACTGTTGTAATATTCGGTTCCCCTCACTAATAGATTTCCATTAGTGTATCACGACAGCAGCAAACTCAATCTACATATATTGCAAATAAGAAATAACATTTAGGTTTATCATTTCCGCATAATATAGCTTAATTGTACCTTGGTGCTGTATACGAGATTATATGATATTTAGAACATCTGAAAACACTTAATTGGATCAAACTTACATTTCATATAACGTGCTGGCAATCTCGTATAACGTATACCTCTTATCTTTTAATCTTGCATATTTCTTATTTCATTTGCCTCCACTAATGCTATCACTCTTACACTCGAGTTAGTTGAAAATAAAACACGCCTCCCAAAAGGTTATAATAATAAAGATTTAACATTTATTATCACTCGGTATTAATTTCAATCTATCCTACAAAAAGGAGACTTTACGTTGAATTAACTCGAGTAATGAGCAAATAAGAAATTCTAGAGAATTGGTAAGGGTAATTTTAAACATAATCACGTGGAGTGAATGACCATGGCTTTCTATGAAAGGACCATAGACTACTCGGTATTTTATTCATTTAAGGCACGTTAGCAATAGCTGATGAATATTCAGTAGGGTTTGGTATCGCCTGCAAATTTCGAATTGCAATATATCGCGATACTTACTCTCCTTCAAATAAATTCAAAATCATATTAGCCTTCCGAAAAATTCTATGGACAAGCAAACAGAAGACAGAGAAATCCTCCGGCCATAGTGTCACAAGAGACCTGTGACGTTTTTCTCATTAACTGTGGTGTTGCACTTTAAAGTGAGTATAGCAAAAATAGATGATTGTTTCTCTAAACTGATGTATATTAATATGCCGTATCATATATCAATGTAAGCGTAAGGGAACGCAGGTGTTTTATTTGATGTCAGTTTCATTTCTGTCGTGACTCTGTGAGGATTGTTTCTTGTCGAACTCGTCGAAGTTAGTCTTGTTTCTTGTTAAACTCGTCAGATCTAGTCTAGACAGTTTCCTGTAACAGCTTTGTTTGATGTAGGTTTCAGAGTCAACGCACGTGCAAGCAGGTTTTTCTCATATTCACGTGGAAGCAGGCGTGCCCATTTAATATTCATGCATTGAGCAGCAGATCTCCACAACATTGTAAGGCGATAGGCCAGGAGCATTGTCAGGATGTATAACATAGGCAAGGGTATATATGCTCAGGACACCATAGATAAACCACGGTCTACCAGGTCAGCAATTAGTAGTGGCGTCTAGCAGTTTGACGGTCCAGTGAATTACAGGGATTGTCAGAGATCGACCAGCAGAGGGACGGTTTCCCCGTGTATTGAGAGTCATTGTCTGAGGGCGGCCAGTGTGGCTCACAAACGGACCTGTGATTTATGTTTACAGATTGACTAAATAGATGACAATCATCAAACATGGTAAAGCCCAGTAACAGACCAGAGAACTATACATTCGCTGATGGTTTCGCGGTACAGTTGATTGTCTCGAGTTGTGTTATGTTCAGGTAAGGATACTGCGTGCCTTACAGACATTGTCATCGTAATACGACAGTGCATGGAGTCTTGTAGCCTATCAGTGTGAGTTTTGGCGAGCAGATTTCCAAGGAGAGACTCTGTGGTGAACCAGATATTTGTCCGGCGGAGAGAAACGCCAATGGTTATTCTTGCTAGATACAGGGACTAGGCCTAAATCAAGTCACGTGAATGACAGTCATGTGAAGCAGCAGACCAGCTTCAGTGTGAAGAGAACTCTGTGTTGTGTGCATAAATAATACTCAGTCACGACATTATGGAACATCATCTCCTGAGAATTGTAAATTACTTTTTTGTTATATTTCATTGTTACGTTACACGTTTCAGTCAACTCAATTCCCCGTTAGAAAGAACCTGGAAGACCATTCCTTCGGGGGAACGACACATAGTGATTCGAGTATGTCCTTTATTCCATCTCAGTATTGCACGCATAAAAAAAGAAATTGCTTAAGAAAATCCCCACTGCGTGATTTATGAAATTACACCAAATAATTCCAGTTACATGGATCAAGAAAGATGTTTCCATTTATAATTGATTACATAGGCAATATTGCTTTTACCTGTGCTGGTTTGCAGACAATCAAGTTTCAATTAACTGGTATAATGACGGCGCGTATATAAAAATATATTTTAAAACAAATTCATCATTGATTGTATATACAACATTCAGTTACATTCAGTTTTTACTCACAAAGTCCTTCCAGGAAAGACATTCATTGTATATGGTATTAATCTTGGAAAACCAAGCGAGAGGTAATTGATTTACCAAGTGGGATAAATAGGGTTAAATGTAAATGGAACCTTGCGGTAATTATATTACACGACAGCTTGTATAACCAAAGTAGGAAAGAGACCATGTGAAATTTAAGTGCTGAAGAAATAATACATTACCTCATACATAAATAAGATATGCAAAAATCGGCATTCCTACAACAAAATTATATTACCCTTTACTCTCCCTAATAACTTCGGAGTTAATTAAGTTAGTATAAAATAACGTGAAATCACCCTTACATAAGCCCCCCCCCCCCTTCTCAGCTTTCTGAAAGCACCAAATCCATCCAATAAACATTATATACCATATCTCTACAGATTTTTAATATATATAGATATATAAATATATATATATTACAATGACGACATATATTATATATATATATATATATATATATATATATATATAAAACAATACTTTGATAGGCACTATACATTCTAAGAAGGTGTGCCACTGATATATACACATATATATGTATATACAAAATCCTGTCCGGCGTACTAATATACCTGATGTGGCGTACTTTCCGCTCGTTGTTGAGTACTGCGCCGTAAAGGAGGAGCACTACAGACATACAGCTAAACACACTGATAGTCATGCTTTCTAATCAACGATCTGAAAAATCAACAGGTAGTCTTTAAAAAGACACATAAACGTTTTTTAAGGTCGTTTGTGAAAATAATTGAGAAGAAAAATAACACAAATAATTGGAACTAGTACCGGACTATTTTCTGGGTGAATCAGTTCGTAAGTAAACATTTTCGCTCTTTTTGGGCTTAAACGAAAATATTCCACTTCATTGCCCTGAGGATATAAGCTCACTAATTATCTTTACGCTTTTAAACGAATAACCTGGATTCAAGTTAAATGGAAATGTTTATTACATCTCACTTGCATTTTGTTTATTAATGGAATCGATGTGTCGAAGCTATACCAGTTATTTATTTTCAAGAACATACATCCATAAGGCGGCAGAGAATTTAAATGTTAACCTGCCCGGGGCTCAAACATACGGACAGCGTCACAAAGGCAATTACGTGGATTTTGATCAATTTAACCATTACCGTTTTTAAAAGGTAAGTTTCCATTTAAGAAACACCAATTACGGCACTGGAAACACCCTTAAGTCATTTCTGGAAACACCCTTAAGTCATTTACAGAATCATTCAGTAATGAAAGGATATATAAAACAAAACATGTCCAGTACATCAATTTAGGCCAGTGATTGACGGACCACGTTTACTCGAATCCTTTCCTCGTCGCCAGTGGTAGTGGTGGGCCACCACACTGCGCAAAATCGGACTCAAAAGAGTACGACTCGTTCTACTGGTTGGGTTTTAGGGCTTCAAAATCTGAAGCCCACAATGCACCGGGGCTTCTACATACACAGATGGCTTAGGTATAAATGTAGTGAAGACGGGAATGTAGTATGTTCTAATATGTTGGATAAGAATTGTTTCAGGGAATATAATTACATAAAGATAGATTTTTTTATGTAAGGATTTGGTGGAATAAGTAATAATGTGTGAGCATGGCAGAGCCATCTGTATTCATTAGTTTATCCATCTAGTTAAAATTAGCAGGTAATTTGATAAATCGATTTTGTTTAGACGTTTGTACTTCTGGTATTAATCTTTAATACGCTTGGTGGTTGTGGCACTCAACCGTTGTCATACAGCTCCTCGGTGTTTTGTTCAATTCTCAGAAATGCTAGGTGTTTTTTTCTGATCTGTGTCCTAATTGAGTTTTTTTACAACATATGCTTTTGAATTTTACATTATTTCAAGAAGGGTAGCGTCATCTTGGCTGTCGGAAAACAAAGACATACAAATAGTTATCTAAATAACCAGTTTTACCAAGATACAATCTTCGTGAATAAGATGCACAGCTGTGGAACCCCCGAAAGGCGCTGTTTGAGCGTGGAATACGGCCGTTTGGAACAGCCTTCTTATTAAGCCTGCAGAGCCCTGGGTGGGGCCCGACCGTAAAAAAAATCTCATGGTGTCAACTGAGATTCGAACTCCCGATCTCCCGACTGTGAGTCCTGTGTTCTATACCCCTGACCCACAGAAACCGGTACGACCACTTACTAATATGGTTATACATGTCAGGAAATCGTCGTAAGTCGATAGGCCAAAGACTGTTATTATTTATGTTATCCGTAAATAAAAGTTGGATATTGTAAACTATAAAACAATTTATAATAAGAAGGAATTTTCCCTGGTTTCATTGTTTCTTTAGGTCCCCACGAAACTGTTAAGAGTGTGCGGTTATCCCAAATAATTATAGACATATGAATATTACTTCAAGAATATTTAACTAACGGTATATTCGCATATATAACTATATATATATATATATATATATATATATATATATATATATATATACAAAAGTACGTTTAAATATTTTGAAATATCATAAAAGTTTATCTTCATGTGGGCCGTGAAAAGTTCACTTTGATTTGCTCAAAATCTGAACAATATTGTTATTTCCGGAAACTAACAGAAATTGAATGAATAAACTCTGACTGATTTAGTGTTCTCGGGCAGATTAAATATTTCTTTGCTTGTGAACAATATCAACCTGCGGTCAGATGTAACAATGAGAGCACTGTTTTAAGTCCGTGGTTAATTTTGTTTCATTGCCTAAAATGTAAAATGTCGTGCAATTCATCTAATAACAATAGGTCCACTGCTCTTGCTTTTGAAAGACCTTTTGTGACTGTCGAAGCACCAGCCTTTCAATTTCCAATTAATGAACCCAACCGACTCTTCACGTAACTCCTCTTAACTCAAGGCCGGCTGTTACAATGTTATGTTTTAATGTTATATGACCTATCTTAATTAAATAAATTTAATCTGTCGCGTTCATATTACAAAAATAGTTGCCTCAACATTATGTACAAAAACCCAGGAAGTACAGAATGGTTTGGCTCGAATCATTAAAATAGTGATATGTTTAGAAAAAAATAATCTTCGTTGCACATTTAATGACACGGTTAGTCTATAGATGTCTTAGTCTATAGTGCATGGCTTCTCCGTTCAAGTTTTTAATCATAATTTCAAATCAATGTGATTGACTTTCTTTTTGTTTAGAACCCATGGTGAATATCAAGGATGCAGCAATTTCAAGAATCAACATATTCATATATTTTTTCTTGTCGAAAATATGTAAGGATTTTAAGGAGAGGTCCATGGCCTGTTGGTGGTACTCTGTTAAACGATTATGAAAGTAATGACATGATAAGAAATTTAAATATTCTGAAGCTTTCTGGATTTCAGGTTTTAGATGGGCTTAGGAAATATTCCAGAATTCAGGACTTGTCATTAAAGCATTAAAGCGAATCTCTAATATTTTACCATTATGTCATTGAAGCACCAGCAGGCCTCTTCTGTTCAGTATTCCACCTAACCATCCTATCACCAGATGTCGTTTCTACTTAAAACAAACCTCTTCAAGTTAGGCACCTTTGGACGGCGTAGACTATTTGCCTCAACTGTAAAACTTCAACATTAAAATTTGTTACATTTCAATGAAACACCTTTACACTTCACTTGCATATGTAAATAATTCTTATTCCTTGAAGCTCTTACCAGAAAACACCGATGTTTATGTAATATTCCTTGAATTCTTATTCAATGCATTTGAACGGATAACCTTACCCCCTTCACTACATTTACACATACTTAGAAGCCCCGTTTACTTGTGAGAAAACCTTAACCAGCAGTTATTACTCTTATGAGTCCGATTCTGCGCAGTGTGGATCTTAACCAGTTTAAGGCAAGCTGATGTATTGGCAGTATAACTGGCTTTCAGGGAGGTGAACAAGGTTACGGATTCGCTATCTGTATGCTAGAACCCCTGGCCATGGATTTAAACACAAGCATTCGCCCTCTTCACCTGTCTGGGCGGATTAAGAGAGGGCAAGCAACCCCTGTTTTTGGACCCACAAAATCAGTGCCGGATTTTGTTTCTTGGGCCGTTTCCTTCTCCATATTATTATATGCTTGTATTTTTGTTAAAAGTGTAATGAAACTCCCCGCATACTTGTTGGCCAGTGCCGGGATGTTGAGCTCCCCCTCCCTCATTTCTTAGACACTGTACCCATCCCTGTGTATATTTAGGATGATTATCCTCCTTCCGCATATTATTGTTGTTTGGATCGCAAACAGAAAACTATAATAATTAACAGGCCCGAAAAAGCAGAAAAGTAGTCTGCATTTTCTAGTGCATGCAAAAGGAAATTTTAGTGTCCGGGAAGACGGTTTTCAGGTAAGTAACTAAACTTTTATCTTATACAATATATCCACCATTCAAAATCAAGCTCGTCAAAATCAAGTTAGTTTTCCAGTTTTAAGTGCTCAATTCTAATTACAAATTTTGTTTAATATGCAGAGATTATACACCATATTCAGTTAAATAGCACAAATGGTACTGACTTTAGCGAACCTGTCATGTCGGCCTTGCTCAGTCGACAGTTATTGTCACTTTTGAGTATTTTATAATAGGGGATTAATGTAACATGAGGCGTGTTGAAGCAAGGACAAACATATATATAGATAAGTAATTTCTCTGGAGGGCTCATTAAGGCCAAAGTACTGAAAGCTAGCACCAGTGTGCAAAAGTCGACAGCCACCTATTAGTACAAGAAGGTGGTCCGTATTTCTGATTGGTCTAAGCGAGAAAGACACTTAATTTAGATAATTTCAACAGTTACGTTCGTCACACACATTTATGTTGTATCACATCTCTGTTATCTTTGGACATGATTTCTACATGCACGTATAAGTTCATTTCAGGTTTCAAGGATTTAAATCTTTCTCAAAACTATCTGCAAAGGCATCACTGGCATGCACGCATTGATGCGAAAGCCGCAATAGTTCTTTTATATTTTGTCATTGGTCTCACGAGATGCAAAAATCTATCTTTATCAGGTCTTTATTTATTAAGCACAATAAGTGAAAGTATCTAATAATAAGTAAAGGATCATTTTCTTGGCTTATAAAAATCAGTTGTTTCCAAAGAGTAGGGAACTTTGCCCAATAGCACTTTTTAATCTATGTAATATAGGGTGTTTTTTTTTACATTTATTTTGTGGCGCTCTGCTCGTGGCAAGAACTTCATACCCCGGTATGTTTACCTTGAAGACCTGGTCAGTGATGATGTTTACATTGCGAACCGGAATAAGACGCGGGGGCATTCAGGTTTTCGAGGATATTTGACTGGTATCTATCTTTGGACGTATAAAGATTGTATGGTTGATGTGAGGAAAACATGAAAGATTTATTGAAATGTACGTTGCAAGGAAACTCTTCCTGAAGAAAGAAACAGAAATATGCTTACCTTGCAAGTAGCAGAAGCGGACCAACAGGGACTCCATGCAGAGGATCCCTATACCATTTTCAGCCACCGCAACCTTTTTTTTCCATCGTATCAGACACATTTTGAGACCTGAAACCCCGCCAGCACTCCACCCCACCCCTGTTCCTGAAATTGTGACCTTGAATTAGATTTTGTCATTAATCCTCCTGGGTTGAACCCTCTATTTCATAAAGCGAGAAACATGTGTTTTTTTTTTCTCTTTTACTGACCACGCACGTGGGTGAGAGCCTCGTTCAAATGTAAGGCCAGACATGCTAAAATCTCTCACCGAGAGCAAGCGTTATTCATATAAACAATAGTCCTTAATAGTATTGAGGCTGAGTGACCACGATGCACGCATTTCGGTCATTGCCGAAGGCAGTTCGGCTGTGCTTGGTCTAACCTCCGTCCAAGTCAGTAAAAACAGAAAAATCACAATTATATGTACATTAAAAATTACTTACTCTCATATCGCCTATGTCACTGTAGGGATGATAACCTTTAAAATGATGCATGGAACAGTATTGTACACAATGCGATTTTATAGAACATTGCGAACAAACTTGAACCGAATTCCTTTCATAAGTGTCAGATAAATGAATGTCATTTCATTCATTAAACGTGGTGGCTTGTAGGAAATTCGCAAAATTTACATTAACACAAAATGTCATAATATTTTCTGCTCGTTCAATCTCTGTTTCATACTTGTGTAACTATATTCCGAATGACATTCACCCCAGAGAGATTAACTGTATTTATCTTCGGCATGCGAGGGATCCTTCTTTTAACATAAGGGACAAAGATAATACAAATTAGAATTGAGATTCTGGAAGATTGACAAACATCAAGTCCATGCAAGAAATTCAATCACCAAAAGCAGCTGGTCCCTTGGTATTGTATTTTTAGAAAACCTTTTTGGAATTTCCTTGGTTGTCTTAATTGTTATTTTGCTAATATCCAATTAGTTTGCATAACTAACTTTTCAGATTACAGCTTTAAAGTCATTGCACGAGTTCTGTTGTCGCCTCTGTGACGTGATTCTAGCTATAAGAGAATGCAGAGCTTTAATATAGAATACAACTACAACAATACAATAGCACACCTATCTCATTAAGTGCTGAGTCTTTTATCCAACTCGTTTTTAGCTCATCTGAGCTAAAGCAATCACTTTGTGTCCGTCGTCCGTCCGTCTGTCTGTACGTTCTTCGTTAATAGGGCACAAATCGTAACCGCTATTTCCAGGAACTTCTAACTGAACACCCATGGAGGTTCATAAAAATCTCTCTATAAGAGATTGTCATGATTCTTCCCATACATATTGATCATGGAGAGCTTCATCAATTCCTAAAGACTGGTTGCTCCACCTATTTATGTTCTAATTTTTACGCATTTTCTTTATTTTTCAAACCTTCAAATGACGCAGTCCGGAATATTACAGGGCATAAAACGTAACCAAATGGTGTGGACTATACTACATCACTGCAACCATTTAAAGTATACATATTACATATGAAACAAAAACGTGAATATGAAATATTTCCTCTTTTATATATGTATGATATGTATAACACTATATAACAAATGCATGTCTCTGGTGTAATACTATCTAAAGCCATCTATAAAAATGTTGTTCTGCGGATTAGCCTCTTAAATTTTTCGTTTATTTAATTTAATTTATTTATTTATTTATTTTTTTGCAATTAAGACCAGTTCCTCGGTAATGATGCTAATAGGTGCTTTGCGACAATTTCCCCCAAAAGAATTCCTAATATGGAAAATGCACTTAATTTTGTTTAGATCACACACACACACCATTTCATTTATACCTAGGGTATTGTATTATATCTTCTGGGCAAGCAGGCAAAATTCCCCCTACTGTGTCACGATCTCATAAAAGAAAAATCGGAAAAGATATTGCACAATCCCACCGTATTTTGTGCTATCCCACCGTCAGTAGAGAAGAACCATTTTTGTATGGCCTGGGGATTTCGTTGATCGCAATTCGTCCAAAATCGAGATCACAACTACACCTGCTACTCAATATATTTTTACACAACGGGTCTCGCGGTTTTGCATTTCTAAGCGAATGTATGCTTTGTGGTCCCCATTACACCCATTAATCTTAAAGGCATCATTTCACATACCAGACGTGTTTAATATATACGAAAGACGTGTTTTATTATAACAATATAATGTTATCTGTCAATAATTTGATTTAAATCTATTTGATTGTGGCATGTGAGCCAGACGGGATATCCCCCGCACATTAACTGTGTGCCAGTTCATTAACAAAGGGTCTGACACAGATTTTTAACAGGTCTTGAGACAGGTATCATCGTCCCACAAAAGGATGTGAAAAGATATGGGTAATTACAGGCCAGTGTCACTAAGCTGCGTAGCCAAAGTATTTGAAAAGTGTGTTTATAAGTACTTCTTTCTTTTTGTTACATTTAAATAAGAAACGTATCATTGCACAGTCGGATTATATGCCACTAGACTCTTGTACGTAACAGCTTTGCTAAATATATGACATAATTTCTAATACAATGGATGCAGAAAAAGAAACTTCATTTTTTCTCTCTGGACACCTCAAAAGCTTTCAATAGAGTCTGGCACGAGGGACTGTTGCACAAACTGGGGATAATTCTTAGATTGGCTACGGGATAATTTATCTGAGAGAAAACAAAGCGTAATTTCATCAAATGTCTCTTCTTCATATTGCATGTTCCAGCTTGGGTACCACAGGGTTCAATACTTGAACTGCTTTTGTTTCTTGTATATATTAATGACCTAAAAGTTTGTGTAAACACTAATATAAGACTGTATGCTGACGAAGCTTCATTATTTGTGGTTAGAAGTGATAGGTATTGTATGTCAAATAGTCTGAATAATGATATTTTATGTATAGAGCAGTGGACAAAAAAGTGGTTCGTTACATTCAATCGTAGTAAAATAGAAGTATTAACTTTTATTAATAAATCTATTAATACTCCGCCGATGTATATGTTCGTTGAACCAATGTACAAAGTCAAAACACATAAACATGTAGGATTAATTTTTAATAATTTTGGCACCTGGAAACAACATATAAATTTTATTTGCGACAAAGTAGGGAAAAGGCTAGACATTCTTAGAAGCATGATGTACAGAATTAATAGAAACCCTCTTGAAACATTTTATAAATCTTTTATTAGGCCAATTTTAGAATATGCATATGAATTTCGAGACGGCTGCAAAGAAGCGAAAATTGTTACTGATGCCATCAGAGGTACCGGACATCTGCCAATTCACGCTTAAACAGGATGGCAAACTCTCGCATAGAGGCGATACTTAAGCCCAGGCAGGGCTAACGAATGGCGTAATAAAGCCGATTTGCGCGCACCTGTAGCTCTCGCCTCGATCAGACTAAATTAATTTACTCACACATAGAACATGTTAGCCTGAGCCAGGATGTTGAGCTCCCACTGTACCCACCCCTGTGTATATTAGAATGAATACTACATATTATTGTTGTTTGAATTGCAAACAGAAGACAAAAACAATTAACAGGCTCGGAAAAGCAGCAAAATAGTCTGCATTTTATAGTACATGGAAAAGGAAAGTTTAGTGTCCGGGAAGACTGACGGTTATCAGATTAGTAACTAAACTTTTATCTTATATAATATACCCAATAGTCAAAATCAAGCTAATCAAAATCAAGTTCGTTTTCCAGCTTTAAGTGCTCAATTCTAATTACAAATTATGTTTAATATGCCGAGGTCATACCATATTCAGTTAAATAGCACAAATGGTACTGACTTTAGCGAGCCTGCCATGTCGGCCTTGCTAAGCCGACATTAATTGTCACTTTTGAGTATTTTATCATAGAGGATTTACGTAACATGAGGCGTGTTGAAGCAAGGACAAACATATATAGATTGGTAATTTCTCTGGAGGGCTCATGAAGGCCAAAGTACTAAAAGCTAGCACCAGTGTGCAAAAGTCGACAACCACCTATCAGTACAAGAAGGTGGTGCGTATTTCTAATTGGTCTAAGCGAGAAGGACACTTAATTTAGATAATTTCAACAGTAACGTTCGTCACGTACATTTATGTTGTATCACATCTCTGTTATCTTTGGACATGATTTCTACATGCACGTATAAGTTTTTTTTTCACGTTTCAAGGATTTAAATCTTTCTGAAAACTATCTGCATAGGCAACACTAGCATGCACGCATTGATGCAAAAGCCACAATAGTTCGTTTATATTTTGTCATTGGTCTCACGAGATATAAAAAAATCTATCATTATCTGGTTTAATTTATTAAACACAGTAAACGAAAGTATCTCATAATGAGTAAAGTGTCTCATCTTGGCTTATTCAAATGAATGTTATCCAAAGAGTAGGGAACAATACTCAATAGCACTGACCTTTATTAATGTAATACAGTTTTTTTTTCCAAATTAATTTCTTCATTAATTATTTAATGCGATAATGTCAGCAGTTATTAATTTTATCCGACATAAATATACAATCTGCATTGATCAAGGATAACTGAATGTCATTTTATTCATTAATCTTTAAACAAAATTTAAACTTACACGAAATTTCAGAATATTTTCTCCCCGTTCGATCTCTGTTTCATAGTTGTGTAAAATTCACACTAGAGAGATTAACCGTATTTATCTTTGGCATGCGAGGGATACTTGACTGACCATAAGGGACAGAGATGTGAATTAAGATTTTGGATGATTGACAAACACCAAGTCCATGCACGCAATTTGATCACCAAAAGCAGCTGGTCCCCATGTATGGTATTTTTAGAAAACCTTTTCGGGATGCCATTGGCTGTTTTCATTGTTATTTCTCTGACTTTCAATTAGTTTGCATAACTAACTTTTTCAGCTTTCAGCTTTTAAGTCATTGCATGAGTTATGTTGTTGCCTGTGTGATGTGTTTCTAGCAAAGAGGGAATGCAGGGGTTTAATATAGGATACAACTACAGCAATACAATAGCATACCTATCTCATTAAGCGCAGTCTTCCATCTAGCCCGTATTTATCTCATCTGAGCTATAGCGATCACTTTTGGTCGTCGCCTGTCTTTCGTATATACGTCTGTCCGATAACAGAGCATAAATCGTAACCGCTGTACCCAGAAACACTTTGTGTCCGTCGTCCGTCCGTCTGTCTGCCGGTACGTCTGTCCGTTAACAGGGCACCAATCGTAACCGCCATACCCAGAAAATTCTGACTGAACACCCCTGGAGGTTCATACAAATCTCCCTAGAAACATGTAATTAAATCAATGTGACCTGTTGCCTCCGAGCTATGGGGCTCGAAAATACCACCCACATAAAGAAAACAATTGATACTTCTAATTGAACACCCATGGAGGTTAATACAAATCTCCCTAGAAATCTGTAATTAAGTCACTGTGACCTATTGCCTCCGAGCTATAGGGCTCGAAAATACCCCCACATAAAGAAACATTTGATACAAAAGCTCCAGTATTTCAATAACTAACTTATTGATTGCATGATTCTTTCCATGCATATTGATCATGGAGTGTTTCATCACTCCCTAAAGACTGGTTGCGTCACCTGTTTACGCATTTTGTCTATTAGTGAGACCTTCAAATGAAGCAGTCCGGAAAATAACAGGGACAAACCGTAACCATAAGGTGTGGACTATACTACTCCACTGCATCCATCTAAAGTTTTATATTTCGCAGAAAAAAAGGCACAAATAACAGACATGGGACACGGGCATAGTATAGAGGCCTTTATAAAACAAATTGTAAATATGAAATAATTATTCTTTTATTTATGTATGATATGTATAACACCATATAGCAATTGCCAGTCCCTAGTGTAATTCTATCTAAAGCCATACATAAAAATGTTGTTCTACGGATTCGCCTCTGAAATTGTTCGTTTTTTTATTTATTTATTTTTTTTTGTTTTGCAACTATGAACAGGTCCTCGGTAATGTTGTTAATATGTGCTTTGCCACAAATTCCCAAAAAGAATTCTTAAAGGTATGTTTTGATCACATACACCATTTCATTTATACCTGGGGCATTGTTTTATATTTTCTGGGCAAGCAGGCAAACTTCCCCGTACTGTGCCTCGACCTGGTAAGAGAAATATCGGAAAAGATGTTTCCCGCTCTCACCGTATTTTGTGCTACTCCTATAACCATTTTAGTGTGGCCTAAAGATTTAGGTGAGCTCCTACTCAATATATTTTTACAATACATTTCACATACCAGGCATGTGTAAGATACACAAGAGACGTGTCTTATTATAACAATATAATGTTATCAGTCAATATTTTGATTTAAAACCGTTTGCTTGTGGCATGTGGGCAGGACGGGATATAAACGCGCATGCTTAAAATGCACGTCATGTGTGCCAGTTCAAGTAATGTCTCTTCTTCGTACTTGCATGTTCCAGCAGGGGTACCCTAGGGCTAAATGCTGGGACCGCTTTTGCTTTTTTTATAGTAAACAGTAACAGACTGTATACTGACGATGTTTCATTATTTGTGGTTTGAAGTGATATGTATAGTATGTCAATAGTCTGAATAATGATATTTTATGTATAGAGCAGTGGGCAAAAAAGTGGTTCGTTAAATTCAATCCTAGTATAATAGAAGTATTAACTATCATTTTAAAATCTATTAATACTCCGTTGATAAATATGTTCGGTGAACCATTTGGAGTAAGTAAAAACATAAGCATTAAGGAGTAATTTTTAATACTTTTGGCGCCTGGAATGATCATAAATTTTTTTTTTGCGACAAAGCAGGGAAAAGGGTAGACATTCTTGATAGAAACACATGAAACATTTGAAACATTTTATTAATATTTTATTAGGCCAATTTTAGAATATGCATATGAACTTTTGGACGGCTGCACAGATGCAGAAACAAAACAAATTGAGCAGGTTCAATTAGCTGCAGGGAGAATTGTTACATTGTGAGATTTGATGCACCAGACATCTGCCAATAAACGCTGAAACAGGATGGCAAACTCTAGCATAGAGGCGACGGCTTAAAAAGTTGTTGTTATTTTACAAAACGATCAATGATTTGGCACCTGCATACATATGCCAGCTAATACCTAATATACTGTCGGAAACACCTCAAGTTAACGAATTCGTTATAAAGCCGATTTGCGCTCACCTGCAGCTTGCACCTCGGTCAGACTAAATTCATTTAATATGTTAACAACAAAATTGTATTCTTAAGATCAGGTGACGAGAGATAGAAGAAAAGATGGAAATCTACCTTGACCACCTGTATATTTAAGTAATTTTAGCGGAAGTCGAGCTGCATAAATATTTCACACAAGAATGAGACTGGGTTGTAGCTCGTTGAAAGCTCACATGTTTGAAAACTTTTGTATTGATAGTCCATTTTGTTCTTTCTGGGCAGCAAAAGGAGTCCCCCGAACACTATTTTCTAATTTGTTCATTGTATGCCACATACAGGGAGGATTTATTATCAAATATTCCTGTTGCTTATCAAAACATAAATGTTCTTTTAATGGGGAGTGACGATTCAACATATGAGGAAAACTGTAAGATGTTCCACAACATGGCCGTACGGCTCAACTTCACAGATCAGGAATTTTCAACCTTTTAACCAGTGTTACTTCTGTTAATGGTCTTCCATGTTTCTTCTCCATGCTGAATGTCATCCAGAATATAGGACGTACCTGCAGGTGATTGAACGGTGGCAAATAAGAAATAATTGACCTGCATGTACACGTTCTGCAACAAGTTGTGTTTTGCAGTGCCTTGGAGCCGCAGGTTTTAAGCCCACAAAACCTAAACAACGGAGTCGTTCTCTGAATCCGATTCTGGGCAGTGTGGGTCATAATTAGTTTTGGAGCATGCTGATGTAATGGCAGTAGAACTGGCCTTCAGGGGAAGAACAAGGTTACGGATATGCTATCTGTATGCAACATCCCCTCACCATGGATTTAAACACAAACGTGCGCCCTTTTCACCCAGGATTGAACGGTTGTTGGTCACGGACGGCATGTATCTGGAGCGGAATAAGAGGGGGCGCGCAAGCCTTATTTTAGGAACAAAAAAATAAGAGAAACAGAAAATAATGCGCTTAATACAGAAAATCAGTGCCGGATTTTGTGTCTGGGGCCGTTTCTTCTCCATATTATATGCTAGTATTTTGTATAAATTCTACTAACACTCCCCGCACTTTTGTTGGCCTGAACCAGGATGTTAAGCTCCTATTCTCCCATTTTTAGATCCTGTAACTACCCCTGTGTATATCTAGAATTAATAGCCTCCTTCCACATTTTTATTTTGTTTGGATCGCAAACAGAAAACTTATATAATTAACAGGCCCGGAAAAGCTGAAAATTTGTCTGCATTCTCTTGTATATGGAAAGGGAATTACTTATCAATTAACTAATGGGTATCAGATTAGGAACTAAACTTATCTTTTACAATATATCCGCCAGTCAAAATCAAACTTGTCAAAATCAAGTTTGTTTTCAAGATTTGAGAGTTCAAATTCGAATTTGAAAGTATTTTTTCTATGCCGAGGTCATAAACTATATTCAGTTTATTAGTTCAAATGATGGTACGTGCATGCTGACTTTAGCGAACCTGGCATGTCGGCCTTGCTCAGTCGACAGCTGAGTATCTCATTAAATGGAATTAACGTATTACACGGCGTGTACTTTCTCTGGTAGGTTCGTTAAGGTGTTTAAATCCATCACGAGTGTGCAAAAGTCGACAGTACCCTATTTGTACTAGAAGGTGTGTGTTTCTGTTTGGTCTAAGCGAGAAGAACAATTAATTTAGATATTTCCAACATTAACGTTAAGTCACGCACATTTATTTTTTCCACATCCATGTCATCTCTGGACATGTTTTCTACAGGCACCTGTTGGTGTTTTAGGTTTCAGGAATCAAAACTTTTATTTGCAGAAAACACACCGGCACGTCCTGATATAAAAATCGCAATAGTTGATTTATATGTTGTCACAAAGGTCGCATAAGATAGAAAGATGTGTCAGTATAAGGTTTTGTCTAATTAAGATATTTTTTTATTTATTGTGTACAGTTAATGAAAATAAAAGTAATGTGTCATTTTCTTAACTTGATAAAATGGACGTTCTTAAAAAGATATAAGGAACAACGCTCTATCGCACTAACCGTTATTAATGTACTATCTTTTTTTTAAATAAATTTCTCGTTTCGTCGTAAAGAATAGTTTATAATTTTCTCTCAAATAAATATTCGAACAATTTATAAAGGTTAAAGGAAGAAATGAAATGTTAGGCAAAATGTCATTTTCCATCATTTCACTTCATGACTGGTCAGAAATTCGCAAAATTAGAGTTCAAGCATAATGTATGAGTATTTTCTACCCATCGATCTCTGAAACCTTTCTGTGGCTGCTTGTTAAATATGAAATCCATACATGCAATCAGTTCACCAAATAGCAGCTGGTCCTCTGGTCCTGTAATTTTTGAATGTCCTTGTCTGTCTACATTGTTCTTCCTTTTACATCCAATTAGTTTGCATTATTAACAATGTTGAATCTCAGCTTTGTACACTTTCTAGCAAAAATATCATACAGGGCATTTAATATCACATGCAGCTACGGCAATACAATAGCACAATCATCTATCTCACTGAGCCTAGAGTCTCGAGTCTCCCATATATCTCATTTTTGTACCCCAAATGACGTCACAAGAAAGTTCCAGAGCAATCCATGCAGTTCGGATAATCCTGCGAACAGCCATCTGAAAGGCCACCCATTAGCCGCCTGTCCTTTTCTCTCTCTCTCTTTCTCTCTCTCTCTCTCTCTCTCTCTCTCCCCAAGAGGTATACACAAAAATGTTAATGATACACGAATTAGACTTTCCTTACACAGAAAAATGAATCTCTGTAAACAGAAATATGAATCTCTGTACCTTTGTAACAATAAGAATTCCTGTCACGTCTGGTTCCTACTTAATTACATCTGTGCCTGCACGATGTTCGGAGAATATGTTTCAAACTAATAATGGAGATGATACTGGGCACACGTACAGGTTGTCTCTACAAATGACAGTAATATAGAAAGTGCAAATTAGTTTAACTTCGGTGGTATTGTAGAGCGATGCATTTATTTATATCAATTATGGAATTGATTCTAGTTGACTTGCAAAATGTAATGTCCCGAAATGGCAGAAGACTAGTGTTATTTCAGAAGACCTTTGCTAGTTTTGTTAAATTATTCATCATCCATTTCTATATGTCTAGTCCAGTTAGGGTATTAGCAGGAACCTCGAAGTTATGATAATGGATCCAGTGTCATACCGATTTAGTACCAACGAAGATATTTATATAATACAAATTCAAAGACTCTCTCCTTCAGGAAAATGTACTTCCGCTCATGAATAGTCGGTTATTATTGAGCTTACTTATACTAATTTTTGGCTGATTTAATTGTATTATGCGCTGATATCATTTAATTTAATCAAATTATTATAATCACTGCAGGGATAGTTTTAATTATATTATAAATTAACACGTCACTCTCGTTAAACTCGACGGTACATATATACAACATTATAAAACATATATAGTGTAACACATGCGCCTGTTATAGATAAAATAATTCGGACTTGAAATGGATGGTTCTGAACTCAGGTTTGTACTCGGGCTTATAGGTAAGGCTCCAGTCCAATAGAAATAAAAATCTTCCTAAAAAGAATTTATATATATATATATATATATATATATGTGTGTGTGTGTGTGTGTATGCGAAATAAAAAATATAATATATGCTAGGTGCATATCTGTGGAGATAGAAAAATCACTTGTTGCAAAAAGCCATAAGCAAAGCTCTGGCTTGTCTGATTTGCCGCCAGATGCCCTTGTTGAATTTGTTTTGATTATTTTAGCGCCCCCCCCCACATATTATAAACACGTACAAAACAAACAGCCTATGTGCGGTGATATCCACGTTTCTTTGGCCTATTTTTATAAAAGCTTCAAGGGATTTCCTTTTGTTTGTAAAGGTCAGGTCCTATCAAGGTATTTTAATCGGGCCCCTTTAATGGTATGGAAATGTACCTATTTTTTTCTTTCATCATATACACCATTTCAAACCTTGACCAGATATTTTTTCTATTTTCCGGGTAGACTGGCCACTTCTGCTTCGTTTGTCTCGACGGGGTAAAAAAATGGGGGGGGGGGGGGGCGGGGTGATCTTCCCCCAGACCGTATTTTGTGTTTCTGAGTCAGCAGAACACTAACCATTTTTGTTGTGGCCTAACAAGGATGTATTTGATCAGAATTCCTCTAGGTCCCAACTAGTGACCACAACTACCACTGCTGTGCTCTTACTCAATATATTTTTTACCCAAAGCATCTCGCGCTTTTGAGCAATTTCATGGTATGTGGTCCCACATTACAACCGTTAATTAAAAGGCATCCATTCAGACACCAGGAGTGTTGAAGAGGCATTCTCTAGTTCCATATAATCAGCTGTACAGATCACGTGCGTGTTTTTTTTCATCTTATTTAGTTAATATTCTCTAGTAACCTTGTATGTAAAATATGAGTCATGACAATTCAACCTGAACGCTGTTTTTATAACCTGGTGTGGCGACAGGATTGACTTTATTGTACAAATAGTTATACTTACTAATAGGAGGCACTCTCCATTGCCCGGATGTTGGCGCTCGGTAGTCGGCAAAGGTGGAGGAAACCAGAGGACCCGGAGATAACCACCTAACTTGGATGGATCACTACAACTCACCACTTTCTTAGCAACGCCAGGAATCGAATTCGGGTTGATTGAGGAGAAGGTCGAGCGTTTTACCATTCAGCTGTCCAGGCCCCACAAGATAAGTGGCTTCGGTATAATACGCTGTCATTTTCCACGGTTATTTCGTCGTTTTCATGGGCGTTTGTATGAGCCATGACGTAGCTGATCCCGAGGTGCTGTTGTGTGTGTAAACAACAACAGAATACTTGTGTCCGACGCACAGACATATTACAACCGTGCATTATTTGGCCAGTTGAGCACCTTGGGCCCAAAGGGGTTGGGCGAAGGGATTATTTCTTTGATCCCAAGCGTTTCGGGACAGCTTCGTATGTTAGTAAATTTGTACTCAACAAGGTTTATACTATTTAAATATTCACGAAACACATGTCTTACTATAAAAATAGTTTGTTATCTGTCAATATTTCGTTTTAAAACCGTTTGCTTACTTCTGTACATGCGGGAAAATAACCTACCAGAGAGGACGATCAGTGGCCGAATATATTAACATAACGGGCATGGCACGAAGTGGCCGTCCGCGAATGCGCAAATTATGTTTTGATAATCAGGCTCAATTGGACTGTGTTTACTCACACATGGAACTAAAACAGGTTTAGGTACCTTCAATCTATACAATGTTGAATTTGCCAACAAAAAAATTAGATTCCCACCTAGGTTTGGTTGTATTACATAGGGGGCACAGCAATCTCAAATGTCATCAAGAATATAAAATGACAGGAAAATACGGATGTAACAACTGCAAGTGATAGAACAGTGGAAAGTAAGAAATAATTGACCTACACATACACATGCTGCAACTATATGTGTTTTGCAGTTGCACTCGGGCGGATAATAGCAAAACGTATTTCATTATATCCAGGTGAGCACGTTTATTTTATGCTTTCTTCTTTAGTTAATTTATTACAAAGCACCTATGAAAGAACACACTCCGACTTAAAATCAGGTTAAACTTTTTTCAAATGAATAATGAAATAAAGGTGAAAAGAATATTTAAAAATCCTTAATCATTATTATTTTTCCTTGTTTAATGTCACCTTGATGTACTGACTCCAAAGAACATTACAGCACAGTACATGACAAATAAACGGGCCTTGGATGATAAGGTTTAAGATACATAAACATTTGCAATTATAAGTATATTACCTGATTCCAATAGTGAATTTAAGTGAATATAAAAGTTTTTTTAAAAGAAAAACCATCCCGGCACAAAGTTTTTCTACCTCCAATGTACCTGTTTTATACTTTGTATTGGTTCTGTGTGTGAGTAAACACAATCCACGTGGGTCTTATTATTTAAAAGACTGCCTGACCAGTGGTCTGATCTTGTAAATGAGTGAAAATTTAAAGGAGAAGAAAAAGAATAAAAAAAATCCCGAGAGGATCTGGTCAGCCAGGTTTGTCCTATAGGGCACACAAAATGCGCAAAAATGGGGAAGTCCCGTTTGTACTTAGAGAATCAGGTATATGGAGATTTTAATCGGGATGGATCCGAGGGGCCTGAAGGGGCCCTGACCTGCCAGGAATTTCCTATTGGGGCAAATGAAATTTTTGAAATTGTAGAAGTCTCATTTAGTTATATTTTATTTTAGGAATTTCCAATAATTCACAAGAAAATGCTCGAAAATGATTTAGTAACGTCTTTTGAGAAGGGTGAAAATATAGTTTCTAATACTGAGGTATCGAAAGTGTAAACTTACGTATATAGCTTTCATCAGGAGTATGCAAAGTGGCCCGGTCGGGGCTTTCAGTCTCCTATAGGGTCAAATATAAGGTCGAAATAAAAAAAGTATGGTTTCGAGAAAAATGTTAAATGATAAGGGAAAAGCATCATAATAACAGATTTATTCTGCTAAACAAGTTAAAGCACTACATAACAAAGGAAACTGTATGGTTTATCTTCTTGAAAGAAATGTCCGAGCGGCTGCAGCTCAAAATTGGTAAGTTTCTGTTGAAATCAAAATAAAAATGTCTGATGCCGGGGTTTAAAATTGATGCGGGCGGTGCCTGAGAACCAAACCTTATATTTAATTTTTTTTTTTTGGCCTAATGCTTGTTTATGCGGAACTTGTTTTTTTTTTAATTATTTTGGGTATTACCTTATAGACTTTTAATCGGAAGTGAGAGGAAGGGCCTATGGGGCTCAGGCCCAGGAAGTTTCCAAGTCTACAAGAAAAGGCTTGACGATGAAGTCTCATTTGTCTTATTGTAATATATTTCTTCCACGTTTCAATTTTTTAGTCGTCATTGTGATAGTTTTTTTTTTATTAATAATACATATATCATGAGAGGCACAGACTGTAGTGTGGGTAGTCCAGAAATGAACGCTGGCGGGCCTCACAAACACCTGCGCCCTAATTAACTACCTGGCCCGTCAGTTGACGTTGTTTGTGAGGCCAGTTCTGAACTAAAGACATCTTAAGCGGCAGCCATGTTTACTCTAGTTCCATATCAGCCACCTACAGCGCTGCAGTCGGCCCGCCATAAGTGAAATGAATGTGGCCATAATGATGATCGGGCCTCCCTTCCAATTATATACGTTTGATATTAATTGACATAAATGTATAGAAAAAGTAAATGTCTTAGGAGATTTCGCTAGCCCATGGTAGCTCTTTCAGCTGGGAAGTTCCCCAGTGCATCTGTCACAGTTTGTTAGCTTAAAGCACAGGCGCTTGAATTGATATTGGGGTAGGTTTCGGCTAGGAAAATGTCAGATAAGTAATAGTTATAAAGAAATTACACATAAAAGAAAAAAAATAATCGAAATTTACACTAATAGCAATGGAAGCGCCTGTGCTTAATTAATCATATCAAACGTCGTTCACGGGCCTGACAGTCGAGTGGTTAAACAGTCGGCCCCTCCGCCGGCGACCCGGGTTCGCTTCCTGGCGTGGCTATGAGAGTTGGTTATATATTCGCCCATTCAATGCCGGTGGTTTTCTCAAGGTTCTCCGGTTTCCTCCAGAAACAAGCAGCACTACCTGAGACATGGAGACCGCATTAATAATTACAATGACCGTTTGTACAATACAGGTAGAATAAATAAAATAATAAACAAACCTGCTAAAACTCTATTTTCACTGAAGGTCGCATTTCCTGACAGATTTTTTTAATATTGTATAATCTTTACCTGTTACGCTGGTTGTTAAGCCTCTTGGAAGGAGAGGCTTTTAGGGGTTGATTAGTTTATTTCTATATCCATATTTGAGTAAGGGTAAAAAACAATTTGTGGATTGATCGACTAAGCCCCCCCCCCCCCCGACTGCAAAGTGATCGAGTTTATTTTTTTTCTTTCTATGTCATTTTCTGTTTGTGCTAGAATTTCAATATGGCTGATTTTCAAAAGCTGGAATTGGGCACAATATTAGCCTTAAGTCAAAGATTTGCACCTGATATTTATATTTGACCTTGGCCTAATTCGCAAGGCGTACGCTCCGTAGCTTATTTCTCCATAATCGCTCAGTTGTGGCCCCGGGGGGGGGGGGGGTCAGTGGTCGCTGGTGATTTGTATACGTACTTATAATATCAGTTTAATATAAAATTACTGATGCCTCTCCCTTGAGCCTCATATTTTTAAACAGACAATAAAAGTAGTTCTCGTAGTGGGTGCTTAAAATAGTGTTTTCGCCCTACAAATTTATATTTTTAAAAAATAAATACGAATGTGAAATTTATTGTAAAAGACCTCGAGACCTGGTAGGTGCAAAAAGAACAGCGTTTTCATTTTTAATGAAGGTACGGTGAGTTAACAGCTGGCGGAGGCGATCAGTTTATCCCTGCAGAGTTTTAATTCTGACGTCATGGCAGTGGAAATGAATGTTCATCATACAACTCTAAAATGGTCTGTACCGATATATGACGATATAATTAAAGACAATCCCTTCATAAAATTAAAAATAAAACCTTTAATACAATTAGGCGAGAAAACGACACAGGCTATTCGTTTTGTTTATATCCATGTATTTATATCCATGATCCATAAATATTCAACAAGGACACCTGGCGGCAAGTCAGACAACCCAGAGTTTTGCAAATAGCGTTTTGCAACTAGTGAACTTTCAGCTTCTGCATATATATATATATATATATATTTTCTATTTTTCATTAATCCCCCCCCCCAATGTACCGTATTTACTAACAACCTTGTTGATAAACAAGCTCATATATCCATCACAGAGGCGTTATAAGAACTTTTCTTAGCATGATTTACCCAAAGATCATTTGTACGCAAAGAAAGCCAGAAACCACATATATTCCATAGATAAGGGATGTGAATATCTGGCTATAAAGGATTTTGCTATTTTTGACTAAAAAGATATATCTGAATGGTGTAGTCATAGTTTACCCTCCCATATAGTTTTGAAACACCGCAGCCAAGCTCTTTGATGTATATTTTGTTTCGTATGGCGGCTATTTTGAAATTCAATATGGCTGCCATACAGAGCAAAAGCCAGGATGTTTATAGTTTTTTTTTTTCCATGTCGTAAAGTGGTAAATTATACCTGTTTCCAAATTATACTCAAGAGGTTTAGCGTATGTTACATTTTCGGGACCTGCCTCCTAAATATAATGGGACATACAGCTTAAATTCCTTCTGAGAAGGTACATCTTCGAAAAACTTCATAAAATTAATAAAAATTCATAAAAATCAACAAAATAGTTTGAAATCCCTTAGATATAATGTTTTCCGTACATTCATCCTTCACGCTTTTTTTTCATGCATTAACTCAAGAACCATTCCAGCAATTGTCGTGGAATTTTTAAGGAAGGTTGATCCCTGTCACACGATGTGCGCTATCGACACCCATCGGAAATCCAACATGGCAGTCAGTCGGCCACCTTCCAAATCCTTTCTCGTACATGATCTCGTCCACATTGCCTCGACCCAAGAAACCCCCCCTTCCCTCCCCCCCAAAAGAAAATGTCCAAAATATCTATATAGAAATTTGCCCATCATCCACTTCAAATATCAGCCTAGAAACGTTGAGATTTTTCAGAGTCATTACGTCCCTTCTCAGAATGAACACTTTGCAGCCTGGGCGTCTTGAGCTGGTTATACATCCATCACCTGCAGGTGCGGCCGCCACCAGGCCTGGGCGATATTAAGAGCTAAATCGGTAAGGATTCTGTAGTTATACATACTTAGTCAGTTTATGTCAGTAATTAAAATGCAGTTTGTCACCACAACGAAAAACTCTAGTACTAGAAAAAAAACTTGTACGACGGAGGTAACGGAGGCAACATGATTGGATTTCCTTTTTTTTAGGTGGCCCGAAGTTTTCTGATATATGTGATGATAATGAAAAATTATGAAGTGTTCAAGTGTCGCCACAAGTGTGTACCCCTGACATTGAGTTAAGAGGATGGATGTTTATAGTGAAAGAGAACACTTGCTGATCAATAATCAGCCCTGACTGGGCATTATGAAGTGTCTTGGTTGGAAACGACCTGAACATTCAAAAAATACATCGACCCATTGTAAACCTGTCCTTCTATTCGTAAAAGACTTATCTCAAGCCAATATATTTTGGAATAAATCATAAGATGTTTTGTTTTCGAAAGACTTTTTAATGCAGAGGGCTGTGTATTTCTGCGTGTGATTGTGTGTGTGCGTCTGTGTGTGTGTTTAAGGTATAGCAGCGATAGGTACCATTGACCTTTCTTTCGATAATATAAACGATAGTGTAAAAGATATAAAATTAAAAACTCTCTTCAGGTATGCAAACGTTCGTTTCTGAAAATTTGCACATAATAAGAGATTGCAGTTTCCTTGTTTCACTGTCTTTCTGAGACAAGCATAGTTTGAAGGTCACGTTTTTTTCTGTTACCTGTACTTTCCCACAAGGAACCCTTAAAGTAACTCACCCAAATTACTGTTCACCTTAAAGCAAAGAGACCTCGACTGTAAGTGTCTTTATCACGAACGAGGCTGTAAATAAGCAGAGGCTGACGGGGGATACGGCCGGTCTCGTGACGTGTACAGAACTCCAATTTTACCCAGTTTAAATACGTGCTTCCGTGTACATAATCTGTCGAGAGTCCACTCTAAACATGGAAAAAAACTCACTGGAAACCGACTTCTGTAGTCTAGGGGTGGAGCATAGACCTTTAAGCCACGAGATCCTATGTTTGAATCTCAGCCGAGGAGCGGTGGGCTTTTTCACGGTCGCTTGCTCTTTTTCGAGGGTTTATGATCCAGGAATACCCTGTTTGAAACCGAAATGGATACCACAGATGAACTTTCCTGAGTTAAGTTCGCATTAAAATGGAGGCAGTTACCTCCACTTATATATATATATATATATATATATATATATATATATATATATATATATATATATATATATATATATATGGAAGCGTTCCACTTGGTTGAGGTTCTCTTTATTATTACTTTGCGTCATGAAGGGTATGTTTCACCCGTGTTTATTTGTTAGTTGGTTTATTGGTTCGTTTGTTTGTTTGTCTGTCACCATACAGGATAACGTTAATGGAATCGAAGCTCGGACATGGGACTTGAAAGGGTGGATTCAGCGGGATTGTTTCGCCTTGGTAGGTGTGTGCACTTTACGGAGTCATAATTTTGATATTATGCATGATATTTTTGGTTGGGCTTCGGCATATTAGGTTTTCTTGACACAAATATAGCGTTATATTTTTTATATATATATTGGTTATATTTAATAAGTAATAAAATGACAGCGATAGTTAATAATAGAATGTAGGGAACGTTCTGAATGCAGATACACGTTTCGTTCCTGTTATGCCCTTTAGATGACGCTCTATGAACATCAGTTGGAAATCTCTTTTGTCAATTTTTATCATGGTACTGCAGGGTAGAACCTAAATTTTTTTTTATAAAAGTGCCTGTGATCTTAGTAAGCCAAATCCGAACATTCTGTTGATTTTGTTAAGCAGTAAATACGAAACTTAAAATTCAAGTTTCTAATTTTAAAAGCCGTTGATATGTATATAAATGAAAAAGAAATAAAAACATTTGTTTTCAAGCACGATCGCAACAAATGGAAATTAATAGATAAAAAAAACGAAATATCTCTGAGATCTCTGCAAGAAAGGCATACTCTCAAGGATTCCGTGCTACGGATGTAAAAGCCATGAGCTCTCATACGCCGCAGAATGAAAAAAAGCCCTCCAGTACATACAAGTCATCGTGTGATATTGTATTTCTCCTCCAGGCGTGTTCTGCTCAGACATGTTGTTTTTCATTGTGTTTTGTGGCATCATTTTTCTATTTCAACATAACATGGCATTGTCACCTCGTTGTTAGTCGGCCAGGCCTTCAAGCATCCTTAATCATTTTCAAGTACATGGTAGTTGATTACTGGTCATTTTTGGGGGGAGGGGGGATATGGTATGGGTGGAGGTATACCCTATATGCTTGCTTCATACGAATCAACTAGCAAAACAACTTGTTTTTCTTCTTATCTTTTTCCCTGTCTCTCTCTCTGTCTCTTTCGATTTGACTCTGCCCCCCCCCCCCCACCCAACCCATCCCATCTCTCTGTCTCTCTGTGTCTTACTCTCTGTCTCTCTCTGTCTCCTTGTCTCTCTATGTATCTCTAGCTCTTAAGATGTACATATTCTGAAAGTTAAGAATGTCTTCGACAATATACTTTGGGAAACCTTTGTGATTTATTTAACTGAATTGTGGAAGAGTTTTAAAAATAATGATATATATATATATATATATATATATATATATATTTAATTTAGGGTTGGTAACATGTGGTCTAAAAAGCATATTTCAAATTCTGGCTATATCTTAAGAGAAACATTCTCATGATATTTTTTTTTAATTTAATAAAAGAGAGCTTAGTGTTACCAACAGCAAATCCTCTTGTAAAATGTATTTTGCTGAAACGTCTCTGTAGAGATCAAGTTTATATAGAAGGAGAAAGGAGAGATTTTGTTAAGCACTTAGCGATATGAATGAAATGTCTATAAACTCCATAGAACCCACGTGGTTCGAGCTGGCAAAGTCTACGCAACCCTTTGCCTCGATTTCAACATTTTGTTTTATATCAGAAATTGTTAAGTGAATATTCTTAATCTTATCTTTTCAGCATTAGTCTTTACGTCGTCATTTTAAATCTCAATAATATTGTAAAATGGTAAATGGTCACTTCACACTGGAGATAGAGAGTAATTTTCCTTCCTAGAAGGCTTAAAGGGGCTCTTCCGTAATGCCGGAAATCTGTTGGAAAAGAGCGAGAAACAAACACAAAACATTGATCTTTAAATAGACAGACACAAACACAATATAGTTATTTTAATAAAAGACAAAAAAACATATAGATATTCTTTTGAAAGAGAAACATATACACAGTCATTTATTTTTTTAATAGACAAAGAGTTATTCTTTTAATAGACAGACAAAATCAAAACAGTTATTCTTTTGATAGAGAAACACACACAAACAGTTATTCTTTTGATAAAGAAACACACACAAACAGTTATTCTTTGACAGAGAAACACACACATACAGTTATTCTCTTAATATAGGCACATAAACAGTTTATTTCTTTCAGTTGTCTAAGAGAGACTCAAACAAAAAAGATCATATTTTTTCCTGTTCGTGTTTCAACATGGTATCGTAAGAGTAACATGTTGCAATTAAGACACTACCGCTTCGCCATGTTTGCAAACAACCCTGCATGGCCATCAATATAACAACAAGATCTTCAGGAATCACTTAAGTCTGTCACTCCAGAAATGAAATATAATCGTGCAGCTAATCCTCGCCAGGATCTATAACAAAATAAGACAAAGAGTGTTTGATGGCCGGTGCATTTAGTTGAAACACTGTATTACTTACCGGGGTTTACTTTAGTAGGATCAAATTACCTTCCATGTTTTATGCATTAAGTTAACGTTTTATTCCGCGCAATTGAAGACCTGCCTTGCATGCATTACTACCATGATAATAGTTTTCTTCAGAGTCAGTACAAGAGGATAACTTTAGCAAAAAAGAAGCCCCGTCTGAACTGAATTTAAAGCACTTTTATAAATAAGTGGCTTCCTTGTTCAGTACGTGATCTATATAAAAATATACCCTTGGAATATACGGAAATGGCTTAGTAAGATTGTTTTGCTTCTCGATCGAATCTTTAGCTTGAATATTTAATATATTGGTTCAAATACAATACGCTCAGTAATATAAATTTAATAGACTATAAAGAACGGCACCATTTAAATAAATTAACGACCATCTTTATAACAATTATTTCATCAAAGCTGGGCATTTTCTTGGTATTTTTTTTTTGCTCGAATTTCTTCGGAAAAATGAGTACTTAAATCCTATGTCAATAATCCACATTTGAGCTTGGTAGTGCAGTCATGTCTATTATTACCGTAACGGTGACACGATTATGAAAACTGCCAATTTTTTTATTGTATTCCTATTATTTTCTGCTATCTGGTATGATATATTTCTGTCGGACAAACTGTAATGTAATTAAAGCTTAATGTACACATTACGAAATTTCGACACGGTACAATTTCGTAAACCTTATCGCAACGTCGTATCGTAATTACCCAAGAATTGTATCGGATTTTCTCGTACATTGTACGATTTTTTATGAAAAAGGGATGGAATAATTACATCAAATTCTGATCAGCAATATGGCTGTCCATACTACAGTCAGTTCTAAATATCGCAGATAATTTTGCCTTATGCGCTACGAACAAGAAATATAAAGAAGGATTCGTCAATGTAAGAGGACTAAGCCATGCACGTAGGTCTAGCATACACGTTATGAAATTTTGATACGATACTTAAAGAAAGGAGATACGATATGAAAATTTCGAACATGTTCGAAAATTACGATACGATACGAAACCAAGATCGTAGAACTTCGTATCGTATTTCAACAAAAACGTTACTATAGGAAGTCAAGAACTGAGGATTTCGTATCGTATCCTGCTTCATATCATATCGAATCCAAATTTCATAACGTAACGCTGGGATTAAGGAAATCGCAGGAAATTGCGGCAAAAGTTTGGTCAAGTTAAATGTGACCCATCGTTGGAAATCGAACTGATAGCATTATCATATTACAGCGTATGGGGATTTGTGGCATAAATGCGTTGACAATCGAAGACACCCATTTTTTCACAATTACATGTTGGTCGCACACAGTTGGAGAGAATCGTGTTGTGTGAGGGTCGTCCTTTCTGGCTGATCTTATGGCAATAATTCGTAGCATATCGTAGTAAATCTTTTTTGTAATCAAGTGTGAGGCCGATTTTCAGCTCGAGGATATTGATATATTAAAGAGTGACTCGTTTATACAGTCTGTTTAGAATGATTTAATTACTTATTTTCAAATATAATAATAACTTAATAGTTATCAATTAAAATTTCATAAAACAGCAAAATTTTTTTGATTAAAAATTCTATGTCATTATTCTACACACGATATTCTATACACCGGTTCTTATACAAATTTTAACAATTAGTGCTAATTTTAGATGACGGTGTTTTGCCGGGGTGTTAAATAATGGCCTGTATCAAAAAAGTTTTTACACCAAGAGGCCTGAGATGCGTGATCTATATAGCAGAAAAAAAGAGATATTATTATCTGACGTTTGTCCAGTTAAATTATGTTTCAGGCTCTCGCCTACCTTCATGTGACCTGAGATGGTCCAACATTTAAAGAGCTCTTGATCTACATTCTAAGGGGGAAATTAAACAAATGTTTTCACAAGTCTCAGAATTAAGGAAGGGATGATTACATTGACCATCTCCCCTTGTTAAAAAGTGGGGGATATATTCCCCGATCCCTCGCTGTATTGACCCTCATGTCTATAATTAACGCTGCATGTTCTTTGACGTATCAATAAGATCTTCGAATTCACTTATCGCGTGACGCTTTTAAAATGTAAGATATCAATGCAGCGTATGATGGAACCCTTGAGCACGAAATCCCTCACTGAGATATCACAAAACCAGGACATATATTATGCTCCATATTATGTATTAACCACCGATAAATTGACTACACAGTTACCTGACGCCCAGTGCATGGAGTGCAAAGGCCATATTAGGTATTTGTTTCTTACTTTAAGTGGATCAAATTGCCTCCTCCATTCAAGTATAACAATAATAATTTCTGGTCGGCAGTACAAAAAGGCCGAATTGCCATATAGAAGTATCGTAGTCTCTCATTCCAGAGCATCCTATATTGATAAATGATTGGCTTCCTTGTATTCTATAGGCTGAGAATATGATTTCTAGCTATGGTCCTTGCAATTAGTGGTGGGAGTCGGTTCCTTTTTCATAATCGATCATCGGTTTGAGCAAACCGACTGATGATCGATTATTAGTCGGTTTAGACAAATATATGCAATTATCAAAGAAATATGCAATTATCTGTGAAACTCTACCTGCGTTTCTCCGGCAGGAATTCTCCTCTCGCGCACGAGTGTAACGATCCTTCCACGTATAAAGACTAATTTTAAGGATCAAATTTAACGATCGGCAACGTCGGGTAATATCTTTCATGATGGAATTACAGAGCATCTAAGAATGTTAGGCCTATAAAGAGTTTGTTTTTCTAGCTCATGAAGGCATATTTTATGGGCCCAGGTGCGCTTAGGGCAGATCATACAAAAAAATGCAGACTAGTCAAAAAAAAATTCCAGCTGAAATCCAAATACTCGACCGGCCGGGTTAGCCACTAAAAAGAAATTGTTAAGGACGGCCTAAACAGCGGCACCTGGCATCGGTTGAATAGATTATTTCTAAGAGAATCTCGCAAAACTGGCATAGACCTGGAGAACTATGGAGTATTTTAACGCCTTTCCGCCCATATTTTGCAATTTACATTTCGTTAGAAAACGCTCCGCTAATTCTGCAGCTCCCTACGAGTTCACAGATAATAAGTTTAATAAGTCCTCCGTTCTCGCATCTACCGTGTCATACTCAGTTACATACTGAAGTTATTTAGGAACACAGACTCATTATATGAAGCGCGGAATGTGGTTAAAAAAATGGAAGAATCATTTTTGCCTATAACATAAAGGCTTTCTGGAAAGAAAACAGTCATTATTATGATGTAATCGATAGTTGGCTTTGGTAATCGAGCGCTTGAAAGTGGCAGCAAACCGACTGACTTTCGATAAAACTCGATGATCGGCCCACCACTACTTGCAATTACCAATTTTCTATGAGAAATACTTGTAGACTTTTATTTTTATATTTTCAATCAAATTGTTTCGATGTTCATGTACATGACGCATGTTTATTATTTTCTATACGTATGTTATGAGGATATACCAGACTATTTCCTAAAATAAATAAATATATATAAGAACCCTTTCATGAACAAATGGTTCATGAAAGAACCCTTCTGTAGGGTTCTAAGAAGCACCCATTATCAGGATTACCTACCAAACACTTAGAGTTTCCCAAAGACCCCCAGAGAGGGTTCCATTAAGAACCCTGACTAGAGGGTTTTACCTTGAACCTGTACCTAAGGGTTCCCAACTGGCTCTACTCTAAAGAACCCTTAGGGTTCCAGATGCAACCCTGTTTTCTTAGAGTGTACGAAGTCATAGTGTATATTGCATCCTTACAGGCGATTCACTTCGGATTCTAAGTCGGAATCAATATATTGAATATCCTTGCTGAGATTTCAACGAAACAAATTTTTTTGGACCCATCTATTTATTACGCTTACACGATTTCTACCATTGTAAAAATAGCACAATGTCAACTTATTATACAGTAAACCTATTCCTTGCCGAATGAGCCAAAATGGAAACCACAAAAATTATATAATAATGAAGGAATTGCTTCCATCTCTTTATAGTGAAGTATAAAATCTTTTTTTTTAACTAAGCATCCTATTTCTACTATAATTAATGAAATTCATTCTGAACCATTTAAAAAAATACAAAGAAGTACGTTTATTTCCACATCCAGAGAATAAAAAAAAAGATCAAAATTATTCTTTGATAAACCAGATATCGTGCACTGGGCTTGGTACCAGTGCTCTTTTAACCTTTCTGTCTGAATTTATTTCAGGCACATTCAGTGTACATAAATTAAATAGAATTAAGCGACTTTGGAAGGTAGGAGTCCATTCCGTTGTGTCCGGAAGGGATTCTAACTAAATTTTTCTATAAGTACAGCATAACAGGGGGGAAACCACTTTTATTATTATAATCACCCACTAAGCCTAATAGTATTAATTAGACTTGTAGTATTCATGGTAGTTCCATAGCTTTGATAGCTAAGCTTTTATTTGTGACCGGGATGTGTGAAAATTTTGCATCCCATCCCCGATTCTTTTTTTTATCAAATTTGCAACGTGAATGTGTCCTAGCATTGTTCACAACAGGATCGACATTTAAAAACAGGGTGGGTAGAAGCAAATCCATGAAGGGGTCCATGGGACCGGACCCCCCCCCCCTTTCAGCATCCACAATCTTTTGTAAGGGTTTCAGACCAACTGTTGCGGCCTGGATCCCCCTCCCCTAGTTTCATAGCTTTGATAGCTAAGCTTTTATTTGTGACCGGGATGTGTTAAACTTTTGCATCCCATCCCTGATTTTTTTTTATCAAACTTGCAACGTGAATGTGTCCTAGCATTGTTGACAACAGGTCCGACATTTAAAAACAGGGCGGGAAGAAGCAAATCCATGGAGGGGTCCATGGGACCGAACCACCCCCCCCCCCCCCTTCAGCATCCATAATCTTTTGTAAGGGTTTCAGACCAATTGTTGCGGCCTGGATTCCCCCCAACTTCCCCTTGTTCCGGACCTGGGGACCTTTTATGGTTTTCACATTTGTTCTGTGTTTTATCCTATCCTTTTCCTAAATGCTGGATCCGCCCCTGTACGGACTCACCAAAGTAAGACTTCTGTAAGATAAAATGTGTGTGGGCTCTGATGTCAAGACGATGTTTTATAAATAAGTGAATTATATGACGCAGAAACCAAACGTATGTGCGCGCCGCTCAAGCATATATGGCGGGTGACAGAAGTGTGAACATGGAATTTTCCTCAGTTAATTATGACATTTACCACCAGGTGGTAGTAACGACTGTAGTGCCTGCCACCCAAGCACTGTGGTAAAATTTAATGGTAATTGATTAGAATTCTGCAATTTCTCATTGATCGCAAGGGAAGTCTCCTCCTCTGGTCCCCCCCCCCCCCCCAAATATGACGTTTCATTTGGTGTAACGTGATGAATTAGATACGAAATTATTATAAACCGACAAGACCAGACCACTCACAAAAACAATGCATCCCAGCATCAAAGTCGTTTCTGTGGGTCCCCATAGATGACGCCACCTCTCAACCATTATTTCTTTGACAATGAGCTGACAATATAATGCTGACTTACCAAAATCGATATTTTGCTGGTCTATATGTAATAAGCATGTTGAGTGGGTATTACAAGTGCACATTTCGTGATATTTACAGGGTAGTTTTATGTATATATTTGTAGGAATTGAACGGAAGTTGAATGGCATAACAGCTGCTTATCTATGCATATTAGCAGACAGCTATGTAATTGCTTGGAATTTTGAGAAGACAAGGAATTTTTTTTCCGTACAAGGCTCTAACGTAAGCCACATGTTCCTTAATGTATCAACAAGATAATCATGATTCACTTTGTCTGTCTGTCGCTTAAAAAATGTAAAAATCCATACAACGCATGGTCGAATACTGGAGCACGGTAATCCTCACTGAGATATAACAAAAACATAGCAGATAATTATATAAAGCTATACCAGTGCATGAAGTGCGTAATACTTTTATGTTTACGCTTTAAGAGGATCAAATTACCTCAAAATCCCTTGCCTTATTAAACCTGATAATAAAATATTGTTTGCTTGTCAGTACAAAAAGATCGCCTTGGCAAACAGAAGAAGGCCTTTCTGAACTGTATGTTGTAGTCTTTCGTTCCAGAGCGTCCTTCCAGAGAGATTTCAAAGATTATATATTTTCACGCTTACACTGATTTCTACTATTTAAAAAATAGCAAAATGTTAACAAATTATAGAATTTACCAGTATTCCTAGCCGAAAGAACCATAATAAACAAACTAGAAACCACAGAAATAATATAAAATAATGATAGAATTGTTTGTTTCCTTCTCTCTATATTGATGTGCAATATCGCTTGTTGATAAGTTAACATCCCATTTCTACGGTATAACCTAATGGAATTCATGGTGAACCATAATAAATTGTAGATTATATGTTTATTTCCTGTTCCATTTTCCAAGTTATCTCTGATAAACTCGAGAACATGCGCTTGGTTTTGTAGTAGTATACGCTTTTCCCTTATCCTGAGTTCAGTATCCGGAACGTTCAATCCAACTTAGTGGAAATTATCATACAAAACAGCAGAAGGGAATTCATTTTATTATTTCAAACATCGCCGAATTAGCACAATGGTAAGCCCACAGGTAATTTAATTAATTAAATACGGTCCTTAGAGGTACATGATCATTTGCAAAATTGTGTGTTTTATCTCACGCTCAATAGGTTTATTTTGTCTGGATTCAAAAGTTTCTCCCATGAACCATCCAGGAATAAGGACGATGTACTGTCTTCAATTCGCCGGTTTTATACCTTAAATTGGTATGGTTCTTTCTGTGTGTGTGTGTGTCTGTGTGTGTGTGTGTGTGTGAGTATACACAATTGAGGTGTGTCTGTTCACCATTAACAGACTGTATGTCAAGAGTTCCTTTCCTGAGCATGCGCGGCAACCCCTAGTCAAGAAGAAGACGAATGAAAGAAGAAACAGAGAAGAAACGCCTGTTTGGAGCTTGAAAAAAAATCTTGATTTGTGAAGCTGCTCGCGCTCGCTATGCTTATGCTCAGCGCCACTGATCGAGCCCGGAGCCAGCTTTTTTCTCATTCGTGTACAGGAGTAAGAAATATTGGCAGGATACCGTTCTATTTTAAGGAGAAGCCACTATATTATATGTGTATCTAACACATTTATTATGTGAGTAGGGCCCTTTAGATAAACGGTAATCGAGTATTAAAAAATATATATATACATATATTGGATTTATATTAAGTTCTGTTAAAGCCTGGGCATTCTATTGCCTATAAAGTATTAGGCCGCTTTTCCTGACACACCATTGAGTTTCTGCCACCCCCTGAGGTTTTAGATATTGACGAAGACAGAAGAGGGCGCAAGATGATGACTTCGTGAAGCAGACCTTCAGGAAATGAATATTCAAATAATTTTTTAAGCTCAGTTTAGAAATAAAAAAATATAATTCCCGGCACGACATCAGAGTTCATGCCACATCATTACTAAGGCACATAGCCTGCTGAAACTCCGTTTGTCACCATTAGTGCCATAATTTGTCTCTCCGAGAAACTTCTACACCACAACCCTGAAGTTAGACTGGTTTACCAAGGAGTCCGCAATTTTGGATCTGAAATTTTTTTTTTCTTTTAACAGAGATACACAAATGCAAACAATTTACTTTTACTTGAGAGAACATTCCATACTGTTTTTCGTTTGACAGAATGACACAAACACAAAAGGATCATATGCTGTTCATGTTTATGTTTCAACAAATGGTGTGGTAAGAGTAACATATTGCAGTTAAGGTGTTACCAATTCTTCATGTTTGCAAACGACCTGCATGTTGATAAATATAATAAGAATCTTCAGATTTCTCTTTTTGTCTGTCGCCTAAAAAAAAATGAAATCGTGCAGCTAACCCTCGCTGGGACATATAACAACAACAAGACAAATAGTCTTTGACGGGCTGTGCATTAAGTTGAAACACTGTATCAACAACTGGGGTTTACTTTATATATTTTTTTTGTATATGTTTCTTCCGGGTAACTGGTGACCTTCCTAGTGCTCGCATGGAATTCCATGCATACATTATAAACCATGATAATGCTTTTTGCACAGTCACGACAAATGGATCGCTTTATTACTACTATACCACTTCTAAGAAGTTAGACTGGTTTACCCAGGTGTCCGCAAATCTGGATCTGAATCTTTTTCTTTTATTGTAGATATAAAAAAAAACAGACTGAAATGGTGTGGTTCGAAGCAGTTTGATATTATAATCTGATTGTGATACTTATGTTATAATATGTGTGGGTTCTGATATCTCGATAATATTTCATTTATAGTGTCATATATGACGCAAATACAAAATGAATGTGCAAGCCGGTAAGACAAATGGTTATTGAATGAAAGGTTAACCAGTAACATATTTGTTTGTGCGTTCCATTTTCCATAATTAGTTATTAAATTGCCTGGTACATGGCGGTAACGACTAGTGTCTTCTGTGACCTTGAGAAAAACTAGATATTTCCAGTAGCCGAGCAATAAAAAATAACACGTCTATGTACCTGGAAGGTTTAATATTTAAGTACCTTTAAAAGCTTTCGAGGAAGGGGAGGCGGAGATGAGCTATAATTAATTCACAATAATCTGTAAGCAAAGTCTTCTTAATTCAAGTCATAAATGAAAAGACCTGTGCGCCACATCCAAAATATCACACATGTCAGAAGACCAGTCATTTTGATTAAATCCATACCGACTGAACGCGTAAAAATATTTAAGGTTCGAGTTTGTTTTTCATTGGTCCAGAAACGCATTTACGTCGCACAATCGCTACAGCAGATAACTGTAGCTTCACCAGTTATGTGCGTGCAGTTTTGTTATGTGATAAAATCTTATCATATTTTCACTGGACATCGAATTATGAATAAGACACGAAAATAATTATTTAGGGACCGGATCACTCACAAAATGACAACTGTGGACAGTTTCGCATTCGAAAAGCAAAGTCGTTTCTGCTGGGCTCCCTAGGTGGCGCCACCTCTCAAACATTTTCAACGGGTTTTGAATGTTTTATTTTATTATGAATTTAATTGTAAATTTATTGAGTAAGCAATAATCTTATGCATTGGATAATGGAACTTTTCCAACCTATAGAAGTTAAACATAATGTATATTTTACATTAATTCTGATATATAGGTTTTAACCATGGACTCTATTTCTAAGCAATGGCGGGGGGGGGGGGGGGGGGGGGGGGAGTTGCATCAGCGGTAGGCGAAATTGACTCTTGCACGCGTTTTCTCTCCCGTTTCATTATATGAAAGGATATTTTTCACAAATTTTTAGACCGTTATTTTCCATTAATTAAATCTGAGTGATCACCACAGTCTGCAAACATTCACTTTGGTACTTTTATATAGATCAAAGGTTAGCATAATTAAATCAAGTGATTTTCATGATGAGTAAAATCATTTTTGAAATCCAATGTCTTCAACATTAAGTGTTAGATATGTTTAAAGTTTTCCGGTTTATAATATCTCACATAATGCCCAAGTGTATATCAGCGATGAAAATGAGTGAAAAGTAGTCGGAGACATCACACATCAGCCAGGACTCCAATAAAGGTGAAATGTGCACACCACTATCACAATGCAACAACACAATCTAGGGTCACTTATACTGTTTAGAAATGATGTGAAGTCAAAACGGGGTTGTTTTCTTTGATTTAAAATGCAATGAAAAATCCTTCAATACTTGTGTAAAATTGCACACCGACAGGCCGAATAACGTAATGTAAATCATAACACCTCACACCACCTCGTGGAGGGGAAAGAACTATAATTAAACAGGATGATAAAATCAACCAGCAATCGATAATTTAAATGTTATGCGTTTTATTTCCTTAAATTAAAGGAGCGGGAACCCATGTATTACTTACCTCTGAATGTAACAACGTACACACATATGATATGTATGCGTCATCACGTAGTTAGCCAAGTTTCTGATTGAATGAGTAATGTCTATTAAATATTGTAATCGATCTGCCTGTAGACCTCTTACAACATCTTGTCCGTAAATTACTTTGATTAATGTTCCAAGCTAGCCAGCAAGTTAATGCACATTGCTGATTCCATATTTTAGAAATCCCGCAGGCAGGATAATTTTTTTTTCTTATTTACCTAATTCTTTCAGGTTTTCCATAAATAAAATTCCATGATCTGGACAAAACATTATATTGACAGCTTTGTTTTGCTTAAAGGTAAAAGGCTAAAAGCAATATAACATTAAAAATGAAAATTATATAGTTTTTTCTTTCTTGAAGTTCATGTTTGAGTGGCTGGAGCTAAAATCGGTAAATTTCTACTGAAAATCATAACAAACATATTTCAGTAAAAAAAAAACATGCACCCGGTGGCTGCATGAGAAACGAACATATTTGTGCCTAAGCCGGTCGGTTATAAAACAAAGGGGGCGTTGGTAATTTAGGAATCCGAATATTCTCCATTTTCGAAAGATTTAACCAAGAAGACCTATTCAAACTCTAATCGGGGTCAAATGCAAAATTCCATGAAAAGCCTTTCAGGTATTGCTGAGAATTATTGTTTCTGTGAGTAACCTCGCCACCTCTAAACCAACTTCTGCCCTCTTTAATTTGGACTTCTTTATTTGAGTGAGCCCTAAGTTTATATAATATCACATAATATTATGTAGCCCGTATGTATTTTGATACGAATCGTTATCGTGAACGTTTAGAAAATATTGAGCATACCTAAAACCCTAACGTTTGTTGAACCTGAGACCTATAAATATCTGTATGCGCCATCACGTAACCAGTACCGGCTATGTCGGATATTGAGTCGATTAGTGGTGGGGTCAAACAATTTGCCAGACTGTCCTTGTGGCCCACCCGGTCAGGGAGTATTTCTATACCTAACGTTTATATATTATCGTCATTCATCAGAAGCAACCCCCAAACCATACAGGGATTATGTAGAATTTGAACAGGTGACGGCTGAAACGATGTCACACTGTATGTTTTATTTTTTACAACTCTTAGAGAATTAAGCCTGCCTACTGATTAACTTGTGTATAGAAATTCAATATTGCATGTATTGGGAAAATGTCCAATGGAAAAGCTGGTCTGCTGAGGTGCGTTGCCAGGGTTCAGTTAAGGGGGCGGGGGACTTTTGGCACACCTACTGGGTAAATCCTCCGTAAATATATATATATATATATATATATATATATATATATATATATATATATATATACAAGTATGTCTGTGGGGTGTGGGTGTATGTGTGTGTGTATGAGAGAGAGAGAGAGAAGGAAAGAGATGTGTGTAGGTGTGGGTGCATGTTTAGATAGAGAAATTGTTTTATAAACTCTGCAGGGAATCATTCTTGAACTTTGGATTTCTTGTAACACTTTAAATATTCAAAACAAAAGATGCCATTGCTAAAATAAAAATTAAAATTGATGATAAAAGTCACATTTATTAGAAATCATTTAATTCAGTAACCATGTGTGTATATTCAATTAATGATTCCTTGCTTGGTTATCTCATGATATCTAGATTTTTTCTATATTTTACTTGTTGCAATAAAAAATGCAATAATAAATTTGATGTGATCATGATCTTTATTGACCTTTATTTCATATTTTAAAAATCACTTTCACACTACCATATCAAAGTTGTAGCAGAGAATTATGTCTGGAGTAAAACATTTTCATCAGTGTCGCATGCAATTTGCAATGTCGGGGAGGGGGCTTTCGAGTGTCTCGAAAGTAATGGATTACCAAACATCGCATTTTATTCAGACCACATCCAAGTTTCGATCAACATTCTTGGCCTTATATCTAAATCTATCATGTATTAAGATTAAATCTGATATTAAATCAGCTCTTACGGACGACAAACCAAGACCAATAACTACACATTCTTTGGGATGTTAAATAGTACTTAAACAAATAATCGTTGTATTCAATTAAAAACAATTAAAGACATGTTTTTCATTATTGTAGAAGTATCGCATGAATATATTAACTAGGCCTGACAATGGCATGGTCTGTTATAGAACTAGTCAACAAAGTCATATTGTATAAAATATATTATCATTATACCGAGCTAAAACAGCTCGATATTATAATTACAAACGCCCATGACTTTGTTGTAGCAGGAACATGAATGGTGTCAATTTATTCTGGACAGTAAGGTGTAGCCATCTGGTGGTGATTATGAAATTAATTAGATTAGAACCTGAAACCCAGTTCAATCGGCGTGTTCATAATTTTTTTAACCATTTGCTAATTTATGTCTGTTTCTTAATATAAATGTTATAACAAGTCAACGTTCCAAAGAAAACAAAATGCGTTAGTGAAACTTCTATACTATATATGACTTAACAAAAATAGGCCCAATTGTCCATTGTGTGTGACTTGTGCCAGAGCAATACTTTAAAAATGACAGTATATTTAAAAAAAACAGGTTATGTTGTATGAAGTTAACTAATATTTATAAGGCTTTCCTGAAGATCCAGGTTATCAATGCAAAAATGACCGCCGAGATATACGTCTCTTCACAAAATTATATGTAATTATCATTGTAATGAAGTTCCATACACTTTATAACAATCTTCTACAAGGCAGATACAGTTACTGTGGTGGGATTTTTGCTCGGGAGGGTTTCAAATCTACGTTTTTTCGCGAAAAAAAAGTATACGCGAAAATAAACCCTTCGTGATTAAGACGCATATTACTTACTCGGGTGAGTATTCATACTTTAGAGCCCCATCTCCTGGTATCTTATGTAAGATATCCATTCCTGCAGCGTCACAGGTCGACCATTGATACTTGAAATCAATTATGTATAGTCGAATCCACATAACCCGCGTCCGAGTGCAAGTCCGAGTCTAAAATCCTATATGAAAGTATATTTTAAGTTAGTTTACACATGCCTTTTTTACTTGAAAGGTTAATTACATTTGAAATAGCTCCTGATGCAGTCCTAAAGCATGGCATATAGTGTGTGTGTGTGTGTTTTATATTATATAAGTAGTTCCCAAATGTATATAAACGTCTTGTTACGTGACAGAGCTTATACTTTCTGCTGTGATCGAGAAGGACTCGGCCTGTTTTCTCGAGTCCTTAGCACCGAGTCCGATTACAAGTCCGACTTTTATCACTGCTTAAATATAATTATAATAACAAAATTTGTTTATGTTAACTCTGAATCAAAGACGTACAGTACAGAAAATATCAGACTTTTATATTACCAATATATCCACTCGTCAGATGTACGTTCTGCTGCGTGCATGGGTCAACGTCTAATCGCGTTCATCAGTTATATACCTTAGCAAGTTTACATTGTCTTCCAAGCGAGGTTCTTATGGAAGGGGGATCGCCCCCTCTCCAGAATCTTGACCAACACCGTTTACAAAAGACTTGATTATTGTATTGAAAAAATATTCTCATTTATTATACAAAGGAACAGCTGCTTGCATAATTAAGTGTATATAATTTGTCGTAGGCCTAATATATACTGTAATTGTTCGTTATCAATAACAGTCGGGGGTGAAAAAAAATGCTATGACTGAAGCATCAAAATTTAAAGAAAGCACTTTGATTAATGAATTTTTGTTCATTTGGCGAGTAATTTTGTATTTCTTTTTTTTAATCTTACATATCGATGGACAGTTATTAGGCCTATACTATTAAAGCAATATACTTTGAGGAAACGTGACGTGGCTTATATATATAGACATAAAAAATGGCTGGGGGAACAGTTCCCGCCCCCTTATAGCTGGGGGCCCCACCCGCACATACACCTAGGCCTACACCTACTCACACATATTTATTTAAATTAATATATAATTTTAATTAACCGGTATATATTTAATATGATGTAATATAATTTAATAAAATATAATAAAAATTATCGAATATATATACATGGAGTATATATATATATAATATATATAATATATATAAATATAAATGATACCTGATGTAACTGTGATCAGACTAGTTAATAGTTCAGTTTCATTTTCCCGATTGTAGTTTCAATGGATATTTTATCATAAACAAATTAATATGTATAAAAACACAAAGTTCAATTTTACGCTTTCTTTAAATATTTCACCCATATTCATACTAAAATGTTTCTTTATTTTCTCTTTATTATGGAAGGAACGCATTTCATTTTTTTATCCTTCAGTTTTCATGTTACATATTTTTGTAAAGTTTCACGATCAATCTAGCTTTAGGATGTAGGCAAAGTATCTCCTGTAGAACCAACAACATGAAAATTCATGATCAATATAAAATTCATATTGACATACAGTTAAACCTTCTTTTCATTTTTGACGCTGCAATATTTACAGAACGTGTGAATTCGCCCGAGCTGCAGTGATTGGTAATAATCACAGTTCATTCCCTTGAGTTACAAACGCTATTTTTCCACATTCTCCGAGCACGTGTATTGTTTTACAAATTTCTAAATCATTTTTTTCAATTGAGTGTTGATAATTAGAAAGTTAGTGTATTTGAATGATGTAACTCCGTCTCGGATCAATTTTGCTAAATGATGTCACGGTACTGTATTATTCATGAGGGACATGTCTCACTTCCGCTTCCGGCGATCCCTCTGCATTCAAGATGGCGCCCATTGGAGATAGAGCGGACAGGGACAGTGTGACAGATGACGCCAATGGAGAAGACAGAAAACAAAACTTATGGTCAGTTTCCACAAGCTCAATTCAGACAGACATATACAAACTAGAGATAGGAGGAACTCGGGTCGCAATCTCTCTGCAAACAGCCCAAATTTCGTATGTTTTCATGTCCGTGCCGGCCACCGTTTGACAGCTAGGGCAGACGGCAGACGTCACTTTGACAGCTGTCAAAATAAAATGAAATGATGGCCCGTGTGCGGGTGTATACTTTAAACAGGGTCTATGCTGTGAATGTTTGTATGATTAAACAGCATTTGGTAAAATCAGCTGTCTGGCTCATTAATATGATGTTCGTCTGCATATATCTTGGCTTGATAAATAAATAGCAGTACATCTCTCATTCATTCTTTCACTTTTGACATTGTGTTTGTTGATTAAGCCATTGAATGAACTGAACTTAAATCTTTATGTAAAAGCTAGTTAAAAAGTAGTTTTTGTTGCAGTGGATATTAAGAATTGCTTGCAATTCTGCTCAGAACCTTCTGTTAATATTTAATGCTACCAATTAGTAACCAAAGAAGCAGTGACACAGCTCAGCTTGCAGCAAGAGCATTACCTACAAATAGTACCTCTTGCTTGACACAAGCAATACAATGTGGTACGACGAGAGTTAATTGTAAATTATGAAGCGTAGGTATCCAGTTCCACGCATAAAAAGCTTCAAGTAAACTGGAGAACGTAAACCTGTACAAGACAAAAAATTTGACAAAATCAAGTGTTATGTGTATGACCGGAAAACCATTGCATTTAAGGCAAGAAAATGTTAATGTACTCGAGTGAACATCAAAATTTGCTAAAAAGCCTAACATTACTGCTTTAATGCTTAAAACATACTCACTTTAAAAGTTTAGCTTCCCGGGGCCTGACAGTTGTTCCTAAATTTGGGACAACCACCAGGTGGCGTGTATGATGCATCATTCTCCATACAGTTGATTTATCATTAATGCTAAGATGTAAACACAACAGATCTCAACTCTATGGTGGAGGTTAATGACGGGTATGACAATCTACATAGGGGAAACCCAGGGAAATCCCCCACCAGACATGTTTGTTTTTACCACTTGATATGGAGGCCTACCTGATTCAGTCGTTTAAAGGGGCCCAATCACCTATAAAGTTTGTTGAGTTAACATGAAAAATAGCTTATTCCCTTTAAAATAAATCTGTACCTGCCAAAAAATTGCCTTGAAACCGTTAGCTCACTCCTGTGAACAAGTGTTAAAAATAGTGAACCGGGCCCAATAGCAGGTGTCAACATAAACACAATGCGTAGGGTGTGCTGCGTGGAGCCACAACACATGTCAGTCAGGAGATGCCCTGACTGACTTGGCCCTAAACATTTAATGCATGTTCCTGCTGGATGAAACACTGCATTTTGCCCCTCTAAACCAGACCTCCGGTCACGCGGCCTTGTATGGTAAACAGGCTGTGTTTACCAACACGCAGGGCTATAACAAGGTGTTAAACAGTCATATGCGAGGAAATGAGACTGTGCTGGAATGGTTTTGCTGGGAAACTTTTGTATTTATAGCAAAACTGAACTGATAGTGTGAAAGAATTGGAAAAATATTGCTCCTGATTATGTCCCTTTAAGAGGCATATTAATGTTTAAGTTGTATGTTATGTTATCACATGATAAAGATGTGTATTCTTATATCTGACACTTTTTAGGGATACATTAGTTTGATTGTCCACTGGAATATCTCCAGTTTGCAAATACTTTTTACTAGGGCTCTCTCACAGTGGAGGGAAACAAAGGGTAGGGAGAGCATGGATGCAAGGGCTAGGTGAGCGTTTACCTCACAGATGGTTGGACAGAAAGTTCTGTTCAAGTACATTTGGGCACAAATATTTCTCATATATCATGAAGACAGCATATAAACCCTACATATTACCATTAAAAGTAAAACTGTTTACTAAATGATAAGTATGAACGAAATAATAGGTAAATACTGTAAATAAAATGAGATATTGCTTCTTCTCCACCCACCAGACTCTTGGTATCTTTCGGTTGTATCAGGCAATAAGAATCTGGCATGGTTGTAAACAGTGATGTATGACGGGAAGGATATTTATAAAAATGCAGAGGAGAGGTTCTCTTGCATAGAAACCCCACCTAATTTGTATGTTATTCCTACTGGAGCTGTCCAACGATCCATGAGGTAGACTCTCACAGGCGCATGTTGTACTGCCTTTGTCAAGTCAGCAGTACTGTTTGTACCTATATGTACACAGCTGTGTGACGTAACATAATTCCATTAATAAATGTAAAATCTGTGTTTTTAAATATTTGGCAAATAAACAACATTCACTGTGCTATTTTCCACCTAGGGATAGAAAATATGTATGTATTAGTACACAGACCTGACACATTACACATGGATAGCACCATTCTCCTTTACACCAACCTCCAACCAGGGCCAAGATCTATTGGTTATCCCTGTCATTTAAAGTTCCTCTGTATGGAGAATGTCAAAACATGAGTCTCATACACAGACACATAATGGCGCTCTGCTACAGTATTTTTTATGCTTCATATCTCGTTGGGGATAAAAACAATTTACTGTTTTGATGTTAGAGACACTTTATGCTTTCAAGAATGGTTAGTTATTAATGTAATGTAATGTAAACTTAGTATACATGTATGTTATAAATTAGATAAATTATTTTTTATTCAATTTCCTTTGTAAGAGTAACAGATCCTTTTATGCTATAATTCCATTTAACCCTTTTTGGGGCAGGTGATGCACCAGACTTTAAATTTATATAAAATAAAGTGAATTTTAAAAACTTAAAAAAAGACTGTTGCATTGAATTCAGCAGCTATAGCAAGATCAGCACTTCACAGGCCCCTTTAACTCTTGAGGTGGTTTTATAAGTGTGTAGTCAGTATTTGTAGTCCTTGTGCATATTCTGGATCTGTACAATTTGTTTTCCATTTATGAGTAATTTTGAGTAGTTTGTACTCCCTGTTGGTATCAGCCATTTGATTAAATTTTAACTCTTCAGTAGAACTCTGAATCCTATAACCAGTGAGAGTTCCTGGTGTAATCTAATTTGATGCAGTCAAATTAACAGAATTCAGCCCTTGAACAGCATGGGAGGGGTTTAATATATTTTGTTTGACTTTGTGTTTATATTATGTTTATAATGATTAGAAATAATTTGTTGCAGTTCAGTTGACACAGTGCATATTCCAAAAATGTTGTTACACTTACCACATACTGGTAGTCATATTAGAAAACAAGTATATGTAACTACATTTAACCTGAATTTTAAATGTATACACAATGGGAGTGATGCCTGCATCCATGATCTTTTCCTTTGGTAAATGGTAAGGGTGAACTTAGAGGTATGAACATTCATTTGGATGTATGTAATAATTGTAATTGCAGCCTTTCTTTCCTAGCAGATAGGGCAGGAAGAGCCTATCCTAACACTGTCACAGGTGGCATTCCTACCCATGTAGGCTATCTTTAAAATCACTTTTCCATTGCATACTTCTGACACTGATATTAAGTTTGACTTTTTTCATCACTTTCCTCTATTACTTATATTTTAATCCTGTAAGTCCATGCCTCAAAGCACTAACATTTTAATCCTGTTAGTCATGTACATATAAACTTGCACTGATGTATAACATTTTCTTATCAAATAAAAATGCTTTTTGATACAAGACCTTGTGCCACATTTGGTCTTGAAAGTGCAGGCAAAAAATGTCAGTATTGTAACCATTTATTTATACGGGCCAATTGCGCTAAATCTGTACATGACAGTGTCTGAGGTTAAAGAAAGAAAAATAAGGCTGTTTGTTAGGCAGTTACTAATTAAGAATATCTCAGATGATGCAGATAGTAACATCCATCACTTTTTAGTGTGATAGAAAAGATGTTTCTATCCACTTGCAGCAAATTATGGGCCAATTTGTCCCACCCGTAACATGTCCACAGTTAAACCCATAAGTTTTATGACCATGCAGACCTTAATTATCAGCTATATACATGCTGCTAAATGAATTTAAACAGTGAAGTAGGGTTGAAAGTTTACATGAAGAAGTAACTTGGATACAGAAATCCAAAACTTGGATTTTGGTATCAATTATGATGTCTTGGTTAAAATAAAATATTTTTTTTGTCCCACCCGTAACAGGTAGTGCTGCAATTGTCATGATTATTAACCAAGAACTGCATTTTGTGTTACACTGACCAGAATATAAGTGAGATTAATATTTCATATGTGTCTGGGGTATATGTCACTCTAACAAATCAGAATCAAGTGTTTCATCCAAAAAGGTTGGTATTGTCAATCATAACTGTCCCACCCGTAACAGTGGAATAGCAGTGTGAAATTAGAGAATAGATAAACCTTAAACCTTTATACAGAAAAGCACAAACCTGAACTGTTTTGTCATGCCTAATCTGTATGCTTGTCCTCTGAATTTATTATACAGCATGTCAAAGATACATCATTTTGTCCTACCCGTAACGTGTCCCACCCGTAACATTGTCCCACCCGTAACAAGACAAAGAATATTGCTCGCTGCAGATTAAATAAGATTTAACAACTCCTTTCATGTTAACTTTGATGGTATCTTCTTCAACTCATTTTAAAGGTAATACTATACTTTTAATATATGTTTTAATGTACTTTTTAGGCCTTCTTTGGTTAATACTTAAGATTTTCAGGAAGGCAATTTATCATATTATTATTTATTTATATTTAATGTCTAAAATTTTCTTTCCCTGGATCAATCTGGATTTAATTTAATTTATTATGTTTTCAACATTATAGATTATTTAAATCATTTAAAATATAAGCAAATATTAAAGGGAAACTGCATATTATGACAGATGTTTTAGTAAATTAGTTGATAAAGACATATAACAGTGAAAGGTAACATTAAAGACAGATACGGTCAATAATGGTAACAATAATGGTATGGATTCCAAAAAGAAACTTGCAAAATTGAAAGGTTGGGAAAACATGAGTACATTTATTTAACATATTCTGTACTTTTACAGTGCTTAATGGACTGTACTAATAAGAATATTTTAAGCAATTATTTCAAAGAGTATTTTATATAAATTAACGGCTGCAACTTTCCATCAGAATAACAGAATGACTGTGCAGGTTATTTTATAGCATTTTCTCACCATTAAATTCATCAATAAAAAGGAATATTAAAACATATCTGTTGTAAAAGTAAATAGCATCACCAGGCTTTGTCCCACCCGTAACGGTCCTCCATAGACTTTCTTTTTGCAAATTTGACAAATTCCTCATATTTTATTCTAAAAAGAAATATACTGTGCCTTGATTTTCAATAGTCCATGGTATATTTTGGGTTTGTGACTTGTTTTATTGTCTTATTAATGTATAAATTAGATGTAAATATTAATTAAAACTGTATTTCTATCAAATATGTCCCACCCGTAACACTTTTTGTCTAAACATATTTAACAGTAAGACTGAGCTGAACTAATTCTACCTATCAGGTGTCTCATTGCCTCAGGTACATGCAAGTTAAAGGAAAGTTTCCATCAAGTAAATCCTGGGACCAGCAAGGTGGAACACTGTGTGTGTTACGGGGGGGACAGATTATGATGACTTTGTAATATTGATTTATCATTATCTAACCATAGAGGAACGTGGGAGCTGGGAGATTTCTGAGATAATTATATCAGATTATGTACATGTATAAAAGATAAATAATTAAGATTTCTATTACAATAAATTTTGGTGTTACGGGTGGGACATAAATGTACAGAAATATCGCAATTGGCCCATACTTTGATCAAAATCTAAAGCATTAACTCATATCAGCTGATATCAGTGATATGTATTATAATATTGGACCCTTATGTTGGGCTTCCTTGCTATGATGAAGCAGGCAGAGACCGTGATTTACCCAGAAAGTTCCTGCTGGTATTGTTAATGAGCCCCCTACTGGACCAGGCCATTAAGCCAAATGGTCTGTACACATCAAGAGATCCACTGCTTCCAGAGGCCCTAGGGTCAGAATGAGGGTAGGTAATTGTGTCAGGAAGTACTTGGTTGATTGGTTGATAAAATTTTTGAATCAAATAACTTTCTTTTTTAAAGTGACTTTGTTTTTGAGGATTTACTTAAATTTACTAATATTATGTTGATTACTCTGGTTTTTTTTTGCTCTTTTATTAACAGCAATCTATTTTTGCCCCCTTTTTTCCAGTAAAAGAGTTCTTAGATACCAGTATACTATATCTTTCCTGTTATAACAGTTCAGTTATAACAAGATTTGGACACTTCGCAATTTTTGTGTGTGCAAATTTCCAGCATGTATCACCACCTTTTAAAAAAATGCTCTTTATGTTCTCATATACAAGTATCACCAAGGTTAGGAAAATTTTAAATTGAAAGATATCAAAAACTCATTTCATAGGCTTCAGCATATGACAAGATTTTGAATTGCTTATTTTACTTTTGTACAGGTGTGGTACTTGGTGTTGGTTAAGGATAAGCTTCTGTTGAAGTTTAATGTTAGTCCAATAAGGTCTCTTTGTCTGTAGGTTAACATTCTTATATTAGAAGTTACACCATTGAAACAGCTGTACATACGGAAACCTTCAATTTATCATTAAGACTCCTCACTTAAAGATATCTGTCTTTCACAAACAATTGGACACATAAAACAATATATGGTCTGGTTAGATCTTCTCATTACATTTTATATTTGTCATCTAAAAAAAACAGTATTATTAACTTATAATTTGTTAGCCAAATATCTAAAAGACTTTTAAGATCAAATTCCAACAAAGTCTCCTGATCAAGCAGGTGAATCCACCTCATTTCAAAAGTAACTTTTTTTTTTAAATATGAGCAGTTCAGATCACAGTCATGGTGTTGAGAAAGTCAGTGAGCACTAAGTGCATTATCTTCAGGTATTTTGCCCTCTCTTCAATACATATGTCGAGGCCCCGATTAGAATCAGGCCCAGATTAAAACTGGGCCAGCCCAGATCAAAATTTTGATTTGGACCGGCCCAGATCAAAATTTTAATCTGGGCCAGACCAGTTTTAAACTGGGCCAGCCCAGATTAAAATTTTGATCTGGGCCGGTCCAGATTAAAATCATGTGGTGAAGACTTCAGGATTTAAATCTGGTCTGGACTGATTTTAAACTTGGCCAGCCCAGATTAGAATTTTAATCTGGGCCGGTCAAGTTAACAGTCCTGTGGTGGACTGATTTTAAACTGGTCCAGCCCAGATCAGAATCCTAATCTACTCCTAGGCTGGCTTCAATTACACTATATTTATCTAGCTGGCCTTTGATCAAATCAAAGAATTTGTAAAACATTGCAAGTCAATAATAATTAATATTTTATTATTTTATTTCATATTCTATGAAGGTATCATTGGTTGGACTCCTGTTATATATTTTTTTTTATGTAATTTTACCTCTTATGTGAAATGTCTAAAATATAATTATAAAATAATGATGTAAAACATTGGTATTTTACAGCTAAAAACTACAAATATAGCTTGCAGAACATGTGCATTAATTCAACAACTAAAACAAAATTTAATCAATAATTATTACTATACATGTTACACAATGTTAAGCTTGTGATCCAAGACCTGTAAATTCAAAATTTTATTTTTTATTAAAAATTATTTATCATTTATCATAAGTTGGGTTTTTTTGTCTGTGATCTCCCCCCCCCCCCCCCCCCCCCCCCCGTCCCCCCCAATCACCCATTTAAAAATTTGCACATATTGTATCATTGGACCTAGAACTTATAACATACTACATATTAAGGAAAGAAGGCCCTGAAACATCTATTAAAATACCTGAACTTAAGTCATTGAAATTAGGTGACTGAAATTTAGCAAACAGAAAAATATGTATCCAGTGTACATAAATTTGGTTGATATTTGCTAATTTTTGTGAATTATTAACACGATCATAATGTATTTAGATAGAACAGTGGGAACAATATTCACCAACTCAGGATTTTAACTATTGAAGGTAGAGGATATATGTATGCCCCATGTTAGGGCACGATGTCATGCTGCTCACCCAAATTCGCACCAAGACTGATCATCAAATTTCTTTGTTCGCTTATGAATGAGTAAAGCTGGTATTTAATTATGCATGTATATATTTAATATTACACATGTAATTTTGATATTCAGAACAGAAAATTATCTCAGTTAAGTTGAAAATTTTGATATTAAGTCAAGTAGATGTCTCAGAACTGACACATATTCTAAACTGTGATTAATTATGGTAGTTGGTTTAGGTGAAGTTCAAATAGATGAAAAAATGAAGAATAGATGAAACCAAAGAAGCACATAACATTTGTTCATTAGCTTTTTCCTCACTAAAATATTTTAAATGATCTTGTTCATTAAGTGTTTTGTGCCCTTCTGGAATGAATGTTTACTGTGTTATCTGATTTAAGATGATAAAAATCAAGCTAGCCTAAGATTTGATTAGGATTCTGATCTGGTTAGGCCCAGTTTAGAATAAGTCCACCACAGCATTCTTATCTTGACTAGCCCAGATTAAAATTTTGATCTGGACTGGTCCAGTTTAAAATCAGTCCACCACAGGACTGTTTACTTGACCGGCCCAGATCAAAATTCTAATCTAGGCTGGCCCAGTTTAAAACGGGTCTGGCCCAGATTAGAATTTTGATCTGGGCCGGTCCAAATCAAAATTTTGATCTGGGCTGGCCCAGTTTTAAATTGGGCCAGATTCTAATTTGGGCCTCGACACATACATCATCTTACAGGTAATCATATGGCTGCCATCGGGTGATGCCTACTGTCTGTTGTAATAGCAAACACTAGCTTCAGTTCTGCTTGAACTGATTGGCGCCTGGGGAAGTCACTGATACTAGTAAATAATATATACATGTATATTTAAAGACAGATTACAATTAATGCATTCATCGAGGAGTCTACATTAACAGCCAGGAACTTACACTAACAGTCAGCTTACTCATTACATCCCAGTGTTTTATATATAGTTATGTTGTTATAAGGATTACTTGTGATATGACTCACTCTTTTGGAATTGAGGTTTTTACCTTGGGGAATGTGTTGACATATATAAGGGTACTGGTAGTGTTGGAAATTCCTGGCTGATTTATACAATATCAGGGTCTGTAGTATATGTATATGTAAATAACTATAACTTGTAGTACAAGTTAAAACATTCAAACTTATCATCCAGGAGAAATTTTGTCAATCTTCCCTAATGTCAGCTTTGTTGACTTGGTCTGCTAAGGCATAGGCATCATCCTCAGTAATAATCTCTGTGAATTATCTTTTTGAATGAAATTACTTGTGGGAATGTGTGTTGTTAGGTATAAAGAGTGGAGAACCTGTAAGTGTAGGAAGAACATATATGAGTAAGTTCTATTAAATATAATACTGTTTAAATAGCAAATGCTTAAGCTGGAACATAAAAGTAACATAGGCTGTGTACTATGTCCATTTTTAGAAAATAAATCATTAAATATGTAATGGCCATGAAATTTGTTTTGTTGCTTTAGAAGAAAGGTTGGTATTTAACAGATATTTATAAACAATTTGCCATGCTGGATGTACTATACATATGATCCTTACATAATATTACATCCTAGACCGGACCGTGGGGTCAATTTATCTTCAAGGTTTGGAGGGGGGTTATATCATTGGGGTAGGGTGGAGCAGCGTTTTTGTAAACCTTTACAAAAATTGAAAAATCTCATTTCTCATTGTTACATATATATATATATATATATATATATATATATATATATAGCTTCCCCTGTGATATATATACTTGGTAACTTTCCTTAAACCAAAAACTATCAGTCTTTGCCAGCTGAAATCATATCTAGTTTTAATATTTTAATTTTTAAGGCATTTGCAAGTTATTTTTGCTCATTGTTGACTAACATTAACAAGTTTCATTTTTCTGAAGTTACGGTCTGAGACCCCATAGTTTGTAGGTAGGTTTGGCCTTGGTCTATTGTCCACTTAGTGTTCCACTATGTTTTCATCACATGATTGCCTGGGCTGCTCAGCTGTCAGAACCATATGTTGACAGGTGGTCACAAAACAGTCAGCTGATGCCATTACAGCAGTCACTGCTGCTAATGCAGCCTGAGATGTTTTGTGATTTGGTTAGGTTTGCATTGAAATCCATGGTCAGTGATGCACATGTACATGTTGATTTGCAGATTTCATGTGTAAACTACATTTTTAGCTCAGCTGACTGTAAGTCTGAGCTATAGCGATAACCCTTTCTCCGTTGTCCGTCCGGTTATCCGTCCGTTAACAGGGCACAAATCGTAACCACTGGACCTGGAATCTTCTTACTTTACATCCAGGGAGGTCCATGAAAAATCTCCTTGAAAACCTGGAATTAGGTCTGTGTTACCCATATTCTTCGAGCTATGGGGCTCTGAAGTACCCCCAAAAATAATGGAAAATTTGATACAAAAGATCAAGTATCTGAACAAATAATGCATTGATCACCATGATTCTTTGCATAGAAATTGATCATGAAGTGTTTCATCAGTTTCTGCAGACTGGTGGCACTACCTGTTTTTTAGCTCAGCTGACTTTTTTCAGGAATATTACTTTATTTAATCAAGATTCAATTGTTTATCCAAAATTAGATCTGAATTTTGCAAATTTTTCAAGTTATTAGCATAAATAAAAAATCAATACCTTAATTTTTGTCCAACTTTGGCAATGGCACGTTTTTCCCTGTAAGCACTGTTAATTTAATTTTCACAGCATATATACATAAGGATTTAATCTTTTAAAATCTGAAATTTCAAAGGAATTGATTGAAAAGAGTAGCTTTTATTCAAGTTTTCATACACCATGTCAAGTGTTGTTTACATCTAGCCCACCTAGTAGTACAGCTTTTACTTGCATTATGTAACCCACCCCAGGCAGCTTGCCTTTCCTCAGCTTGGCCACTACCAGCAGGCTTTCTCTCTGCCCTGCACCCCCCCCCCCCCCTCCCCCAGATGGTGCATAAACTAGATGAATGTTATTATTTTCTGTATTTGATTCATTCTTATTCTAGGCTAAGCTACATTTTAGATTTTGTATTGTACCACCAGGGTTACAATGATTAAGGTGTACATTTAATTGGGTCCACAAAGTGGTGTATTGCTATAAAAGTGTGGATGTTAATCAGATAAGTTATTCCTTACTTCAGAAGAGTAAAAACTTCACCAGGTGTGAAATTGACTATTAATTCCAGTAATAAATTAAAGCTGAAAAATTAAAGCAAAACTTTTTAATAGTGATTCAAGATATAATCTTATAGATGCCATGTTGTGGCATTATTTTCTTTTAAATTCCTTTTAAACATTTGTGATTTAAAAATAATAAAATATATGTGTATGCATAATATGACCCAATTTGAGCCACACTCTGGATATATAATGATTGCAACTTTTGCAACAATTCTAATATTTTAACTTATATTTTCAGTTTTTTAAATTAAACATTTATAAAACTTGTAAATAAAAAAAATGATTCAGATAAAAACTTTTAATGAAAAAAGTGGATATGCTAAAAAATAGGCTTATATATAAACTTAAATGCATTATTACCTTGAATGTGAAATAAAGATATTAGTTCATTCTGTCCACTTGCCTGTCCATCTGTAAATTTTCATATGCTTCACAGTATCTCAAAACTTTTACTGTTTTTCTTCATGACAGTCTTTTCAGAGTATTAGTTTGCAATCATATATTTAGAACTTTACTATAACCAAGTAGGAAGGCCCCTTTCTTCTTAGCTTCTCATATTCTTATATAAATGAAAACATTACAATAGAATATTTTGCATTTACAAAAATTTCAAACTTCAGCTGAGCGCCGTGACCCATGGGTCCTTTCTTTTTTATTTTATACAATTTTTTTTCTCTATTTTTGAGACTTTAAAGATGCAGTCATCTGTAAACAGGGCACAAATCGTAACAACTGGACCTAGAATCTTCTCTCTGGACATGCAGGGAGGCTCATGTAAAAAACCTTGAAAACCTGAAAATAGGTCTCTGTTACCCATAAACTCTGAGCTATAGGGCTCCGAAGTACCCCCCCCCCCCCCAAAAAAAAATGGAAAATTTGATACAAAAGCTCAAGTATCTGAACAACTTATGCATTGATCACCATGATTCTTTGCATGGATATTGTTCATGGAATGTTTCATCAGTTTCTACAGTCTGATGGTGCCACCTGTATTTTTCGATTTTTACAATTTTTAGCTCAGCTGACTATAAGTCATCTGAGCTATAGTCATGGTCCATTGTCCGTCGTCCGTCCGTCTGTCTGTCCGTCCGTCCGTCTGGATGTCCGTCCGTAAGACTGGCACGTTTCGACACCGTTGGACCTACGAATCTGAATTTCGGCATACAGTTAGATGTCCCCATAATCTCCTACCATGCCAAAAATTGGGTCAATAGGACTTCGTTCCTTTGAGATATTAAGGAAAAACCTCAATTTTTTATTAGAAATCTATTTTCACACTTCAGGACTGCCTAATATCAAAATCACTCATCCGGTTTTCTTCATATTTACCATAAATATTCCTCTATATAGTTCCTATGTACATGCCAGATATTAAGTCAGTATTATATAATTTAAAAAAGTTATGGGCCCAAACATAATGGACTTTGTAAAAAAATCAGGAAGATATTTGGTCACTTAAGACCAAAAGTGTTAAAGGTAGGGACTTTTTTCCAGTAATACAACTTTAATTAATCAAAATTTAATTGCTTACCAAAAATTAGATCAAAATTTGTTAAATTTTTTTTAAATATTGGCAAAAATATAAAATTGGTACCTTAAATTTTGCCCAACTTTGGCCATGGCACGTTTTTTCCTGTAAGTACTGTGGATTTAATTTTCACACCATGTATACATAAGGATTTAATCTGTTAAATCTGAAATTTGAAAATAAAAGCTGCAAAATTAGGCTAGTTATTGAATTTTTTTTTTAGGCTCTTGTTGTATTCCCTTACATTGTCAAGCAGTCCACTTTGATGACTGTAGGTCATTCAGTGCACATCTCTATGCTCCCCAGGCTGTTGACATTATTTTAGATGTCCCCAAAATCTCCTACCATACCGAAAATTGGGTAATTAGGACTTTGTTCCTTCGAGATATTAAGGAAAAAAACTCCGTTTTCCATAAAAAAAGCCATTGTTAACTTCAAGGCTGCCTAATATCAAAACCACTGATCTGTTTTTGATTGTATTTAGTATTCACATTCTTTTATACATTTTCTATTAACATACCAAAAATTAGGTCAGTATTGGGTATTATTTTGAAGTTATGGGCCAAAACATAATGCAATTTTTTAAAAAATCAGTAAATATATTTACTCACCTAACATGAGAATTGCTGAACCTAGAGACTTTTTTTCAGGAATATAACTTTATTTAATCAAGATTCAATTGTTTACCCAAAATTAGATCTGAATTTTGCAAATTTTTCAAGTTATTAGCATAAATAAAAAATCAATACCTTAAATTTTGTCCAACTTTGGCACTGTTGATTTAATTTTCCCAGCATATATGCATAAGGATTTAATCTTTTAAAGTCTGAACTTTCAAAAGAAATTGATAGGATTGAATAGCTTTTATTCATGTTTTCATACACCATGTCAAGTGTTGTTTACATCTAGCCCACCTAGTAGTACAGCCTTCACTTGCATTATGTAACCCACCCCAGGCAGCTTACCTTGGCCCAGCTTGGCCACTACTAGCAGGCTTCCCCTCTGCCCTGCACTCATCCCCCCTCAAGCTGGTGCATAAACTAGATGAATGTTATTATTTTATTTTATTCTTGGACATGCTACATTTTAGATTTTGTATTGAACCACCAGGGTTACAATGATTAAAGTGTACATTTAATTGTGTCCACAAAGTGGTGTATTGCTGTGAAAGTGTGGATGTTCATGAGATAAGTAATTCCTTAATTTAGAAGAGTAAAAACTTCACCAGGTGTGAAATTGACTATTAATTCCAGTAATTAATTAAAACTGGGATAGTAATTAGCACAATGATATTGTTTGTCCCTCATTCAACCAACAGTGTGTATACTTTATTTTAAAAGATGTTTTATTTTATCAAATTTACTTTTATTTTATTTTGGTGAATAAAATTAAGCATGTCCTGAAAACTCCAATGTGGAGAATATTCTTGTAGATGCCATGTTGTGGCATTATTTTCTTTTAAAATTAGTTTAAACATTTATGATTTAAAAATAATAAAATATATGTGTATGCATAATATGACCCAATGTTTTTTACTCTGTATATATAATGATTGCAACTTTTGCAACAATTCTAATATTTTAACTTATATTTTCAGGTTTTTTAATTAAAAATTTATAAACCTGTAAATAAAAAAATGATTCAGATAAAAACTTCTTAATGGAAAAAGTGGATCTGCTTAAAAAAATAGGATTATATATAAACTTAAATGCATTATTCTCTTGAAAGTGAAATAAAGGTATTAGTCCATTCTGTCCACTTGCCTGTCCATCTGTAAATTTTCGTATGCAACACAGTATCTCAAAACTTTTACTGTTTTTCTTCATGACAGTCTTGTCAGAGTATTAGTTTGCAATCATATATTTAGAACTTTACTATAACCATTAAGCCCCTTTCCTCTTAGCTTTTCATATTCTTATATAAATGAAAAACATTACAATAGAATATTTCTACATCCACCTTCTTGCTGCCCTCACTTTTCCCTTCTCCGAACCCCATCCCAAAGTCAGCCTCAGTAAGCAAGAACAAGACGAATCAGATATATTCATACTTTAATATTTTGTATAACTATTCGTCCATAGGTACTTATGTACATGCCAGAAATTATGTCAATATTGTGTAATATGTAGACATAGTGGGCATCACAATAATGTACCTTGTCAAGACTAAAGAGATATTGTGTCATACAGTCACATATTCATAAATCACTTCATCAGCATAGTTAATCATAACATCATATCTGTCAAATTGAATGCTTGCAGACTACCATACACTTTAGATCCTTCAACAAATAACCTTATCATCATTCTACTACTGCTTATTACTGCTGTCATTGCATTCATATTTGCTCAAATATATCACAATTTTCAATCCCTCCTAAATAAACAAAAAATAAACCACTTTATTTGACTCTATTAATCCATCAGTCAGGTAATTTCATTTATCATTTACTCACATATTACATAACATTCCTTTATAATAGCCGAACATGTATATGATATTCATAAGCTTTATCGACTCGATATAGTATCACAGTGGAGAAACAATTATAGTCCAATCACGATCAGCTGAGCGCCGTGACCCATGGGTCCCTTGTTTTTTCTCTATTTTTTTTTACCTTTAAAGATGCAGTCATCTGTTAACAGTGCACAAAATCGTAATGACTGGACCTAGAACCTTCTCTCTTGGCATGCAGAGAGGCCCATGAAAAGTCTCCTTGGAAACCTGAAGTTAGGTCTCTGTTACCCATAAACTCTTGAGCTTTGGGGCTCTAAAGTACCCCCCAGAATAATGGAAATTTGTTACAAATCTGAGGTATCTGAACAACTATTGCATTGATCACCATGATTCTGTGCATGGATATTGATCATGGAATGTTTCATCAGTTTCTGCAGTCTGGTGGTGCCACCTGTATTTTTCGATTTTTACGAATTTTTTTCTTCATTTTTGAGACCTTAAGATGCAGTCATCTGTTAACAGGGCACAAATCCTAAGGACTGGACCTAGGATCTTCTAACTTGACATCCAGGGAGATCCATGAAAAGTCTCATGTAAAACCTGAAATTAGGTCTCTGTTATCCATATTCTCCAAGCTATGAGGCTCAGAAAGACCCCCCAGAATAATTAAAAATATGATATAAAGCTCCATTATCTGAACAACGTTAACAAGGCACAAATTGAAACCATTGGTCCTAGAATCTTCTTACTTGACGTCCAGGGAGGTCTGTGAAAATATCCTTCGAAACTTGAAATTAGGTCTTGTTACCCATATTCTCTGAGCTATGGGTCTTATAAGCCCCCCCCCCCCCCCACCCCCCACCCCCCCCACCAGCATAATTAAAAATTTGATACCAAGCAGGGCACAAATCATAACCATTGGACCTGAAATCTTCTTACTTAAAATCCAGGGAGGTCCATGAAAAGTCTCTTAGGAAATGTGAAATTAGGTCTTTGTTACCCATATTTTCTGAGCTATGGGGCTTATAAGCATCCCTCAGAATAACTGAAAATTTTAAACCAAAGTAGGGCACAAATCATAACCATTGGGCCCAGAATCTTCTAACTTGATATCCTGAGAGTTCATCAAAAGTTCTCTCCAGAAACCTGAAATTCCGTCATTGTGACCTATATTCTCAGGGTTTTGGGGTATGTTTGAGCACCCCAGAAATAATGCAAAATACTAAAATTGCCAGATTCCTCAGGAAAGGCTGGTTGGATTGTCAACAAATTTTGTTGTACTTATGGGTCTTGATGAACTTAAGCTAATATACATGAACAATGATGCCACCTACATTATCATAATTAGTTGCCTGTGCAAGGACATATTGTCAACATGTCAGTCGGCTGAGCGTCATGGCCCACGGGTCACTTGTTAAAACAATTATATGTAAAATGAATAAATTAATCATCTTATACCCAGAGATTTGTTGTCTCTGAGAGAATATTCAGCCATGATACACAGTGAAACCTGTAAAATAAAACCATCCGTGAGACTGGCGAAAAGTAGTCTTTCATTCACAGGTGGTCAAATTAGACAGTCACTTCTAACCTGCATGAATGTGTTCAATACACTGAATGGTGCTGTTAATGGACAGGTGGTCTTATTAGACAGTTGGTCATGCAGGCAAGTTTCACTGTACAAGAGCTTGATTACTTCTTCTTTATTAAATAAAAAGTTTATTTTCAAGCAGATGATCAGTCTGTATAATTCTCACATTTCCTTGTGTTTAGTAACACTTTTCCACTGGCCTTATTATTTTCAGACACAGGCTGTGCCTGTGAATTAATTAGCATGGCTCAGGGAAATGTGGACATGGATAAGTAACTTAATCATTAAGCAGGAAGTGTTATTATATATGTTTTATATTAATTGTTTATATTTAATGCTGGTTGAGAACAATTAATACTTTCTCTGATTATTGGTTTATAGAGGTGTATAATTTGCTGTCAAAGCTACCAAACTAATATATAAATCAAATGTTTGTTGACAGTATTTGTTTTCTTATTCAGTAAATAGTTGATAGAAATGTGTTCTACCATATTTATATGTATACAAATATCATTTTAATTAGGGCCCCACTTTGTTCAGCAGTGATCACCGTGTCAGTCCGTCCTTCCGTCAGTGACACTTTCTTTCGCATGCGATAACTCAAGAACAACATTCTGCAGCTTTCCCAAATTTACAGGGAAGATTGGTATCAATGAGGGCTCCAGAGCTATCGAATTACAGACCTGTTGGAATTCCAATATGGCTGCCACAGCCTGATCGCTGATTTTCTTTCGCGTGCGATTACTCAACATCAATCTACTGCAGCTTTCCCAAATTCACAGGGATGATTGGTTCCTATGAGGGCTCCAGACCTATATAATTACAGACCTGAACTGGAATTCCAATATGGCCACCACAGCCTTTTGCACGCGATAACTCAACAACTATCTACTGCAGCTTTCCCAATTTCACAGGGACCATTGGTGCCTATGAGGGTTCCAGACCTATTAAATTACAGACTTGCTCAAAATCAAATATGGCCAACAGACTACATTCAGGGATTTTCTATTACACACATTATTTCTGACATATCTTCTATCATATCATTTGATCCAGTAGGATTTTTTCCCTCATGCATATGGATAAAAACCTGTTTCCGTTTGTCATATTTTTAACTTAATTTTTCACCCATATGTAAACTAGTCCAGCACTAGCAGAAACACAGGGCCCTCCGAGGACCATTGTCTGACCACATCTATTTAGCTCAGCTTTGACTTTGAGCTATAGCCACGGCATAGAGTCAGTTCATTGTCTTCCTGTTATCAGGATTTCTAAAAAATGCCTGGAAAAATTATTTTGAAATATTGTTCACATTATTTTTTTTTAGGTTATCCAAGTGTGCTGCAACACATTTGGTGGTTAAACTTACATTTTCCAACTGACTAATAAAATAATAAGACTTCTGGAATTATGTCTCCTCACCCATGGGGGGGGGTGATATATTAATATAATGTTTGGTCTGCTGTCTGTAGTCATCATCAATGTCATTTCTTGTGAACGTGTTAATTTTTTAAAAACTCATATTTGTTTCTTGAAATTTAAAATTTTGATTGTTTTGATCAATATCTCGGAATATTTTGAAAAGTGGTGACCATGACCCTCATCATCAAGGTCAATTAGGCAATGGAATTTGATTCATGAAATGTTTCTACCAAAATCTTGGAAGTGTTCAAAAACTGTTGACCATCAAGGTCAAATATACATATATAAATTATTTGTGAATGCTGTGACTTTTGAAGTAGTCCTTATTTTTCCCCTTTAATTTGGGAATGGGAGCCTAATGGGGAGGTGAGACATATATATCTGTTTTTGCATTACAAAAACAACCTCATTCTATTTACCTTTACATTTAATTCTCTGAGCCTTAATGAATGTATATTCTGTTGCAGGTCAAGCATACTGAGTGAAGTTCAGAAGAGCACTGCCTCCAAACTGCCCTCATCCAAATCCATATTGGTGCTAGGTAAGTGTTTGTCTTAATAGGACTATAATAACCACTAAAAAGGGTGGAGGGCTGGGGACCATGTCTGCTTACAGGGCTCAACAGTAACTTTTGAAATTACTTACCCTATAGGGGAAATAACATCTGGCTTTTACTGGCCTTAAATGAATTTTTACTTGTTCTTCAAAAATCATTTATCACAACTACGAACACAAAAAAAAAAGAAGTTCCACATGATTTTTTGCAACAGTAAACATGTTCAGATGTTTGTTTGTTCATAATATTTCTCTTCAGCAATTGTACGGATTAACAAGTGATTTATAGACATACAGGTGATTTAAGATAACTGTATTACAAATTGATTTCATTTATGCAGGAAAGAAAATGGCCAATTAAGATAAGATGCAGGCCTTTGTGCAAAAGGTTTATGTATGACCCGCTTGCCCAGTGGGGCAAGTATGAGCATGCTTTCTATTGCCCGGCCACTGTTTTCTGGATACTTTTATTTCCCCTGGGCTAGGGGATAATGGTTAATGTCAAACCCTTGCTTAACAGATTTCGGCCAGATGGTTTGCTTACCTCAGAAAACAATATACCAATGTTATATGTCAGTGTCCAAATTAGCAGTGCTCAAGGTAGCTGCCTTATCAGTTTTTAAAGTGGCTTTTTGAGAGTTTATAGTTTAATTACATTACCAGTTGGAACCATGGAAGGCTGACACCAGAAAACAGTTTTATCCAATAATCTATTTATCTGATTATTCTGGATGAAAGTCTGGTAGGATGACACCTTGCCACCATCAGATTTGAACCCACACCCTTGGTGCACCTACCCGGTAATAAAACACCCTCAGCTCTCAACCATCAGGACTGATTATTTTTAGATCTATGAGCTTAGTCTTTAAAAGTTAATGAGATTGAAAGTATTATTGATCAGATTAAGACTAATCAGGGCTTGAAGCACGATGGGCATATCGTGTTTGTCCCTGAATCACTCTATTATTTTGCTACACTATATATCACTAGGTCAAGGATGGTCTGTTCTGTTGTTTCATGCAAGCTGATGCATCCAGTGTATAATTGCTGGTCTATGCACTCTTTGAATCCAGGTATGTCTCTCTATAAGTGAGGATTCTGGGATGTTACAAAACTTGATCAGTGTCTGTGCTTTGATACATTAAAGGAAACCCACATAATACATACATGCCCGGTTTCTTATTCTGTGGGTGTAATTGCATTGTGAAGCAGCCAGGCTTGTAGACAAGGGTCACTCTATTGATCTTGCTCTTGTAGTCATAAGTGATGCTCACAGTTATTCGCTTTTTACCTCCTGTAGTTATACATATTGCTGGCAATAAGTATGAATTAATAGATGTACCTGTTTGAGGAGTAGTGAAACTTGGCTGTATGTTGATTGATATTTACAAAACTTAAGTTTTCACGTTCAGAGCTTATAATTAACTTTTTAAAGTGCTTTTAAAGCGGGCAAGTAACATCTAGCTTTCACCTGCCCTAAATACATTTGGACTTGCCCTACAAATATCAGTAACTGTGGCCAGCTTGCAAAGTATGCTGCAACTCACTGTTTGCCAGGTTTATTGTATGTTCAACAATTAAGAGGAAACTTAAGTTAAAGACATATTATTGATATGTTTAAGTTTAACAAACATTTTGGGAAATTTATATATATCTGGTAAATGTTTATAATGAATCCAGTTGTCAAGTCAGGCAAGTAAGAGACAAATTTTGTTTGCCACTATTTTTTTAAATCTTGTACTTGCCCTTGGCAGGTGGGTTACTGTTATTGTTGACCCCTGGTGTTCATGTGGAATAGAGGATCATCTTATGTAAAATTTAATCAAAAATAAGATACACCAACAAGGGTTAGGACATGGCCTAGTGGTTTAAGGAGTTTGAATTCATGTGTTTGTGAAAATCTCTAATATGTGCCCCACAGCCAATTCTGAGGCAGAATATTTTACCAGTAATGTCTTACTCAATACAAACTAAGAAATTCACTTTAATGTCTTCACAGCAGGTTATGACTTCTGCCTGTACATAGAAAAGTGAAATACAAAAGGCCTATTTGTTACATACTGTTCTTATCATAAGGTTGCCTTCATCCCTACTAAGTAGGTCAGGCCATGGACCTAGCTGTAAAAAAATAAAGAAAACGCCATCCGTCAGGGTATGCCTGTATTTGTATGATTCAGAATCATCACTTAGTTTGACCTGATGTTGAGTAATGTTGGTCAGAATATTGCCTCGTAAGAAATGGCAGTTTCTTGATTTTTATACGCCTGTCTATGACGGGACGTAATATGGTATACCCACCTTTGTCCATTAACTTTTAGTGTTGCCGTGATAACCTACTGGGGCTTTGATGGATTTACACAAAACTCACCATAACTACTTACCATTGATTATTTCGTGCAAGTTTAATTATGGTCAAAATCCATGCATATTTAATAAAGTCAGAGGTCACAAGGCTACTTTGTGTTGTGGCAATAACTTATGAGGAATACAATGGATTTTGATAAAACTCTATAGAAATATTAATCAGTATAATAGCTCACCTCAGTTTGATTTCCAGCAAAATCCCCGCATATTTAATTTTTTGATGGCACCATTGTAATTTACCAAAAATCCTATGGATTTGACTGAAACTTATTATACATATTTACCAATAAAGATTCTCACCTGAATTACGTTCCTAGCAAAAGAAAATGGCAAAATATTTAGTGAGGTCAAAGTTCACCAGAAACATGTTGGGCATATGCACCAATTTGCAGTGGTCTTGTTTCCATTTGTTCAAATGGCTAATTCATTATTAAAGCCCCACTTGCATGAGTGGGTGCCCTATAGTAACTACCCTGTCTGTCCATCCACAAATTTGTTTCCAGATGAGAACTCCAGTTTGGATTGACATTCAAACATGACTTATATATGGCCAACCACTAAAGCAAGAAGCATTTTGATTTTAATGTCATGAGCTGAAAGGTCAAGGTCAAAGGACTCCATTCTTTAAAAGATGTGGATGCATGCTCAGTTGTTAAAATACTGTCAGTTCCCTCTGTCTCTTCATTTTATCAGTCCTTTATTATTTTTTTATTAACATCACTCAGCTTGCATTGGAAGTCCATGGGCCTTTTGCTGGGCCCTTCCTGAACTGTCATTGTTCAGTTTGTGTTTAGACAGTGGAAGAAATTGGCTCAAGCAGTACTTAGCAATACACTAAACATGTATATTGCTCTGAATATTTAAGAGTTGATAAAAAACTTATTATATGGGTCAGCAGTTTAGTCAAATATCAAACTTTATAATTATTTTATTTTAATTGGTCATATACAGTTATAATCTACTAAAGATTAGTTAGTTAAATTAGTTAAATTTGGAATGTAAAATCCTTACAAATATAAATAGTGTTCAACTCCCTTGTTTAAATCAAGGAAAGCATACTTTTATCAAGCAAATTTTCGTATTACTTCACTGTCCAGGTCATGATACAGACTGATGGTTAGTTTTATCAGCTCATCCAGTCACAGGCCGAATGAGCTTATGCCATGGTGGTGCAGCATCAATTTGTCCATCATACATCCACATTTTACAAAAAATGCTCTTGTTTCCTTTTATTTTTAAACTGATTTAAATTTTGTTTTATTTGATAAGGCTAGATGTGGGCTTTTAATATTTTAAACTGCTTGTTATAAATATCTGATTGGGCTTTGAGTGGCCCTCCTAAACATTTACACAGAATTTCAAACCCACAGGTTGGCCACCTGAGATACCAACTCTCTGTAACGAAAAGTTCATTTTGCGCACCAAATGTAAGTTGCTAGATTTTATGTGTGAGGAGATAATGGACGTACACTGCATTTTTACGTTCCGGTTATACATGTGTTTAACGTAAGGTAAACGTGTGTTTTCCAGGTGAGAATGAGACAGGAAAGACAACGCTGATCGCCAAGCTCCAAGGAGCAGAAGATCCAAAGAAAGGATCTGGGTTAGAATACCACTACATAGATGTCAAAGATGAATACAGAGACGGTGAGTGCTAATTAATACAGGGGTATAATAATGAACTCTGTCCTTCACAGTGATGAACTAAGTCTGTGTATAAACTTTTGATTTACAAGGAAAGTTATATATGTTCAACTGTTCCTCCAGCACATTTAGGTTATGGTCTTGTTTATTTGATGCCACATGGATTCGTGAATTTTCTATTTTGATACTTCACATTAGGCAATAAAAGGTTAATTATGTTTCCCAGGCACCGCCTGCGTCAAACATTTTTATTGCCCGAGTGTCACCCCTGTAATCTGGTAACATGCTAAATTGCTACTAAAAAAATTCATGACTTGTGCATTGGTCAGTTTTCCTTCTAATGATACTTGGGCCATTTCTACCAACAAATATACTTCAGTACACTGATAATTCTTCAAAAATGTTTGATCAGTTAGACCTTAACATTGTTTATTATGATTATTATTCAGTGTCAATTTAATCAAACTTAATATAACACTAAACACTATCTTATTCAGTGTTGCTCCTAGAGTGCGGCATTGCCACAATTTTATTGGCCGTGTCCCTTTATTTTTAGGCAGGCGCGTCCAAGTGGACGTACTATTTTCTCACGTGTCCCTCATAATTTAAATTATGCGACCCTTAAACTAATGTAGTTACATGAAAATTTATACAGATTGAAAAAAATCGATGTACGTATCCCTTTAGAAAGATTTGGGGAAATCCTCTGGTATCTAATCCCTGATAAAACTATATGCGGGATTACATAATACACACAGGTTTAATGGTCACACCATTGATGTCTTGAATGCATTGCCTCAGGGTTGGTCCATACACACGGAGGTGTTGCAGCTTTTCTGACAAAGATCGATGTTCTAGTGGTCGAAATAAAGTTGCAAGCGAGCGTCCAGTGCATGACACTGACGTGATTTTCTTGAGCCTACATAGTCTCACGATAATGCATTTTAAATATTCTTAAACATGAATATAAAAAAGCAGATATTTTTAGGATTTATCGAAGTTTAGAAGGTGCGACCTGGTCAATATTTTACGGCGTTTCACCCCCAAGTTAATCCGCGAAGTACGGTTAGAAACTCGTCTGCCCAGTTTTTGAAAGTTCGCGTGTCTTGTCAAGCAGTTCTCAATGACGTTAGACTGTTTTCAATTATCAGATCGATCATTTCATTATAATGCCTTAGATTACTTTACTACGATAAGTCAGACGATTATTTCCCTCAAAGCACTTAGGTTAGGTTTTCCACAATAATCTCAAACAATTTGCCTGTATAGTCGGTTGGCCCTTCTTTTTTTAATGCATATTCCTATTCTGGACTGAACGGGTCATAAGCTTTAATTTGAATAGAAATTCCCTCGTTCGTAGTGCTTCAGGGTCACTTGATTTTGCTGCAGCCCGGTACGAAATTAAGCCCAAGCCGGGGAATATACTTCTTCAAAAATGTGATGTTTCTCGTGACTAAATGACTCACTATCGCAGTATATAATCAATATGTAAATGTCATAATTAAGAAGAACCGATCTATTTTGTTATCGGTTGCTTTATATTTCTCGGACCAATAATGCAGACGTTTTAAAATTGTTTGATACTGGTCAAACAAGTATAATATGGCGGCTATCGGCAGCATATTTTCCTGGTTAAGCTGACATCGTTTCCGCGGATAAAGGCGTAGGTTACGTAGGTTAGCACGAAAATTTCAGGAATCAAGATGCACTGATCAAAATATTCTGAGTACAGTTTCTGTAATAAATAAAGTAGGATTTTTTAGAGAAATTGTGATTTCTAGTAGTTTGATACTTACCTAACAATTATAATAAGCCTATAAGGCAATGCCAGCCGCCAATTTTCCCGGCTGACAAGTCACATCGTTCCACGGCTATACGCCTACCCATAAATGACACGGAAAGGTCACTTAAGTTTCAGTTACCGATTGTTTAACTTTTATTGGGAACAGAAATTTGGATATTTATTGTATTTCTTTCATTCTTGTCAAACTAAAGTTTTATATCAACATGCCCGTAACAGACTTTAACAAACTGACGTACCACGGCAACTTACGCTGGTGCGACTTTCTTAATAGCCTGTCTTTATAACATTAATCGACGGTGAATAAAACCTTGCGTAAATGTTTGTTTTATTCCCTGTTAACTGAGTTGTTCAAAACATGTTTGGATACTGACTTGCCACTTTGAATGGTACAAGCTGACTCAGTCAAAGATGATTGTGTGTAAGCAATTTGCAATCTGTACATGGTCATCTATGTATAATGTTGTTATTGAGACAAGAATTTCCTAGGCTTAAGTTTTATGAAGACTTGAGATAGGTGACCTGTAATATATTTAACAATTCCAGCGTTTACAATACCTATTATTCATTTTAAAGTGCGCAAGACTTAAAACATTCATATAACATTGATTATTTTAACATAAAAAATTGCTTCGAAGAACATGTCCCCACCTAATTTTGGTTGGTCCCCCAGAAATTTCATGAAGGGGCCCGGTGTCCCTTTGTGTTTCACGCCTAGGAGCAACACTGTTATTGTACTGATAATTACATGCAATGCACATGCTGAGGAATAAGCCAATGAAAAATATCTTCAGTGGCATCCACAAGTGCCTTATTTTCCTGCTTTTCATTATTCTACAGATCAGACCAAGCTGGGTGTGTGGATTTTGGACGGAAACATCCAGCACCGGAGTTTGCTCAAATTTGCGCTGACACAGGAAAATTTCGCAGACACATTGGTTTTGTTGGTCACATCTATGGCACAACCGTGGGCCATCCTGGAGTCACTACAAAAATGGGCGCAGATCCTGCAAGACCATATCAATCGTCTACGCATTCCTCCAGAACAAATGAGGGAGTATGAACAAAGTCGTGAGTACTTACTTCTCATTTAAATATTCGTTGTTGGCCTAGGCATTGAAAGGCAGGATGAAGATTTTGCACACATGTATGTACTTATGTATATATACTAGGGGTTTACACCAAAACTTTTTGACCTTAGACCAGAAAGAGGGAAAAAATGTAATAAACTATTATAAAAATAATAGCCTACCTTATGTCATTTTCCTGTAAACAATATAAAACCATTTTATTAGTAACTAGTCTATTGTGTGGCAACATCTTGCCACTAATCTGTAAAATGGGCATATCAGGGAATAGTGCTGACATCATAATAGACATGACGTACTAAAGAGGATCCACATTCACGGGACCAATAATCTAGAGCTGCTGACCTCTGTTTACAGGGAGACCTGTGTTTTCCGAGTACATGTGCTTGACTGTTATGTCACATTACTCTATATCCATATCCAAAGAGGATAAACAATGGCCATTCATTAGACACACCATGAACCACGGATATATATGAGACATGTTAACCAGACTGTAAAGTAAATGATATTTATATCGTGGGTAGGTAAGGTACCAAAAATTAAGCTTTTGCCTTTATATGCCATTGGTGCAAATTTTGTTTGGCAAGTTTGTCTTATGTAGTGATAAACACGAAAAATCAGGTGGACAGGGGGTGTAGAACAGACTGTCACATCCATTTTGGTAAAATTGCTTTAATATTCTTAAAAGTCTGGAATAGACTAATAAAGTAAAAATTTAATCAAGAATTGAATCAAAGGTAAAGAATTGATAATTGAATCGATTCTGTGGGCCCTCTGGAATTCACAAACCTAATGTGTGTGTGTGTGTGTGTGTGTGTGTGTGTGTGTGTGTGTGTGTGTGTGTGTATCAGTGATGTATAAGCTGAGTACACATCGCCTGAGGGCAAGTACTTGTCCAGGCCAGTTGAGTCTTGAGTCCAAGTCCCAGTCCTTAGACAAATCCCCTTATTAAAAGAAATTTAAAATAGAAATGTGAGATTATATAACTTGTGTATTTTTGTAATGCATTTTACTTGATTGTTTAATTGAATTTAAGCTTGTGATGCAAGGTTATTTTCTAAGGCTCACAATATATGGCCTTATTGCATCTGCCAAAACAAAGTTTGCGATTCTATGTTTTTAACCGGGTTCCGCCGCCACCGCTGCTTTCTTTTCTGGAGAACTCCACTGAGACTACTGGACCGATTTTTTCTAAACTTACACCAATTATCGGGTCACATGTGAACTGGTGCCTAATCAGTTTGCTTTGACCTCTGACCTTTCCTCTCTTCAGTGCGTCCATCTGTGAGTGTGTTTTGAAACATTAACCCACATATCTTCAGACTCGTTTGACCAATCAGGAATAAAATTTTACACAAATGTAGCCCTTGGATAGCTTTATAACATACACAAAAATGGTGGCACCACCTGCAGCCATTTTTGCACAGCGTCCATCTGTTCGTCTGCCTTGGGTTAAAATCACTCATATCTCTGCAGTGGTTTGACTAATTCACCTGAAATTTGGCAGGCATTACGCTCTTTACACAGCGCTTTACCTATAGGGCTACTTCCTATATCGTAGGGCGCTGTTTGTTATGACCTCGTATCCTGAATTGCAACACCAGAGGGGAGCACTGTATTTTTGTCCAATCAGATGAGACCTTGTGCTGGAAGACAAAGCCAAGCGAGGAATACACAGAGCCAATCATATTCATTTCTTTTTGAGTGACAGCTCATCCTCCAGCGTAACCGTCTGAACAGGCCACAGGCTCAGAGAGAATTGCCCCTGACGTGGTTTGCTTAGGGCCTTGGGCGCATAGGATGCTCGGCCGGTGAGCTGTAATTCAAACGAAACGTAACAACAAAGGCTGTGTGCACACCTCGCTGGCTGGTTTCAGTTCTGCAGACAACAGATACATGGCTACGCTAACACAGTCATAATGTCATAATCGAATCGGTCGATGATGCGAGAATGCAGGGGGAGCAATTTAAATTCGACCGGAAACTCATCAAGCGGCGCCAGGATGCCTGTCGAGTTGTTTATTGGCATCTGATTGGCTTCTTGTCACATCGTACGCACGTTAATTCAGTGGACAACAAACCGCCATCTGGTGTCTAAATATATCCTAAACGGTCAAAGCTGGCAGCGTGAAAATCAGTTGCTTCTTTAGAAGAGCAAGATTTCCGCTGCCTCGGGAGCGTAGGCAGGCATATACATCCTGGATAGCTTTCTTGATTTTATGACAGGTGGTGCCACCTACATTCAGGTTTATGCTGCAGACATCCATGCTTATATCTCAAGATTGGTTTGACGTATCTTCCTGAAAATTTGCATGTGTTTAAGTCTCACATAGCTCTTTATCATACAAGAAACTGGTGGCACCACCTGCAACCATTTTTACATAGCTTTCATCAGTTAGTTGGACTTTGGTTTAAATCACTCATATCTCAGCAGTGGTTCGACTAATTCACCTGAAATCGGGCATGCATTTACATCCTGGATAGCTTTCTTGATTTTATGACAGGTTGCCCCACCTACATTCACGTTCATGCTGCAGATATCCATGCTAATATCCCTGGACTGGTTTGACGTACCTACCTGAAGTGATTAATGTATTTGGATCTCACATAGCTCTTTATCATACAAGAAACTTGTGGCGCCACCTGCAACCATTTTTGCACAGTCTATCTGTTTGTCTCTTGTGGGATAAAATCACTCATATCTCGGCAGTGGTTTGACTTTTCCACCTTAAATGTTGCTTGTGTATATATCTTGGATAGTTTCTCATTCAAATAACAGGTGGCGCCACCTACAATCATGTTTACGTGGCAGACATCCATGCTAATATGTAACACATCTAACTCTATTTCCCCTTACCCCTCAATCCATGCCTCACTTCACCCATCCTACTCTGATTTTGGGGGATACACATAGTCGCTTGTTGACTACCTGTATTCTAGTTATTTTGTAATAATTTGTTAGTAGTCCATACATTCAATTAAGTCTTTTAGTATGAGACTTTTTCTCTTCTGGACTTGAGATGGAAGGCCTGATATCTCTAGGTTGTACCTCCGAGTGTTGGTTCAGGACCCTCGAGTCTAAGTCAGAGTCCCCCTAAAAGTGGACTCAGGTCTGGACATGAGTCCTACTTCACTGGTTTGTATGTTAAGGATGTGTATTAATTTATGCCTGGATCTGTATCTAAAAACTACAGCACATTTCCACTTGAAAATTTTACACAATATGAGTATCTTAGTCCTCGTCAAAGATGATCTGGAATCCAGATTCAAGAATTCACAGGATAAAAAAAAAATATTATTTAAGGGGCATAATCACCTATAACATGAAAAATAGCTTCTTCCCTTTAAAATAAATCTGTACCTGCCAAAAAATTGCCCTGAAACTGTTTGCTTTCTCCTGTAAAAGTGGACCGGGCGCGTTGAAAGGTGTCAACATAAACACAGCGGGTGAGGCCGTGTGCATGGCTGAGCCAAAACATGTCTCAATCAGGAGATGCCTTGACTGACCTGACCAAAAAAATGTAATACATGTTTCTGCTGGCTGAAACACCACGTGTTGCCCCTCTTAATCGGACCTCTGGTCACACGGCCTTGTTACCAACACTCAAGAACCATTACATGGTGTTAAACAACCATATGTGAGGAAATGAGACCTAGTGCTGTGATGGTTTTGTTGGGAAACATTTGTATAAAGTAAAATTGATTTGATAGTGTGAATGAATAAACAAAAATTATCCCCAGATTATGTCCCTTTAAATTGTAGTTCATTCTTAAATCCCCATGTTAAATATGAGAAACTTAAATTGAAAATAAATGGTTCCCAGAGGACATACAGCCTTTTTCAAGCCTCCTAAACAGAAGATGGACACCTCTGTGAACCCAATCGTGGTCAGGATCGCTGCACCTCTTGTTGGTCTTACAATAAACAACTGTGATTGTGTTTCACTGTGCCTGTTTATTTTAGCATTTTCAGTGTTATTCCATGGCCATGGCTCTATTTAATGAAAGAAACATGGAAAATGGAGATATTTCACTGCAGATTTTTTCAGTTAATACCAATATTTATAGCTATTACCACAATCTTTAAACAGATTAAATCAAGCACAAAAAGTAACAAGAAACTCAACCAATTTATGGTATTTCTTTATTAAAATTGGGTTCATTTCATGAAATCAACTCTTGGCTGTCTCATCGATAATTGTATTGGACCAAATTGATTGATATATTGATCAATTGTACCAGCCCTATAATCTTTACTTTTAATCAAATTACTAGTGATGCAATACCATTATCCTCACCCTTGAAAGGGAAGGTATGGGTATTGCAGTAATTTGCATATATGGGTGTATGTTTACTTGTATTTATGTCCAAAGCAGCAGTCTTGAATTCTTGGGTTAAAACAGAATATTAAATTGTAGTTCACCTGTCACTCCCCAGATGGCATAAGATAAGGGTTTGCTGTCTTAGTTCCTCTTAGTCTTAAGCACTTCTTTTTTAAATAAACTTTTTTTTAAGTTTGCAATCAGTTGACACATCATCAGTAACAGCTGTTGCTAATTTATGTAAATTCATTAAGGTTTTCATTAGAAGCAACTTCTGTTTCATAAGCCAAGTGTGCATGCATGAAAAATTTGAGTTTCATGAAAATAACATTTTCTGCAGTCATAATATAAGATTTGAATGCTGATGCTTGCATTTGAGCAGCTTTGCTGTAGAATTGTTGCACTGAAGTTATTGTTGGTCATTAATAATGATAAAAAATACCCTATTTTATTGGTGCATAGTAGCATGCATTGGTTGGCAGTTGAGTCAATATGGCAGAGGGGCCAATTGATTCATATAACATATTTTTTTACTGGTCACTGTTACCCTATGCAATACTTACTGCTTTATAACCCAATTTACACTAACAGTTCAAGAATTATGTATTCCCTGCAATAATCCTAGTGCACACTGGTGCCGCTATCAACATTGAACATGTTTTTCAACTCAGGTAATTTCAGTAATGCAAAATTATATTGCATAATGGTAAACCAAGTTATATGTTCATTTTACATATCAGAAACATATGTTCAATTATATGATATAAACCTACTACTCATAGTACATGAAGTACCCAATTAACTTGTGAAAATGTTTATACCAGCATTATAGATATATTGCAGCGAGGTTTAAATCATCAATGGAAAATTAAAAATGTGTCTTACTTAAACTTGTTTGCATCCTGACTCTGATGTGGGTATATGAGATAAATATATTTTTATCTCTTTAAGACAAGCTTATAGCATAAAATATATTTTTACCTCTTTAAGACAAGCTTATAGCATATACTGTAGTAGCAATTAAGCCATCTCCTGAGGGAGAATTTGTGTTTTGTTTGAACACCGCCAGCTGAAGCTTGTCTATATTTAGTAATTGGTTCCCATCATGCTCCTGTCTGAGCATACTGTAAATCAAAGACAGCAGTCCCGGGCCCTGGCAGACTCCGTACCTCAGTAACAGAATCAATTACGAGATCTGTGTCAAAGGCTACAGGTCATGTTATCATCATGTGGCTCTTGAATTTCTGAGTAGATGTTGGAATATTGACCAGTAATGTTATTAGCTCAGTACATATGCTGCTACCAGCAAGAAGCAGAACTCTGTATATAAGTCATGATCAGGATTCCAGTGAGATGGCTTTGAGTATCATCTTGCGTATCCTGTGATGCTTCTGAAATAGCTACAAGGAAGTGGGGAATACGGAATTGAGATCCTGTTGACTCTGATGATGTAGTTGACTTTGTTCAGCTTAGGCCAGAAACTATAACTGCACAATCATGTTATATTTGATGTTCAGCCGAGAATTCATTTTTATTCATGACATCACAGTTTCTGCCAGTTCGCATATCTATTCATTGATTAGGGCATTTATTATTCATCAGGCAAATTGTACTTGCTGTGAGCACCATGGGGGTTCCAAGAAGAGCTGTTTGAGATATGGACAAAAAAAAAACAATTACTAATTGGAGAAACCATTATTTTAGTAGTCACTGTGAACAGTGTATGATTACATCTCAACTGAACACTTTTAGTTGTTATTCTGAGCTGTAATAGCAGCTTCATTTGTGTGCCTAGGCATATTTTGGAGAAAGAACTTTTAATTGTCCATAATTGACCTAATCTGATTGATTCATCCTCACCACAAGCAGAGTTTTTGCTGTGTCAGGCTTGGAAGAATGAGGCTTCACATATGTACTGTACATGAACTGTCTTTAATTGACTACCTCTTGATGATTAAATGCTTTGTAAATAAATTAGCCCTGCCATTTTGGTATAATAATCATATTTCCACAATTTCACACAAATATACAGCATATCAAATTTCAGAATTATTAGTATTGTGGCATTCAGGGTCAAGGTCATTTCAGAATCCAAGGGTAACAGATGTAGGTCACTCAGGGGCAGGGAATTTACTTACATTATTTACTTACAATGAACCCATTTACAGTCATATTTTTAGTTTTATGTTTTTTGTAATTAATGCATGCATTTATGATTTGATAGAATTGCGTGGCAGATGTACTTGTGCCCTGTATTTTTTTAAATGTTTTCCTCATCAGAAACATTACTGCCTTTACCTTTATATTTAGATACTGATGTTAGGTGTTCTGTGCTGGCTGTATAGATTTCATAATCTAATTGTTTATATTTGAAAGCAGGGTAAAAGAATGAGTTTCCCATGGCCATCCCAAGAAAACCTATATAACCTGTTGTGAAACATCAGTTAGCATTTAGTGTTTTATTCCCTGGTACCATTTTGTAATTTGATGGTATTAATGATATTTCAGGGTACAAAAAACAGTGTCTTCTCAGTATTTATGATATACACCATCCAGGGTACCAAAAAACATAAAGACAATAGGAAATTTGATTTGGAAGAATTACATTCTCATGAAATTTAAATACCATCCTGAAATGCCAGTGCTATTTAAAACCATTTTCACTCAGAATAATTATTTTTCTAAAAAAAAAAAATGAAGGTTGTTGATTTCTGAAGGAGCTGTCAGTTCTCTACTCTGCAGCAAGATCAGTCACTTGAAGTCACTTTCTCAAAAAGATCTAGATCCCATTAAAAGCTCAGCACCAAATTTACAATAAAAATGTTTTAAACTATCAATTAATTTAAGTCATTTTATATATAGTCCAAAGCTTCACTCACATGATGGGTTAAAAAAAAACAAACACCATGCAGTGTATTAGAAATGCCCGTTAAGGCCAGAACCAAGGAATTTATATAAGTTATATGATCATGAAAAAACTTGGCAACAATCCCTTAGACAGGGTTCATGCTAGGCAGATGTCTGCAGTTTGACTGGATGTCACAGCTCCACATAAGGTACCACAATGTCTCTAATGTGTCTTCTGATGTCCAGTAGTCACATGACCAGATGTATCATCTGGTTCAGTACCATATATATTACCTTTATTTAATTAGCCAAAAACTTAAGGATAGCCAGAATGGCTAGGGGAAATATCAAGTAACAAAATTATTGGCAGCTTAATAATACCTGTACCCATTTTCAGTGTAATTTACCATAAAATGTGCAGAAAAGCAAAAGACTGAAGTCATGTTTTTGGAGAAAGTGACAGACTGTATAATAACTGCGACCTTCTGGATGTCACCAAAATATGGTACAGTAAAACCTCAAAATTACGACTGCCAATGGGACCTTGAAAGACTGGTCACATTTTCAAGGTGGTCACCCAAGGGAGGTCTGATTTAAAGAGCATACAAAATTGAGACAGAAAAAGGCACAGTAGTCATTATTTAAGGTGGTCGCTAAACTAAGGTGGTCATTAATCCAGGTTTCACTGAACAGTATCATTTCTTCAAGTTATAGATTTAAGATATTTCAGTGGTAGAATTGTGGGACAAGAAAACTCTTTACAAGTAAAGTTTTTCATGATGGATTACAATTTTTAACTAAAGAAATACTGTGACTAAAACAAACGCCAATATGTTTAAAAAAATTGTTAGAGGGGGAGCAGGCCCTGCATTCTGGGATATCACATCAGGATATACCTGTTTAACTGTGACTGTTTGAACAAACCTTTTGTTAAGTTTGAAGTTTTACACATGTATTCAGATGGCTGTCTAATATGGTTGTCTGTACACATGCAGCATCTGTAAACATTGGGTATTTAAATCAATAGAGGTGGGACATCAAACCAGATGAGCTGCTGCTATCAGCAGGTGCCAGGACAGACGTACAACAACGCACCATACGGTATTAATCAATACCATTAGCCAGCTGATACTGACTCAGCAGTATGTTTTACCTGTAAATTGTGAGAAATATATATATATATATATGCACATATATGCATAATAGGAAAGGGGCTATTTTAACTTCAGTACACATCATTACATTTTATGTTTCATTAACATTTTTACCTGTATTTATTAACCAATAACCACAAAAATTTTAAATATACAGTGGGTTAAATTGAGAAAAAAAAACTTGGAAGTTTTGTTTTTTTTTTGGGGGGGGGGGGGTTATGAAAACAGTAGAATACAGTATTTTACCTGGTGATTATACACAGGTGTCAGAACAACTCAAGTCAAGGAAGGACAAGAAATATATTCATTGGTCAAACTTACCTTCTATTTATCACAGCAATATCTAATATTAGCAGTGTACCAGGACGCAGTACAGATGCAATGAAGATTCTTGTAGTTTGTCAGTACAATTTGTCAAATTTAATGATAAGATAAGCATTTACTTGGCTTTGAAACAGCAGGAATCTCTGAGTAAAATTACCACAAATCATAAACCTAATGTAATTCTGTATCCCATTACTTTTTGGGGAGTCACAGGTTTATTATTGCAGAGTCTTGAGCCGTTGTGTGGATTTACCAAAATGCCAGAGGATTGCATGATCATATCATTAATATACTATAAGTTAGATTATTTCAATTTATGTTTATATTTGGAGAATTTATTGAAAGTTTCAAATATTATCAAAAACAAGGGGATACGTATTGATTAATAATTTAATGTGCAATCATGACCTGAAATTATTAAACATCTGAAAGTTGGCCATAAGGATCACAATTGATTATCCTGCCTGATTTGAAATACAAATTTTCCCCAGGTCTAGATAGCATGAGGGGTTGCAAATAACATGATAAGGTTGTGTTTTGTTGACTCTCTGTGAATGCATAAATAGTAAATTGTTCATATGGAGCAAATTCAGCGAACATAAAAAAGTCAGAGGCAAGAATGACAGTCATGTCATATATAGGCCCTAGGAAATGAAAGTCACAAGTTTTATATCCACATGGGGTCATACAGTAAATAAATATTGATTTTACTTGTGAGTCATTTTATGGTGTGTATTATGTGCATGATGATTTCAAGGACTTCCATGTTGTATAAGTGGGTGGACATGCAGTGGGCTATGTAACATAGTGATTTTCAGGTCTAAATAAGAACAAGCAATTGTAATTCTATATCCAAAGGAAGGCCAGGGCTTTTTATTTTTGAACGGATGTGTGGAGGTTTTATATTGTGTATTTAATCAGAAAACTCCCTATTTTCGTTTTGTCAGATTCTGTATTGCATATTGGCTCCAGTGCTTGAGACTTGGCTACTTAAGTCAATAAATTTTATGAGGTCATGTGCAGGGGGTGGCAGCATAAAGTATCAAGAAAACCAGAAAGTCAAATATATAAAGAAAACCACCAACTATCTTTACTGTGTATTATTTCCAGCAGCAACCAGTATTGTTGATAGCATATCTTTTATATGTATATACAACAGTGTACAGACAAGTGATCAACACAGGCTTAGACTCAAAAGAAAAAACAGATTCATTGAACATATTGGTAGTAAATCCCATGTAATATTTTAAATGTGATACAAAAACAACCAATTTCATCTTCGTGTTTTTGTTCTGTTATTTTTTCCAGTGGTTCGGCAATTCCAAGAGTATGTTGAGCCAGACGACGCACACTTAGACTCATCTTCACTGCCCCGTCGGGGAGGAGCGAACCCACTGCACCCGTCAGCCAGTGGTCGCGAGGAAGAAAAGGTTCTACTGCCCCTAGGAGAGAATACTCTCACCAACAACACAGGAATCCCAGTTGTTGTAGTAATTACCAAGGTATAACTAGAGTGAGATTATGGAACCATTTATAAAAGTATTAACATTTACCATGCCCCCAGGAGATAGTGTGTTCATCAACAACACCGTATTGTGCACCAGTTCCGTACTTGCCAGCATTTGAAATCGTAACCAGGTAGGCCCCTAAGAGGGCCCAGCAGACTTTCAGTATAGTTAACATTAAGGCCTATGAATAAAAATATAACCAGTTTACCATGTCTGCAATTTATTATTATTTTACAAAATATATTAAGCACTTTTTCAATCCTATTATAAGTGTTCAAAGTACTGTGCAGTGTGCATTTCTGATATAATAATAAACACAATCCATGTTTAAGCGACTACAAAAACACACTTTACACAGTGACTAAATCTCATACAACATAAATAAATTATACTAAAAATATAAAGCGATTTTTATACATTGTTGGAGAGATTAATAATGTTATAATGTTAAGTACCTTCAAGCACTGTCCGGAAGGGGTCTCTCTCTCTGTCACTGAATATACTGCAGTGACATCTGTTGGCTGCTGGAAAAATTATTCTCTGGAGGACTGACCCAATGGTTAAGCAATTAAATATTATTACATAAAATAGGCCCAAATTGTTGCATTTACTTATTAAGCCCATATTCTCTGGTTCTTTTGTGCTCAAGTGACTGAATATATGTGAATATTCCTTGAGGACGTTCTCAAATTCAGATCGTGTTCCAGCTCCACACCAAAATCTAATTAATTTTTCATTTGCCTATTTCTGAAAGGCCCTGAGAATTTCATGGGATTCCATTCAAGACTGCGTGAGTTGTCTTGAACACACAAACACACGCACACAAACAGAGATGAATGCATAACCTTCTGGCAGAGGCAAATAATTAATATTCTCATTCACTTTATTCCAAACTAGGGAACCACACCATACCTGTCAGATGAAGCACACAAACAGAGATGAGAACATAACCTTCTGGCAGAGGCAAATTATTAATATTCTCATTCACTTTATACCAAACTAGGAAACCACACCATACCTGTCAGGTGAAGCTGAATGTATTCACCCAAGAGTTACAAGTTTACACTTCCTCAGACATGAATCTGAATGCCAGGCCTTGGCAGATACATGAGCTCTACTCTTCTCAAGTTCCATTCTTATCTCCAATTTGTTAATAAAATGTTAAACTGATAGGATGATAGAAATATGCAGTTACTTGAGTGCTTGTATCTTTGTGTCCAGCTGTGATATCCATATAGTATTTATCTTTATTTTATTTTTCAGAGTGATTCCATCTCAACATTGGAAAAAGAAAATGATTACAGAGAAGAACATTTCGATTTCATTCAGCAACACATTAGGAAATTCTGTTTAAGTTGTATCCTTTCTCAGTGTGACTAGTTTTACAACCATTTGGGTATCTTTATGTGTGCATCTGACTGTTTGACTCAGCATCTATGGTGCTGCCACCTGTCAGAAGATTTTTATACTACTGAAACAGTGGACAGTCTTATGAAATGTTTTCATGTATGACAAAGATAATGTAGGTTATCTGTGTAGAATAATTATCAATAGATAAGATGTGCTTGTATGATATTTAAAGACTCCACTTCAAAGCAAGATCAGTTTTAATGGGAGAAGTAGAGCAGTTTCAGGTCAGCAAGGCAAGATATACAGAATCAATAACGAGACAGTTAAGTAATGGCATCAAATCAAAAGAAAATGTAAATATATGTGAAGGAGAGTACATAAAATTATTATCTGTGAAGCTGGAGAGTACTGAGTATTTTATAGATAACATATACTGTTGTATTTATTTTTTAGATTGTATTTATTTACGTGGATTATATTACATAACCTTTTTTCAAGTCAAATAATCATGTTTACCAGCTCACGCAAAAGGTGGTGGCAATAATCAGATATTCCAAAAAAAGTGAAAGCATTTAGAAAGGCTTCACATTTGTTATAGATTATTTGGCAGTACACTACAAACTCATTTCATATTGGGTGATATATAGTATATTTTTCACCACATGAAATGTTAGTATCATTTCATAATGATGCACGTCCTATTTCTATGACCTTTCATCAATTCACAATTATAACCAGACAGAGAGCTCTGAACTTAATCAGTCAGTTTATGTAGGTTCAGTTTCTGTGGCATTTTCACCTGTTTTAATGAGCTCTCACTGTATAGGCCTGTCCCTCTATACTAGGGACATGTGGTGATGACTCAGGTTTATTGTTCTGGTTTTATATGGTGACCAGAAAGATCATAGTTTGCTATATTCCAGAGGAGAAAGGTGACAAAATCCTGATCTTTGATGATGATGTTTCTTTAGAAGCAGAGTAGCCTCAGTGGGCTAATGGTAGAGCACAGGGCTTAAAGCAGGGAGATGTTGAGTTGAATCTCATCCAAGCTGGTGAGATTTTCCACGTTTAAAAGTGTGTGCTACTTGTTATGGGGTGACATAAAAGCAGACCAAACTGCCTCACTAGAAAAGCAAGCTTCTCTCGCGAAGCTGTTGGAATGCCATGCATGTGCGTCACAGACATGGGTTCGAATCCCGGATCGGCTCCCTAAACAATTTGTCCTTCATAACAAATGGGGGCTCGTCCAATGTGATGGCAAACTTTGTGGCCCGGGGAATGGTGGTTTGAAGTAATTTGGCAATAACCAGCACCTAGAGTCCTGGGATTGTTAATCTTGTTCTGATAGCAGAACGCACTTAAGAGGGGGTGTGTTACAGGGTGACATAAAAGCGGACCAAACTGTTCGCTAGTGAAGCTTGCATTGCTAGCGAAGTGGTTGGAATACCAGACATGTGCGCCACCAACATGGTTTCGAATCCGGGATCGGCCCAATATTTTCCCCTGATTAATTTGTCTTCGTAACATACTGTCCTGCTATGTAATCCAAAACCAGCATGGAATTCTGCAGATGTTAATAAGAAATTAAGCTGAAGCTGGCATTAAACAAAAATATTAAAAATTTCTTTAGAACCCTGTTTGTCTCATTTCATAAAACCTGCGCTGACCCTTCAGCCAAATAAACATTAGATGATTGTTACATGTAATATATGTGATATTAAGGCACGTCAGCAGTTGATTCCCTTGACAGTTTACCAGATGGTGCGGCTTTGTTTTACACATCTGTAAAAGAAGGCAAAAATTGTGACCTGCTGTATAGATATTTAGTACATAGGATATATGGTTTCCCCTTCCACATGCCTGCCCTGGTGGTGGAGAGAGACGCTGTTTTCATGTAAGTACCATATGTATAGATATTTAGTACATAGGATATATGGTTTTCCCTTCCACATGCCTGCCGTGGTGGTTCAGAGAGACGCTGTTTTCATGTAAGTACCGAAAGCTAATGAATGATAATATTATAATGATTTATATATTTAGGCCCTACATAAAATATCTTTATTCTTACTGGTGTTGTATGGTGTTATTTTGTTCATATGCACCATTTTAGGAATTGTTGCAAATTTTTGTATGCATACTTGAAGTTTGCAGTTTCTCACATTTTGTCTTGACTGTTTAATTTACAAAATGACATAAAATCAAACAACTGGCATATGGTGTTGCTTCAAGGAATTAGGCAAAATCAGGAACACATTGAGACATGGGGGTAACTTACGGATAACTGGGAAATATTAAGAGACATGGATGTAGGGCCCACTACCATTGAGAAACATCTGCAGAGATTGGCAAACATTAGGATAACATTGTTGACACCTGATAATAGTCAAATTATGCAGATGTTGCAAAATATAAAATGATGATACCCCCATATTATCCAACCCTAAAACATCAGGAAAATTTTAAGTGTGTTAAAAAAAATCTCAACGTCTCTGCCATCATGTTTGTCTTCCTGATTTCCTCTTGTATAACCATATGTTTCCTGATTACACACACTTTAATATTAAGCTGAAGTCAACCGGGACAAGTCGCTGACACGATCTGCCAGGTATGAATCCTGTCCTAGATAAATCATAACAAACTCGACAAGTTCTGTGATTGTTGCAAAGCAGTATGATCAAGAAGTGGAAGATGAGCCATATTGATTATTTATTATTTTATTTTTTGTATTTCAGCCCATCAGGATGGGACAATGACAAAAAGATTAGCTTCCTTTATGAAAACCTCAGCAGTATGAAGCCTGATGACAAATATGAAGATGTGATCGCTAAGCCAGTCACAAGGAAGGTATGTCATCTACCTGTAAGCTGAATCCATACTGCATGTGTGACTGTGAAGTATATGTTTACAATAAAGGTTATATTCTCTTTGTTGTTCATACTCTAATGGAGCTGCAGGTATGAAATTTATTGGAAATTATTGGTCTAGGTTTAAGTGATACTCTGGTGCACCAGTACATCACAATTCAAAGTGGAATTTTAGATCGGTGTTGCCCAAGTATTCAAACATGGACAGTATTCTAGTAACCAATGGACTGCAATGTGTGACAAAAAAACATAATTGTTTCTAAACACCAAGACACACAAGATGAAGCGCATTTCCCATAAACAAGTGTTACGGCATTTGATCAGTTGATTGTTTGGAAATAATTTTATTCTCACAGTTTGGAAGTACTTTTTATGAGAAGATTCTGTGAGCAGTGTTATCCTTCAGAATCTAAACTTTAATATACCTAATACATATTGCATCATTTGTTATGTTTATTGAGAAAGGATGTTATGTAAGGCTGTGTTAAAGGTAGCTGCATTGGAGAGGTTTCTGATCTGAAAGTCTGCATTTCATTGATTTGCAAAATGTGTAATAGAAGTGCTGTAATAGAGAGGTTTCCCTGTATAAATGTATGTAACAAAATATTGTTTGTTATCCTTCAGCCAATCCAGCGGGAAGCTGAAGTCCTAGCAGAAGAAGACCAAGTGTTCCTAATGAAACAACAGACAAACTTTGCCAAGGCGCCAGTAGCACCAACAGCAGGAAGAGTGGTACGTATCATGCCCTCGATATATCCCATAATAGTAAGATGTTTGCCATCATTGGTCAGCTCTAATCCGACTCCATGTTATAATAACCAAGTGTGGTAGAACTAATTTTCAATAAACAAATTGTGGTGTGACCCATACAGAAGTTCCAGCATGTATTTGAGAGTGACCAGTTTTGCAGTTTTTTTTCATATATTCCAGTAACCTGAGAAAATAAGAAAGAAAGACTAGACATAAAAGTTAATTTCTCAATTAATATGACATTTCTCAATAAATGTTTTAAATACATGGAAGAGTAAGTAAGTAAATGAATCGAGTAACCTTTCAAAAACCAAAAAGTATTTATTTAGAATTAAAGTTTATTTTGTATCATGTTGAAAGCCATAATTTGAGAGATCAAAAATACAGTTATATGAAAATATATTTCATAAACTTCTTCATTGATTCCTTTATTTATATTTACTCCATAACCTGGGCTTTCCAAATTGTTACGATATTCAGTATAAGAACTTTCTTTAAAAGGTACCATAATACTTTATTATTCCTCTTTTTGCATAAACAATAAGGTACCATAACTCAGAGTGTTGAGAAGATCATAACAAATAATTACATGGACATAATGTGTAATTATTAGATATGTCATTATATATATATATATCATGCTAAATGGTTGGGAAAAAAATTAACTATAATAAATTGGTTTTGGGGCATTTTTGGTACATTGCTAGTATATGAAACTTTTGTGTATGCAAATTTCTGCCTTTTAATATTCATATTTTTTAATATTTCCCCAAACCATAAAATGATACTGCAGCAATATGTTAATGAACTGAATTACTTAAGCCAACTTAAAAAGTATCATACCCTATTCAGGACATTTATTTACAAAATCATATACAATATGTAGGACAATTGTCAACTGCTGTCTGGTTTTAATATTATCATTTAATAAATAGATTTTCACTATTGTTCATATCTTGGGAGGATAAAAATTTATTATATATTTTATTGACCATCATATATGCCACATCATTTAATGTGAATGATTATGCAGATAAATGATAAAAATAAAAGACTATTAAATTTGAGTTTGATCTCATTGCTTCGTGAAATCAGCCAACCCGTGGATGTTCCGTGAGTTGGCTTTTGAAAAATTTTGCTGCATCAGCTGTATACTTTTAACAGTCTTTTCATTATTGGCTGCATGTACCAGTTTCCTGCAAAAGTATCTTTTTTTTTCGACTGCTGCATGGTGTACCATTATAAACAGATGTAATTTCTTGCAAAATAAGAAAATAATTCAAACTTTGATGTCGTTTTCGGTATCATATTGAGAATCAGCATTTAAAACTTACCATACAAACTCTTTACATAATGCTGTTCAAAAATTAAAATTTACTTTCTTAAATTGGATGCTTCTTATATTGTGTCTTTATATTGCTTTTCAGCTGAAGTAAAAAAAAAAAAAACTGAGCCTCTTGTTTTCAGTGCTTTTTCTGTAATTTTGTCTTATTTAACAGCATTTCCTGTTTATGTGTACATAAATGTAAATTCCAGTCAGTTACATTTAAACTTCTTTTAATTGTCATCCTTGACATTTGCTAAACATGCCAAAATTGGTATCTCTCTGATTTGGAGTGTATGGCATCACACGAGCATGTTGCCTTTTTTCCATTTTTTTTTTCCATTATGAATTGAGGACACGTCAGATTATATGCATCATGGCTGAATCTTGAATGGCGTAAATAAACTGAAAGGAGCTTGATGTGTCATGCGAGGAAGCTTGCTTGCTTTTCTAAATGTGTCTTGTATTTTCAAGTACAATCAGATGTACCATTTTCCAGGCAAGGGGTTTTTGCCATATGACGGTGACATGAAAACTTGCTGTAGAGGCTGGTGACTATTCCAGACTGTCATTTCAGTCACACAAGATATCACTAAAACCAATATGCTCATGTGTGAAGGTAGTAAATGATGGCATACTTGAATAAACAGCAGGCAGTCCACTGTCACTCCCTTGTATCAGGGCTGGACCAGCCCGTTGAATGATTCAGTCACCACAGCTATATACACTGAGTATAATGCGTTTCAGTACCAGTCCCCTGCATTATCAGGTCATGATCTTGGAATTTTCAGAAGCCATTGATATAAAACCTTACATTCAGAACACCATTATTTTTAAAAGGTTTTATTTCATCTTCATACAGTAAGTAGTGCCATCTACAGGTCATGGACTTAGTGACGTAATCAGACTTAATGAATGCTGAACCTTGGTGCAGCTTGCATGGAATTGTGTTATATTGCTTGCTTGAATGACCACTAAAATGACAGGCTTTCCCCTTGGGCATGGGGCATCATACATTACAGATTTGTCTTCAAAGAGTTGTTGTTGAGTCAGAGAAGCTGAGTTGAAAAAAAAAATATTAGAGGAACATAAAAGACAGAAATGACAAAGTACTGTATTTAGCACAGTTTTCATGAGAACTTGATTGTGACTCAGATGGCCATCATGATGAAGAGGAAAATTACACTTTTTATCCACAGAAAAATATTTGCTTCTGTAAGTTTCCTAATTCTCAGTCCCAATTTAAGCCTCGGTCACAACCCTCTGCAGTCACCGCACACCGTAGAGTACCGCACGGTTTTTGGGACTGCAGGAATACTTAAGCCTCGGTCACAACCCGATGTGGCCACCGCACAACGTAGATCACCGTTCGGTTTTTGAAACCAGGGGAATACTTATGCGGCCGACCTGCGGGAACAGCACAGTGTCTTCCTCATTCTCGCGGCCTTTGCACTGTAAACGCCGCAAGCGGACGCCGCAAGCTAACATTGTGGAAGCCGCAAATACCCCATACGACAGCCGCAGGTACGCCGTATGCCTCTCGGGTAGCCAAGTAGGCGTTAAAAATCGCACCGGTATCCTATGACATCTGAACGTCTACTGTTAGGTGCCCTTACGGAGCCCGTAGGTGGCTGCCTGACGCACGGCCACCTCATCAACTATAGCGCTTGCGCTAATGTCAGTTACGGTCGTTGCGGAGTCCCTGCGGCCTTTGAAAAAGGCATGGTTGCCGTGCGTCTACCGCACAGAATAGCCCAAAACATTTGCTGTAAGGCAACCGTATCCCGGTTGTGACCGAGGCTTTAATAATTTGTACAAAATCTCAATTCTGGTTCCATGAAGCTCAGATTTTTTTTCCATAAAAATCATATCCAAGTTATATTATTTATTTATTAATTACAAAATTAGTTCACAGTTTAACTCCCCCCCCCCCCCCAAAAAAAAGAAAAAAGATAATTCTAACTCAAATCATTATTTAAAAATCTGTTAAGAAGACATTTCATTGACATGTGCTTATGTATAAAATTCAGTTGGACAGATCAAGCAACATTTCTTAAGCTTGCAATTGGTCATTTGGAAAATTTTCTCAGCATCACATTAAATTAGGTAACACCTGTATTTGGGCACAAAAAATTTTGGAAAATGTAAAAGTAGTTAATTTTAATTCATTCAATTTATATAACTTTCAATTCATCAATTTTTCCTTCTTTTTGTTATCAAATTAGAATTTACCTCATGTCTGTTCATCACAACATGATGTTCAAATCCTTCCTGATGAACTTTGAGTTACAATGTCAAATGGTTTAAAAGGAAATTAAAGGCCATTTTGTGTACATGATCTGAACATCAGTCTTAAGAAGAACATTAATGTTATACACAGAAAGTGGAGCATGAAATTGTAAAGCATCAAAGTGTATAATTAGTTGTATTAAACTTTACTGCTGGTCAGACACCAATCTAACGTTCCAACATGGGATGTAGCCAGGATGCTAAGGTATTGAATGCGGGGCTGAAGTGTCCAGTTTAATCATCCACTAGTGGCTCGGAGGTAGAAAGGCAAAATTTTGACTGGTCGTCAGAGATTCACTCTGATACGTGCACTACAGGTCATGACTTCTGGATTTTTTCAGCGTTGCATAAATAAACCTTACATTCAGAAAACCCTTCTTCTCATAAAGCTTGCTTAATCTCCATGCAGTAAGCAGTGCTACCTACAGGCCATGGACTTGTTAAAAGCACTGATTTCAGACGTGATGATGCTGAAACATCAGGGAAGCTTGCATGGAATCGTGTTATATTGCTTGCTTGAATGACAGCTAAAATGACAGCTCTCCCCCTTGAGGCATGAGGCATCATACATACTGATCAAATCGTTGATCAGATTATTTTATGTTCATTTTATTTTTGTTCCATTTCAGAGCCTTCAGCTCCTAACACAATCACGACCTCGCTTAAGCCTCAGTTCACTTGTTGATGGGTACAAGGTATAGACTGGCATAAGGAACCAACGATTTAGAAAAAAAATGTAGACCATGGCTTACTTGTGTGGCTTGTTATTTAGGTATATACCCAATCTGGAAATTCTGTCATTATTCTGCCATATCCTCTCTTGAAAACTACTGCCATAGGCCAGAACTAGGCTTTTACAGCCTCTTTGTGGGGAAAATTGGGTGTGGCGAACCCATTTAACGGTCACCTCACCCCCTTTTCCTCATCCTGTGGGCTGCAAGAAGCAAGTTCTGGCTACTGCTGCAAGCACTCTTCATATTTGCTTACCTTTTTATTTGAATTAATATCACAGTTAGATCTGGACAGCTTATTTCATCACTTTAATAGATTTAGAATAAAACTGTATACTAATTTAGGGCACATTTTCGGTTTTACGAAAAAGAAATATCATTTTGATATAAAGGTTTGTTTCAATAGAAATATGTAGTATTGTTCTAAGACATATTTTAGTGTGATAAATTTGACTCCTGTACTAAAAAATAAGATATTTTGGTTATATTAATGATAGATTCTCATTTAAATATAATAATTTCTTTAAGATTGTGTATTTATTCATACAAATGAGGAGAGAAGAAATTTTACATTGGATCTACCATATGTTTACTGAAAAGCTGTAATTTTCAGGAGAAATACAACAGATTGAGGAAATCTGATTTGTATCATTAAATAGAGCTTTTAGGTAATGAGTAAAATTTATCCTTTTGCCGTTTAAATAATTTGCATCACTAGAGTCGGAGTAGAGATGTCAGTTCAATTGACCGGCATTCTGCCCAGTCATTAGTAAGTAATTCAGTTAATTTTTGGCAGATTTGTTAAGTGTTGTTCTTTGCTGAGCACTCCTCTAATGCAGAATTTCCAGATACTTTGTGATCACCTTTAAAAGTCTCTTTATCTTTACATTACCAACTTCCTGTTTTGAAACTGTGCTTGTCCAATAATTGTGTATCTAATCTGTGATTGTGCTTTTGCTGAAGGTCTCAAGAAGAAAGTATACTCCAGTCATATTCATTCATATCCGCTCATGTTTCTTTCTTATTTATTTACTATTTCAGCCATATTAAGGAGATAATCTATTAGATAAAGCCTAAGGCTTTAACATACTTCAGATGCTTTGGACAGATGTATTCTGCGGCCAAATCCATGCTGTTTCCCTGATAGTATCTTTATTAGTGATACTGTATTTAGGATTGTATAAAGAAAAAGAAGCTCTAATGCTCATATAAGCTCTTTGTCTATAGAAATAGCAGTCTTAACGTAGACAAAGATTAGAGAATATGAAGTGTGAGACCTTATTGTATAAAATTTTAGGAAGTTTGTCAATCACAAAGCTCTTATTGCTGTTCAGATCTTCTTACCAATATTGTTTAACATATGTGGTACTTTGGTGAATTTATTTAAATTTAGTCAGTATATCAAAACAAATGTTATCTGTTATAGTTGCAGGTTAAACTCTGAAGAATTTAAGGGTTTTTTATATGCAAATTTGAAAAAAATATATCATGTGGTCTTTCATTTGAGAGCACTGTTTAATAGCCGGCCAGTCTTGAACATTTAATTTGTGTCAACAGTTCACCCTGAAGATGTATGATTTTGTCATATTCTTGAAAAGTAGCAATTTTTCATGTGATTGATGTTTGCTTTGATTTTAGAATTGAAAATACATACTAGTATGCTAGATTTATTTAAATCAAGTTGCTTCATTGAGTGATGAACTGTTGATTGTTTTAGCTGCCAAATTAATGAAAGCATGTCATATTAAGAACATTGTCAATGACCAAGGTGTTCAAGAAGTACTGCTGCTAAAAATGCTGCACAGGTTGATCATCTGACAGTTAATTTTCCTTGAATTATAAAATTAAAATAAAATTTGATTAAAAAATTTTGATGCCTAATGACTAAACCTATCAAATCATTATTTAAACTATTTAAATGTGAATTATTAGTGTATAATAATTTTAGAATTACCTTTTCTGTTGAGCATTGATTAAAATTAATATTTGTTATCCTTCTTTGGATAGAAAGATATAATTTATCATTCCCATGAATGAATTTGATAAAATATAATCTGTTATTACAAAGAAATCTGTTGTATCACAGTGTTTGTGTATACATGGGACACCTCCCCAAGGGAAATGCAAGAATGTGAATGTTTTTTTCCAGGCATTGTGGAAATTATTTGGAAACTGGTATGATTGAAATTTCAAGATATAAGTTTGCATGATGTATATTACAGTTGGTAAATATATTATTTTATTCCATACAGGATTCACCAATGAGGCCAGCACCGTCAAAGACAGCATCTCCAAGGGATGGTGTTTCTCCCAAAAAGGTAAGATGAGGGCTTGGTCTTTATCTTGTGTTTTATCACAAAGCACTAACTGACCATGCATGTTTTGAACATCTCTGGAGTGGTGACGTGATGCAATTTTCTGAGATATTCAGTGTTTCTCTTCAAAGGAATGGTTCTAGTTTTCTTATAAATAATTGCCAGGGTAATTTGTTGAGTAACTGACAGGTAAGTTATCAAGATATACTGTAAGTAAATAAATAGAACAGGAGTAAAGAATAAAATTAAGTAAATGAAAAAACTCAAAATTGAATAAATACATGTATTTGCCAATAAAAAAAATTTTGGCCACCCTCTGTGGTATGCAAGTGTCTGCATAACAACCATGCATTGGACCACAGAATTGTTACTGTATGTCATTTCATTGGTTTAAAGGTTTGTATATTTAGCAGTGACTTTTGTACTTAGATAATTTTGTGGTCTCCTCTATTTTGGGATTTCCATCATATGTTGTGATTTTCACTGTATTTCAGCTGGATACCACAGCGAAGCAGTCTCCAGGCACGAGTGAGGGTGTCCTTGCTAACTTCTTCAACAGTCTTCTCAGTAAAAAGACTGGTGCTGGGGGAGCCTCACCAGCTAAGTCTACAGGTCTGTAGAAATAAACATAATGATAATAATAATAATTATAATGATAAATAACATTAATATAGTGCAAACTGTAAATTTTTCAGGCACGCAGCACTTAAACACGCACACACAGACAAAACCAATCCCTCCAAATGCACCTCCCCCTTTCTTTTTTCTGTCTCTTTCCATTTGGCATTTTCTTGTTGTAATAAATTATATTGAGTGATACGCAGATAACAAATATGCATACTAATAAAATAAAGCCTGCCAAAACATGCATGATTTTAGCTCAGCTGACTTTCAGTCATGCTGGGCTTTAGCGATGGGTCTTTGTCAGTTGTCCTTCCGTCTGTCCGTCCGGCCATCCGTTAGCAGGGCACAAATCGTAACCATAGGGGCTAGGGCCATGAACCCTATGCAGTCTAAGAGGTTCTAAAAAGATCTCCTTGCAAACCTAAAATTAGGTCACTGCAACCTATATTCTTGAAGTTATGGGGTGTGTTTGCACCCCCCCAGAAATAATTCTTTTAGCCAAAATTTTCATCCCAAACCTTCCATCTTTCACATACAGCTTACCTACCAACAGGGGAAGAACCATAATTCTTTTGAGGTCACAAGGTCAAAGGTCAAGGTCACAGAACCAACTTCTTTGAAAAGCCTGTGGATGCATTTTAAGCCAAACCTTTCATCCCAACTCTTTGATCTTTCACATATAGCTCACCTACTAAGTGAGAGAAGAATCCTATAGATGTTGAGGTCACAAGGTCAAAGGTCAGGGTGACAGGATGCACTTCTTTGAAAAGGTTGTGGACACATTTCAAGCTAGATCTTTCATTCCAAACCTTTCAGCACTGATATCACATCTCTGCCAACAGGGGAAAAGACCTGTTGATTTTGAGGTCAAAGGTAAATTTTACAGCACCCTCTTCTTGCGTGGAGTCATTTTCAGGCAAACTTATCAATCTATTCTTTCCATCTGTCATATATGGCTTACCTACCAATAGGGGAAGAAGCCTATTGATGTTGAGTTCAAAAGGTCAATGGTCAAGGTCACAATATTGTTCTTAATGCTTGTGAACATATTTCAAGTGAAACTGTTCAACCCAAACCTTCAGTCTTTCACATATGCCACATCTATGCATCACTGAATGTGATTCAAACTTCATATTTATGGGTCTTTTTGCATGAAGAAATAACTAATTGATTTTGAGGTCAGCTGGTCAAGAGGTTAAAGGTTGCAGGTCTAAGTTATTCACTCATTGGTTGCCAAGTAATTACACCCAGCAATGTAAGTGGTTAGTAGTTACCCATCATTTAGAAAGAATCCAGTTGATATGTGGGCAAAAGGCCAAGGTCATAGGTCAGGGATGTTCACAATAACATATTTTGTAGACCATCTCTATTTTTCTTGTACATATAACCATTGGTTATGGTACATCTCACTGTGTGGTTGTAATTGTGAGTGATGCTGGTGACATATGACTCTCTTTTGTATCAGCCTGTTAAGTGATAAGGCTGAGTGATAAATACCTCGTTACTGCATAACAAAAACACTGTTGCCGGAATGCTTAAGCCGCGCATTAAGACTGTGAGAGTATAGTATTAAGGTTTAGCTACTGATTTATAAGTTGATGGGAACATTTTGCAGTTTATTTTATGGAATCATAGCAATAAACTTAGTTTCCTAGATATCTGAATATTTTTATATAAATCATCAGATAAAAAGCAAATGTTTGTTCTCATAATATGTGGATGTGTACCAAACCTTACATGTCAATAGAGGAACAAACCTTTTGATATTTAGGTCTTAGGGTCAAAGGTCAATGTCACAGGACCAGCTTCTTGAAAAAAGTGGTGGATGCATTTCAAGTCAGACTCTTCATCCCAAACCTTCCATCTTCCAAGTATGGTCAGATACCATATGGTATACCATCAGGCTTTAAATACAGGTCATGCTTGTCAGCTGAGTGTCATGACCCATGGGTCACTTGTTAGATTTGTTCTCCATTGTCAGAAAAATTGTAACTAGGGGGCCATGAACTTAAATGAACATTTTTAGACTTCCATACAGCACTTTGCGTCGGATGGTTTGTAACAGAGATTAACTCATAAGCTTTCCGAACAATCAGAATGATTTCATTGTTCAGGTAACCAGTCAGATGCTGTGTGTTAAACTCAAGTCTGATCTACGAGGTTTCCATTCACTTGCCTTTTCACTGTAATGCTGAGCATTATTAACAGTAGAGCACAGGACATAAAGCCTGGAGATTCTTAGTTTGAATCTCAGCTGAGGCAGCCAGATTTTTCACAGTTCCCCCCCCCCCCCCCCCCCCCCCAGCCAGGATGAACAATCTTTAGGCTTAATTGGAAGGCCGTGCCCAATGACACTCACAAACAAATGCACCTTTCGGGGGTTCCTCGGTGGTATGATGCATCAATGGGGATTCTAATTTACCCAGGGCCCACAGGAGCGGTAGGCACCAGGCCTGGTTCAGACCAGGATGTAAAATGAGAGGAATTGTTTGGTACTGCACTGTCTAAAACCAGAATGGATTTCCGCAGATGCACTTATACTTAGAGTTAGGCTGGCATTGAAAAATGGGGTAGGTGACCTCCAAGAAAAAAGAAAAAGAAAAAAAAAGTGCACAGCTTAATATGATTTTAGTATACACGGTTGTTTAGGATACTTGATATGACCCTAGAGTATTTGTAATAGAGCTACTTCAGTCATTGTCTTGAATGAACTGTATTAACATTATTAGGACACATTATGCTCAAACTTTGGGCTGACATGGTTTTATTGGAATGATTCATTGAATCCTTTTACTTTAGCATGTCTTATCCTTATCATGCAATGAAAAAAAATAATTTTTGAATGTTTTTTTCCAGATCGTTCAGCTGCAACGAGAGATGCTGCTGCAGAGCTCGATAGAATGCAACGATCAAAACAAAAACCGGTGACGAATCAAACTTCTAACAGCACCCCTTCTTGATGCGATCAAGTGCACCGCATGATGGACGACCAATGGCAACACATCCCTCTTGCGGCACGAGTGATTACATACTATCTGGCTGTGTGCACTTATCGTCAGTTTCGTAACACCCTGCACCTGAAAGTTACACAGACTTTCGACCCCATTGTTTGAGATTTTGTTGTTTTGTTAGAATAGATCACATCTTTGTATACGTTATATTAACTATACTACAGGGCTCATGCTCTCTGCATTAACATGTGTTCATTATATTATATTTATACTGACTAGATAATGCACAAACCCTTTGACTAAAGTCATTTACCAAAACGGTAATTCTATGACATTTATATTATTACACAAGATGCACGTTATGACAGGAGAGAATCTTTACAGAACTGTTATAAAAGTTACAATGAAAGAAGAGCATTCTTTTTTACGGTAATTTTATGAATTGTTTTCAAAGTCACTCAGATCATATTCAGATTCACCTGAAATACAGAGATGAAGTTTAGACATAATGAATAGTACACAGTCCCATTATGAATATCAAATGGAGTTAGCCTCTAACTCTGTTAAATCTCTCAGTTGCAATGAATGTATTGGTTATATAATTGCCAGTGATGGATTTCAGAGACAATTTTTTTTCTGTTTTGGAGATTATGAATTTTAATAATCATTTGATATGGTGTCATTTTAAGTATCTACATAATTATTTAGTACAATTTTGATAATATAAAACTTTCATGTGAAAAGTTATGAGCATTTATTAACAAGAATATCACTGCATGGGTTCTGTATTATGTTGGCACTCAAAACAAATCCTAGTGATACAATCATTCGATCTATCAGGGTAGACTTGTGACTTGTTTTATTGTAATTTTAGTAACAATAAAAATGCCAACAAGAAAATACCAGTACGATATCGTAAAAGCAGTGACTTTCTGTTATGAATTTCTGCTGTTCCATCAAAAACTGGCCACTGGTGCCCAGACTGACGCCGAGATGGTCTTTACAGCCATAAGTGGTCAGAGCCAGCCATTGTAATGGAAGCTGACAACTGATGGGTTGTATATTATTATTACACTGTGTATTTATGTGGCGTAGCATTTAGGTATGTAATCATGATGTGTAAAGCTAGTCTGCTGTAGGTTTTCTCAAAAAATGGGGATCCATTGTTCATATGTATAATGGGCAGGAGGTGTCGTGTAACTTTTAGTACAGTGGCTGATGTGGGCTCATTCAACCAGAGAACGCTTGATCAAAACACACACAGACAGCTAAACAAACAGACGCACACACCTATACCAGAGCGTTAATTTAATGTTTAAATTAACTGCAATCACCTTGAAATGAAATTAAGGCGATCCTTCCATGATTTTGATGACTTCAGACTCATTATATGGCGTAAAATGGATTTCATGTAATTACAACTGCACTTATTAATTACTGCAACAAGAAACCCTATACTTTGAGATTATTTATTCCCTGTATAGTAAGTGCACAGTTTCTGCATTGCATGCATTGATTTCTTTTTTTCATAACTACCTTATTAGTGTAATTATAACTAATACATAAGACCCTATAGTAAAGGCTTTAATTTATTCAGATTTTATTTTTGGTACTCCGTATATACACAGTTATATATCACCATAGTAATATCTAAACTAAGTACATGATAAAAATACCCATTGTGAGCACAAATTCTCTGTATCAGAAGCGGTTACCCTGCTCTCACTAAAATACTAAAATGGGCCTCTCTCAATTTGATACCCCAGATGAATCCATTGTTACATGGGGGTGATAAAGGTGTCTTGGTTGAATGCGGCCCAATCCTCTCTGTGTGCTTCTTGAGTAGACTAGTTTAATTAGAGAGGTCTGAATTGTTGTATATAAGCTTCTAATCCCTAAATGGGTATCACCAATTGCTGGATATGCATGTCTCATGTATACTTTATATATTGTAATATATTAATTGATTCCAGGATTAGAGGACAGATAAATACTTATTTTCGTGGCCCTGCAGGGGTTTAGTGTACAGTTTTATCTAATTATTATTTAGTCTTGTTTGCATTTTGTTCAGCTTACATATTGGTTGTACATGAATCGAAAAAAAATATAAAAAAATACTGCTAGAGTTTATTCTCATACTTGTAAACTATATATCTTATTATACCTAGGAGCGCCAGAAGGGTTGTCTTCTGTAATAAACCTCATATATTGTGGAATACCATTATTTATATGTTAATGTTCAGTGATAACCAAATCAGATACTCTAAAGGAGAAAGGCTTCACATGAAGACATTTAAGATTGCAGTCCGAGGTTCGCTTTCAGAAGACATGGCTAATGTGGAAGACATTGGCCAAATTACTGCTGAGCAGACGGGAGACGTTACATGTGACCACTTCCTGAATGTTTGATAAGATTACAAGAATATTGTAATTCTAATCAGAAAAGATTGTAGATCTACGGAATTGGGAGGTTGGCATTCTTGTACGAAGTGATAACACCGAAGGAGGTCAGAACAAGCAGCTGTTAACATTTCAGCCCGAATGTCAATACTAACAGTCGCACATAGATAAATAAAATATCGTAATACTGAGGTACGGGCAAATTAACATCATTTGCATACAGCTGACCTTTACTGTCAGGACATTAAACTACAGACAGAGACAATAAGTGCAACCAGTTGAACTGGATATTGAACCGTAGGGCAGACCCAGTAATTGCAACAAGATGAACTGGATGTTAGAAATTTGACGTTCTGCCAGAGACAAAAAAAACTTCAGTGTCAGACTGCTGAATGATAAGCGAAGGCTTGCACTGTTCTCATTAAACTATGCGGGCCCCCACCTTTTCTGTCAGGGGCTATGATGGTAAAACATAGGTTGACTATAAAGTAAAAATTTACCAAATATTCTATAGTTAACCAACTGCATAAATAGATCGGTGAGAAACTACAGAAACGAGAAATACAAAATTACTGTACTCACTAGGTCATTTAACATGAGTTCAATGATTTCTCTCAGATGTAACTTGTGACATAGGCCACCGATATAACTCGGCGCATATATCCTCTAGTATTATCGAGAGATAGTGCCATTTCGAATGATCAAACCTCCCCATTACAAAGTTAATGGGCAAAATTTGTTGGCTTGTATTGGAGAATTATTTTTGTAACACCTTGTTGTGAGGTCATGTCACTGACGTCGACAAGGTGCTCCAAGAATGTCACAAGTGTCCAAGTGCCTGGGGCAATTATAGAATGGGCATATCTTTAATAAGGCCTGTGTATATTTGTACCATAAGTTAACTGTGATGTAGAACAATTCTTTTCAATGAATATACAGAATATCTGTAAGACCCGAAGGGTTTTACACAAAAACGATGAAATGTCCAAAAATGATCCATGACAACGCTGTGAGCAGGGATTTTCAATGTGTATCATTGGTATCAGAAGTTCCTTGGGGGGAAAAAAAACAGAATGCACAGATCATGTGAAAACGTGTAGTGTAAGTTAATGTTCATAACGAATTTACAAAGGGACTTTTCATCAGTATGCATTAAATTTTGTAGACACAGAGTAACATATTTTGACACAGATCCAACTACATTGGTGTCATTTTTAAGAGAGATTGCATTCACTGTAAGGGTTAAACAGAGGAGATAAAATAAATTATGAGTTTGCCAAAACAACTTGTAAAAAATCTGCTAAAGCATACTTGTACATGTAGGGGGATTTAAGGAGGACCAACTTAATTAAATCTTTCATGTAGGGCAAGTAGAATCGATAATTTAATGTATTCCCGAATGGCTTTGTCATTCGCCTGTAGGGGGTATATATTTCGCTCCTTTCGCAACATGAATGCCGCCACCTTGTGGCGCTTATTTTTGCCCAAGTCCTCGTGAAGCCATTGTTTGGTGGGAAGCTTTACATTAGAAGTCTTTACTCAGTTTATGAAAAGGTTTCGTAAAGTTACCCCCACCGTCTTTCTGGGGGGAAAACTGGTTCATCTTTTTTTTTTTTTTTTTTTTTTTTTGCTTCTAAACCGAGGGCGCTTCTACGCTAGCACAGGGTATAAACGGCCTGGAAATGCCGTGTATTAGATTTCAGGCCATAGACGCTGATCTTATAGGCGAAACGAATCGACAAGCCGAATGAAAAGAATGATGGGACGTATTTAAAAAGATATGACTATGTAGACCTTCTATCATGTACATTTCGCTGCCTTGTCAACTGCATGAAGCTGAAATAAAATGTGAAACCTTCCTGTTCCCGTCTTGTTTTTGAGTGCTCTAGTTACAGAGATTGATATACATGTTATGATAGTGCTCAAAGTTCCATACATGGAAAGGTAAATTTTGCGTGTGGTCCGATATCCAGTTACAGATATATAAGACTAACTTCGCGTATCTACGTATGTTTAGTGGTCTCTAGGATATTGTTGAAGACCGCTACTGAATGGGCATTGTTTGCAGTTTACGGTCTCTTGATTTGTGACAAAATTATCCAGTTCTGCAAAACCCTACTAGTGAATCCTCTGAATTACGAACACTGGTGGGTTTTTCAGAGGGGCGTCAATGTAGGGGGGGGGGGGGGGGTATATATCCCCCATGGGTATATCCCCCCTTTTTTACAAGGGGGATGAACAATGTAATCACCCCCCCCCCCTCAGATATTCAGAATAATATTTATATATTGCAAATGAAATATATTAATAAATAGAATGGTTCCTTTAACGAGTTAACCAATAAAAATAATATCCAAAACTGGTTAAGAATAAACTTATACAGGAAACATCCCTTATTTTCTAAAACCTTTCCATTAATCGTAAAATATTTGATAAAGTAATATGTGCCATACAGACGGTAAAAAGGTATGTGTAGATGTGTGTGTGCAAGTCCTTCCCCTCACGCTGGAAGAAAAATTGACGCCGCTTTATTTCAGTGCTTGTATTAGAGAGCTTGCAAGCCTCCGAGTTCACTATCCTGTAGAAAAAAACAGAGTCCGTGGAGACCGGTGTAAATAGATTCAAGATTTCTCTCCAGAACCGGGCAAGTTGCCGATTTGAGCAAGAAAGGATATACAATGATATGCGGTTACACAATGTTATAAAATGTTTCCAAAATACTCTGATCCTAATTAAGCAGTTGACCAAAACTCTTGGTTTAACATGAATTCATATTTACAAATTTAAAAATTAATCTGCCCTAAATATGCTGCCGGCATGCAGTGACGAAAAGTATTTCTTGTCGTCACAGCTAACAGTCCACGTGATTTAATCTGAATATGGAAGCATGTGGAACTGAGAGGTCTTGGTAGTTCAACCATCCCAAAGCTGACTTTATTGTTATTGTAGCAAACTTAGAGCAGGCCTCGTGCTCTTTTGACGAAATAATCTGCTGCAACTACCAATGCATGGTTTTCATGTCTAAAGGTTTCACAATGTGACATGGTAGGATTTTTTGTTTAGGTTTTTGTTGCTCTGTCCTGTATGTTCTCAGGACGACCAATTGATAATTTGCAGGACGATCTTCGACAGCTGTTGGTTCTCCATTTCTTGGAACATGTCATGCCCAGTGCAACATTCTTGGTCCTATTCGATACTGGTGATTATAAAACCTGAAAATGTTTGATGAAACCATTCCGTTCGATGTGGAAGATATGTTTTTTTTTTTAAATCACACAAGGAGACTCGCGTGGAATGGCAGATGAACCATACGAAAGAAGGTCGCCTCAGATAACTAATTGAACTAACTAGATGAAGAAGCTTAGATAATAGTAAACCTTTGAGGCAGGCTGTATCTCTGACTACGTGCAGCTGATCTGCTACCCTCAGAATTCTTCAGCCTCCATAAAGTGAGCTTTTTTACGTGTCAAGGCTGGCCATGCATGGTCTCTGTATTGAAATGCAAACCCCTCATTTAAAACGATCACACGTTCGATGTACACATTAATTTTGTTTGGCTTCCTAACGAAGACTGGTTGTTCGCCTTTAAAACCCCTTGGATTTTTTAAAATGTTTAATGTATGTATGATTCTAGTGTTTTAACTAAGAGGTCATTAAAATGTTTGAATTGGATGTGGCCCTGGAACTGCTCAGCCGTGTTGTTGAACCTGAGTTTGCCTCTTTTTTTCTGACATGTTTAGAGTTCCCTAGGTTTGCCTTTCATCATTTGAGTTTAGCTTAAACACAGTCTGTCATAGGTGGGCCTTAGTGTCTTTTGATATCCTACGGTTTGAAGACGATGCGGTACTTCAGATGGCAAGGCCCAATCATCGTGGATTTCAAAACTGAAGTTGAGACCCAACCACCGGATTCCATATGTGAAGCGGAGAGCTGGAAGTTTTTATTTTTTAATAAGCTTCATATTCACAACAGGTACTTCACAGGTACGGATGGAACTAAAATATGATAAAATATAAGAATATTTTCACTTGTGCGGATACCTTGGGCCGTATAAAGCGATTTCAGAACTCTGCATAAACCTGTTTTGAACATTTTTAGCTCAGCTGACTATAAGTCATCTGAGCTATAGTCGTGGTCCATTGTCCGTCGTCCGTCCGTCTGTCCGTCTGGATGTCCGTCCGTAAGACTGGCACGTTTCGACACCGTTGGACCTATGAATCTGAAATTCGGCATACAGTTAGATGTCTCTAAAATCTCCTACCATGCCAAAAATTGGGTCAATAGGGACTTCGTTCCTTTGAGATATTAATGAAAAACCTCAATTTTTTTATTTGAAATCTATTTTCACACTTCAGGACTGCCTAATATCAAAACCACTCATCTGGTTTTCTTCATATTTACCATAAATATTCCTCTATATAGTTTCTATGTACATGCCAGATATTAAGTCAGTATTATATCATTTAAAAAAGTTATGGGCCCAAACATAATGGACTTTGTAAAAAAATCAGGAAGATATTTGGTCACTTAAGACCAAAAGTGTTAAAGGTAGGGACTTTTTTCCAGTAATACAACTTTAATTAATCAAAATTTAATTGTATACCAAAAATTAGATCAAAATCTGTTAAATTTTTTTAAATATTGGCAAAAATATAAAATTGGTCCTTAAATTTTGCCCAACTTTGGCCACGGCACGTTTTTTTCCTGTAAGTACTGTGGATTTAATTTTCACAGCATGTATACATAAGGATTTAATCTGTTAAAATCTGAAATTTGAAAATAAAAGCTGCAAAATTAGGCTAGTTATTGAATTTTTTGGAGGCTCTTGTATTCCCTTACATTGTCAAGCAGTCCACTTTGATGACTGTAGGTCATTCAGTGCACATCTCTATGCTCCACAGGCTGTTGGCATAATATTAGATGTCCCCAAAATCTCCTACCATACCAAAAATTTGGTCATTAGGACTTTGTTCCTTCGAGATATTTAGGAAAAAAAACTCCGTTTTCCATAAAAAAAAAGCCATTGTTACACTTCAAGGCTGCCTAATATCAAAACCGCTGATCTGTTTTTGATTGTATTTAGTATTCACATTCTTTCATACATTTTCTATGAACATACAAAAAATTAGGTCAGTATTGGGTATTATTTTGAAGTTATGGGCCAAAACATAATGCAATTTTTTAAAAAATCAGGAAATATATTTACTCACCTAACATGAGAATTGCTGAACCTAGAGACTTTTTTTCAGGAATATAACTTTATTTAATCAAGATTCAATTGTTTACCCAAAATTAGATCTGAATTTTGCAAATTTTTCAAGTTATTAGCATAAATAAAAAATCAATACCTTAAATTTTGTCCAACTTTGGCACTGTTGATTTAATTTTCACAGCATATATACATAAGGATTTAATCTTTTAAAATCTGAAATTTCAAAGAAATTGATTGGAAAGAATAGCTTTTATTCATGTTTTCATACACCATGTCAAGTGTTGTTTACATCTAGCCCACCTAGCACAGCCTTCACTTGCATTATGTAACCTACCCCAGGCAGCTTGCCTTGGGTCAGCTTGGCCATTACCAGCAGGCTTCCCCTCTGCCCTGTACTCCCCCCCCCCTCCGATGGTGCATAAACTAGATGAATGTTATTATTTTCTGTATTTGATTCATTCTTATTCAGGCTATGTTACATTTTAGATTTTGTATTGTACCACCAGGGTTACAATGATTAAAGTGTACATTTAATTGTGTCCACAAAGTGGTGTATTGTTATGAAAGTGTGGATGTTCATGAGATAAGTAATTCCTTACTTCAAAGGAGTAAAAACTTCACCAGGTGTGAAATTGACTATTAATTCCAGTGATAAATTAAAACTGGGATAGTAATTAGCACAATGATATTGTTTGTCCCTAATTCAACCAACAGTGTGTATACTTGATTTGAAAAGATGTTTTATTTTATCAAATTTACTGAATCTTTTATTTTATTTTGGTGAATAAAATTAAGCATGTACTGAAAACTCAAATGTGCAAAACTTTTTAATAGTGATTCAAGGAATATTCTTGTAGATGCCATGTTGTGGCATTATTTTCTTTTAAATTCAGTTTAAACATTTATGATTTAAAAATAATAAAATATATGTGTATGCATAATATGACCCAATATGAGCTACACTCTGGATATATGATGATTGCAACTTTGCAACAATTCTAATATTTTAACTTATAGTTTAAGTTTTTTACTCTGTATATATTATGATTGCAACTTTTGCAACAATTCTAATATTTTAACTTATATTTTCAGGTTTTTTTTTTTATTAAAAATTTATAAAACCTGTAAATAAAAAAATGATTCAGATAAAAACCTCTTAATGGAAAAAGTGGATATGCTTAAAAAAAAGGATTATATATAAACTTAAATCCATTATTCCCTTGAAAGTGAAAAAGGTATTAGTCCATTCTGTCAACTTCCCTGTCCATTTGTAAATTTTCATATGCATCACAGTATCTCAAAACTTTTACTGTTTTTCTTCATGACAGTCTTGTCAGAGTATTAGTTTGAAATCATATATTTAGAACTTTACTATAATCAAGTAGGAGGGCCCCTTTCCTCTTTGCTTTTCATATTCTTATATAAATGAAAAACATTACAATAGAATATTTCTATATCCATCTTCGTGCTGCCCCCACTTTTCCCTTCTCCGAACCTCATCCCAAAGTCAGCCTCAGTAAGCAAGAACAAGATGAATCAGATATATTCATACTTCAGCATAGTTAATCATAACATCATATCTGTCAAATTGAAAGCTTGCAGACTACCATACACTTTAGATCCTTCAACAAATAGCCTTATCATCATTCTACTACTGCTTATTACTGCTGTCATTGCATTCATATTTGCTCAAATATATCACAATTTTCAACCCCTCCTAAATAAATAAAAAATAAACCACTATATTTTACTCTATTAATCCATCAGTCAGGTAATTTCATTTATCATTTACTCACATATTACATTACATTCCTTTATAATAGCCCAACATGTCCATGATATTCATAAGCTTTTTCGACTCGATATAGTATCACAGTGGAGAAACATTTATAGTCCCAATCATGATCAACTGAGCGCCGTGACCCATGGGTCCCTTGTTTTCTGAGTTATGTGGTCAGTCTACATTGTTATTTTATTCGTCGAAAGCTTATGACCTAACTCATGCCCATCTTGGTCCGTCCCTAGGCAATTTTTATGTTCCTTGTTATAAAAATAATAAAATTCATTTTCTAAATGCCGATTATGGTTTCCTACTTTATGAAGATGCTCACATAGAGAGGTTCGGCTCTGTCAAGGGCGTCAATATAGGGGGGGGGGGGGGGATGGGGGTATATATCCCCCCACTTTTTGGCAAGGGGGGGGGGGATGGTAAATGTAATCATGGATAATAAATGGACTTTGGTTCCATTAATGAGTTTACTATGAAATATTTATATTTAAATGGTTTAGAATTAACATATAACCTTACTTTTTAAAACCTTATATTTAATTGATATACATTTGATATGCGTCACACAGACAATTAAATATATATATATATAATGCAATGGCAAACGGAAGAATGTGATTGCTATAATATTTATTATCTCCTTACACTAGATGTCTTAAAGAGGCCTCCTCCCGTGGTGCTTGTTGATCAATCATTTATTTCTTTTTCTACGTGTTGAAACTACCTCTGAGGGATGTAAATAAAGGTCACATGGTATATACCTCATCAGCTGTTTTCATTGACTGTATTCCGACCCTGTTAATTAGCCCGCCTCATCGGCTGACTATGTTGAGCATGTCTAAGTCAAACTTTTGCTGTACAACCTTTTAAATCCTGTAGGTGTCTTATTAATTTCATTGTAATTGAGTTAACACGGTAGTTCCCAATTATGTGGGATTAGTATATTACCCAATCCAGTTCATCATCAGGTCAGATCCAGATGAGGAGTTATGAAGGCTCCCCCCCCCCCCCCCATTAAAAACCTTGAAAATGGGTTTTTTTCAACAAAGCTCCAAACAAAGGAGAATATATTCATTTCATTCTAAGAAAAGGGTGAAACCTGTAACTGTATTATTTGAGTAGTAACATAAGATTTAAAGCTTTTCGTTGGTCTTTTTCCCAGTAACCAACCTGTTACGGAACCTAATAACAACATATCACGTAGTCGTGACGGGCATAGATTTTGTTACGGAGATAAAAAAAATCAGATTCTGTAACACAAGGCAGCGTGGAATGTCTAGGGGATTGGATAAAGAAGTCAGTGGGTTTTTGTTAACAGATAATTATAATTTATTCTTAAAACAATCCTAACATTACAATACACTAAATCAATAAAATTACACAGTGAAACATTAAAAATGTACAGTACCAGAGTGTCCGGATCCTAGGCTTTGATTCTTGATACTACCACTGTCACAGAACAACAAGTCCTTTAAAACCTATAATCCAGATGAACAGTTCACGTAAGTCTTCTCAGAGAATAGTCCAATGTACTCTAGAAAGCAATCTGTTGTACTCCAAAAGTGAAGTTCTGGTAACAATCCCAAAGGCAAACTTAAGACTGTATAAAATCTGTTACAAATTTCGAAGAATATCTATAAGTTCTGCAATTATCGGATAGGTCCCAAAACTGACTCACACTCTTCCGTGTCCGCTGGAATTTTTTTCTCTCCTCCCCTCGGCTCTAAACACAGCCTCTATTTATAACTTTTTCACCCAAAGCCTATAAACTTCTATTTCACGAACATCCCAAATAACACAACAAGACACGCGCTCACAGAGCGCGAACAGCCCATTAAATTCCAATTTAGCACGACAGCGAGCGCTGTGTTTACACGCCAGGGTTCAGCCAGTACAGATTACACCGAGGGCTGTGTCTCTACATGCCATACCAACGCCCTATGCCTGCGCTACATGAATCAGAATGTCAACGCCAAACCCTGCGCATAAAAAATCAGATACTCGCAACACTATAAAACAGATACATATAACACCTTTCAGAGATATTTTTTGTATCCGTCCTTGTGTTATACGCAAGGAGGACCACAAACACAGTTATGTAAAGAGTGACATTTAGTCCTAATATTTCGATTATAGCCACACCAACTATACAATTTTTACAGGACTATGGAACAAAGATATAGAGTGAGTAGGTGATTTTAATTTGTGTTCTTTCTTTTTATTTTGGAAATTATCAGTTCACTTGCTTTTTTTATTTTTCAGAATAAGTCTGACGATTAAGACAAAGTGCATATGAACAAAAGTTTATCCATTTTCAATAATGCCATTATGAACGTGAAATCTGGATTCTAAAAAATGCAAGCCTCCGCCAATTATTCGGCCAATATTTCCAGGTTCATAGGTGAATAAGTGACTGTATATTTGGGAATATTTCTTGGTCACGTTTCTTGATCCGGAAGATGTGACGGACACACACCAAAATCTTATCGATTCTTCATTGGCCAGTTCCTGAAATAGTCTAAAAATTAAATGATAATCCGTCCATGATTGGTTGTGCTAGGTTGTAAACAAACTCACTAACGCGAACACACAAACACGCGAATGGGGATGGACACATACCCTCCTGGCGGAAGCAATGAAAATTAGAATGAAAGTATATTATAGTTCATCTAAAGAGATTGAGACAGGAGCAGCAATCAGTCACATGGATACCAAGGCATTGTGCTCACCATGGAATAAGACGATCCGCGGAAAAATGAGAATTGTGATTAAGAAGCACATTTTGTTTGTGTTGATGCGGCCTATTATATCTGCCAGTTCACACGCGATGTAGAAGCACGCGCTGTGTCAGTAATTGGTGTGATATGTTGGCTTGAACTGGAGCCGAACAAGTGCTGCGGTCCCCACGCTGATTAGAGAACCAGTTTGCACGGTTTTTCCGATTGTCAACATTATTTTGTAGATGATTAAGTTCACACGTCGGTCACATAGGCGTTGTAAGAGCTTTCATGAAAAGGAATTACCAAGAGTTCATACACGGAGAGCAAGCCATAAAGTTTTACAGAAATAGTAGGTGATTAGCTCTCTTTAATACAGAAAAGGAGTGCCGCATTTTGCCTCTGGTGCCGTTTTCTCCCCAATATTTATGCAAAATTATGTAAAAGTTCTAAACTTTCCGGCAAACCTGTTCACCTGTTCAAGGGTGTTGAGCTTAATTTCCTTAGTTCTTGTATTCGCCCCTGCAGACGACCAGTCGGAGACCATGAACGAGCCTGTTGGATCGGAGATCTTAAGTTTGATAGCCCGAGAACTTACTAACCCAATCTATACTATATCCCCTCATGTCCACCTGTTTTTTGCTATGAAAATTTTTATTAGTTACATTTCAAAGGAAACAATTATAGTGTAGGCTAGAGGATCAAAGGGCTTAATTTTCAACAAGATATACAAATACCAACATTACACCTTATTAAAGAAACAGAATTATTTTAAAATATAAGGGAAATCAGTCTACATTTAACAACATATCAGATCCACTCATGGCGGTCAAGGTTATTGGTCACATGTAAAAACAGCCTCTAATGATAGCTGCTGATTGGATGGTGTCCTGTAAACACTAAAAATATAGCCAGCTAAAACAAAAATGGCTACTCATGCAGGGACACATCATATCTGTCAGAGCATTGTGAAGAGACTAAAATGTTGTGAAACATACACTTGGGATTTATTGTAACATTTACTATATTAGGTTGTCACTTCCATATGCAGTTTTCTAGGAAATAATTGAAAAATATAAACTTTAAAGGAAATCATCTACAAAAAATAGGTGGACAGCATGTGGTGAAACGGACTTTACCTCATATCACAGTAATGTCTTTTCATTTCATACCCTTTGATCGTATACAGTCTTATTTAAAATAGTGGTCCTGAAGATCATTGTTTGTTTAATTCTCTATGCACTGAACAAAATTTTATTCTGATAACGGGTACCCTAAAAGATATTGTAATAAATTTGGCAATAAATGAATAAATGTTCCCTAAAGCTTACAGTGAACAATTCATAAGCAGTTGGCGGTATTTTGCTAATAGACAAGCATGCAATAACTGACCGCTTTTGTTAAGAGAGAAAAATTGAGCAGAGAGAAAATCACATTTGAATAAGCGCACTAAACTAGATTGCTGTTTGTTCTCGAAATCGAGAATTCAAAGTGTAGACCGAGACCATTATTGAGTCGAGACCGAGACCGAGAATGAGATCCAGATCGGGGCCACTGAGACCAAGACCAAACCCTGCAGATTAATTTTGAGGTCTTTCTTATGTGTACATATCTGTATGTCATATATTTTATTTTTTTATCAGGGGAACATGTGCATTCGTCTACAAAGGCATTAAAAAACTTATGAAAGAAGTATGATTTAAAAGGTGGTCTCGAGAACGATCCTCTTGGCAACGGAACCAGGAAATGGCCTCAATCCTAATTTCTCTATGGATTGAGGGAGTAACCCATTATCATATATCAACCCAATTTTATTTGGATTTTAATAGCATGATATCTAAGGCAGTTGAGGCGCAGGACCGAATTGATACTCCAGCTCGAAGCCTCTGTTTGTGGTGGAGCTATCAGTGAAGAACGTCACCATCATTCGGTTCCCTGATGACGTCAGACTGCCTTCCGGACGGGTACAGCCGCTGTACTCCCCCATCAGTGGGTGGCCTGTGGTCTCACCATTGTGGACCCTCACGAAATCAGCGTTTGTTTGGGTACACAGATCTGAGAACTGGACTCTGACTGTCTGCAAGAGATCAAAACATATTTACATAAGTGATACATTAACAATAGGCCGCATCCGAACATGATAAATGGAAAATTGTCTCTGAATTACATTTATGATAGGTTGTTCTCTGACCCTTAAAAATTAAAGGGAGAACTGCACTCGCCAACAGAGGTAATGTGTGTATGCATGTACGTATGTGTGAATGTATATATATATATATATATATATATATATATGTATATATATATAAGTAAAACCTCTATAATTTGGGCATCCTTGGGACCAGGCTAGACAGCCAACTTTATAGATTACAGATGTGCCAATTACATGACTGCAACATAATATATATATATATATATATATATATATATATATATATATATACATATATGTAATGTCTTGTATCATTATACCATTTTCTCGTAATAGTAGTATATTAAATGATTACAGTATTACAATATTATTATAAATAAGTATATGTAAATATAAATATATCTATGTATATATATATATATATATATATATATATATATATATATATATATATATGTATATTGTACATTTAATATGAAACGTGTGTGCAAGTTTCATCATACACCTGATACATTTCAGTGCATTCCTCTCGTCATCTGGTGTCAAATCCAGTGGTAGCCACTGAAACTGGCAGCGTACAAGCATAGCAAATTGTGCCAAGTCTGTCCGCTGCTTCGGGAGGCGTCGCACACCCATACTTGCCTCCGAAGTTCCTGCTCTGAACAGCCAGTGACACCTGAGACCGTTCTCATATCCGTCAGGATAACCGGGTGACGTCAATTTACCGTTATTGTCCGGTCCATCAATGTAAATAGGGTTAGACGCGGTACCGCATGCTGCAATACAAAAGGCAGTGTTCTTCAAGGAAAAGTATCATTTTCTATACTGCAGTGTATGAGTTCCCTGATCTGACATACTAAAAAATATAACAAGTCTTACGCTGTCACTGATATACATTATAAACATAATAATTCAAAGTTACATACAGTGAGACCTGTGTTAAAAGACCAATCATGGGACTGTAAAAGGGGTCTTAATTCAAAGATGGTCTTATTAGACAGGTCAGTTATAACCAAAGTGACGTCTTCCGGTTCACTCAAGGATGATCTAAATAGACAGGTAGTCTTTTCTAGTTTCTTGAAAGATATCCAGTGGCTCTGTTGAGAGGTGAATGTGTGAAGTCTCTTTTTATATTTTATTTTTACTTATGCTTGACGGAGAATTCTGTGCTAGGAAAGTTATTATTTTTGGTAAAACCTTCGGATAAAGTATGTTTTTTAGAAAATTATCATAGTTAATTTGTTTGAATGCCATATATGAATTAAAAAAATTATCAAATTTGTAAAACCAACAGTTGTCCAGAATATTATGATTAACAAGCTAACGCAAGTGCAGTATTATCTGAGCTAGGAATACTTACTGGTATTGGGGTGATATGTTGTTGGCATTTACTGGGCACAGAGCTTGATGCCGGGAGGGGCTTGGTTATGTTATAGTTATCTGCGGTAGGATTACTTTCTAAACGCTGGGGTTTAACTATTATCTGAGTTTGGGTTACTTACTGGAGGCTTGGGTTGGTGCTGGTGTTGGCAATGAAGTTGTTATTTCGATTTGGGTCGTGGGTATTGACACAGTTGTTCCCGTGGCTGCAACCAAAGATGATGAAAAAAATTACATCAATGAAATTTAAATATCTGTTGTCAAAATATTGCCCATAGAAGTAACAGTTAACATTACAATGGGTAACCATAAATCATGCGATCGATTTTCAAAATATTTTGACTGTTTCCAGCCAAAGCAAGGCAGCACTGGTCTGAACAGACCAGAAAGCTCAGACCAGAGGACTATATATGAGCGCCTATAGTCATCACCGAAATAAGTAGGGCATGAGAAGTATGTATCGATTTACAGATATACCGGTCGTTACAGTGACCGAAACGATTTTCAATGGCAAGACGATAAATAATTAACCTCTATGAAGTCTACGTATGAGCGAACTGAAAATGAATACTCTATTCTGAATCTGTTTAGCATGTATTAGGGAAAATATTGAAATAATGATTGAGAAAGGGTATCAGTTTATCTCAAAGACATTTCCGTCCATTAAGAATATATTGGCGGCATTTTTAGCCTTTATAAAGACCAGGGGCGGATCCAGGATTTAGGAAAAAGGGGGGGGGGAGACTAACCCAGGAGGACTAATGATAAAACACACAAAAGGTCCCCAAGTCCGGAAAAAGGGTGGGGGGGGGGGGGGTCCAGGCTGTATGTAGCCCTTAAAAAAGGTCGCTTCGTATGAAAAAGGGGGTAAGTGGAAAGGGGATGCCAAACACGTTGGTGCACGTTGGAAAGACGGTCCAGTCCGGCGCTCTTGTTCGGTATTTAGCGTATATTATTCAATTTCCAAAATTTTGAAATCGGAAAAGAGTAAAATATATTTTCGGATTCTTCTGTTATACAGATATTGCTTATCACTTACAGAGGATCAGTGTTAACATAACTCCCGATATGAAACCATAACTTTCTCAATGATCGGTCTCCGATTCTTGGTCTATCATATCATCAATTTAACATATCTCCAGCTACATAGCCCTAACATGGAGACTGGGAGATTGTCTGATACAGATGACAAGCTTCTCCAGTGTCTCTCCAATATATATTATTTTCAAATAAGGATAAAGTCTTGTATGGGCAGGTATACATATATGCCGCTATCAGATCCTAACCCGTCTGTCCAAGGTTACCGGGTCAGTAGCCAGAACATTAAATCTCAGCAAATATTATTGGATTTTATTAATCGACAGCGCATGTTACCTATCGGATATAAGTATCTCAAACCTAAGCGACAAGACCCAGGATGTTTTTTTTTTTGCATCGCGACCTGCGGGTTATATCGGCCTGACACGTCTGCTTCAGCCATTAGATTAAACGCGCCGAGCCCCGGGATGAAATCGACAAGTTATATCCCAAGTGCCTAAATACCATGATACCAGAGGACTTTCCTGACAATACAGCATATTGTCATATAACGACTATGTGTACGTTTGATAACTATCTATTCTTGTAATAAACAGCTTTCCGTACCTTCATTTATTTTATTATTTATATTACCCTTTTGGTAGACGCTTTAGTCTTCAAAGTGGTCATTAAATTATTTTTATAAATAACTATAATTAGAATTTCAATACTCACAAACGAAGGTCCAAGTGAACTGGAAACCAGAACGTACTACACTCCCGTCGGAGGTGAAAGTCACGAGTAAGTTGTTGCCGCTGGAAACGACATCTCCCGGGATGGAGCACCCGTTTCTACTAAGAATCCTAGGGTGTCCCGTGGTAGGCCCGTCATAAGCACGTACGTAGTCACAGCAGCTCTCCAGACAGAAAGCAGTGAATCTGATACGAACAGTCTGAAAAAGAAAAAAATTTACATCCGTTAAGATATACACATCATTCTTGTCGAAGACAATTAACGGACTAGTGATCTTAGATCTTACGCACATGCGCAATCAATCACTTCCGGTCGCTTTTTTTTTTTTTTTTTTTTTTTAGTTTTGCGAACATTGGCACGTGCATCGTGTTTACTAACAGCATGTAGATGAACAAGCTCACGCATCCATCACAGGGGCGTCATTAGAACATGTCCAATCAGGAATTATCTAAAGTGTGCCACGAGAAGGCAGGAAATCATACAAATTCTACAAATGAAGCAGGTAAATAGGAAAAAACACGATTTTATTTCTCAGATTTGCCTTTTAAGAGGGGGGGGGGGATATGTTCATTTGTCCTATTCTCCGTTTCTTCACTTTTTTACATATATATCATAAATCTTTTAAAATGTATTTCATACACAATCATAATTATATTTAAAATATCATATTAAATATTTTTATGAATATGAATTCATTGAAATAAGAAATGCATTTACATGACATAATCTTTAAACAATACAATTCATTATAATTCAATCAAACAGGAAATATACCCTAAAATTTAATAAAAATTACATAAATAGTAGATATATTCAACGATGATACATTTTACAATATTCATGGTATTTTGTTAGCGGGTATACTTATGTTTTGTTCAATCGGGAATATAACGTTACTTATAGGAATTCAAACTTACGTCACCAAATGGCGCAATGAACCGCCAGCCACAGTTGAGGTTGTTGTAGTAGTTGTTGGGATAATTGGGCGAGGAGATGGTGCCACTAGGGGAAGTATATTCTAGAGGATACTGGGTACTTCCGCACACTGTAATACAAACATTAAAATATATATTCATTGAAGACCCCAAAATGGATAATGTCTTTCACATCTATAGCCAGTTTTTTTTTAATTACTTGTTTTCGAATGTTTTGAGACGGAGCTGAGGATAGGAGGACCGAATATTTTTCAATAATTGATCTTTCAAAAAATTATATTATTTTACGTGTATTAAAGTTATAAATACGGGTATTCCTATTTTTTTCCCGAGTGCTTTAGAAGAACTGAAAATTTCAAGTATCAAAACCTTGACACATTTCCACACCAAAAGCTGCCATGGTAAATTATTATGTGGATTCACTGTTTGGACATAAGGGGATATATCATGTTGGCTAATTTCCCCTGATTTTCCCCGGATAGAGGGAATCTCGTTTTAATCTTTCCCTGATGGCTAGCAAAGAGGTCCAGCTTTTTTCTTTTACATTGGATTTACAAAGAACGTAATGTGTGTAGTCATAAGACTTCCTTGATACCACCTCTAAAACTCCTCCTACCCGTCGCAGTCAGGCGTTCACATACTCAACTATATAGTCACATTGTTAGTAACGGGTTTATTTGCAGTTGCTTGACAAAGCTGACAAGGATAACTTTTAATGAAGTGGTTTCCGCGTCGCCATGTGTCATATAGGTATATAATCCTTTGAATTAAAAATATATTATGGTGATATAAATCAAATCCTAAATATAACGCATTGTTCTGTGGGTATTGTTCTAACCCACAAAAAAAAACCACAGCAAAAAAAAAAAAAATGAAAATATACCAGCATTTGGATGCTCTAATTCCCATCGCAATCTGAATCCACTGTAGGAGACGCTGCCGTCAGTAGTGAACGTGATGAGCATCTGACGGTTGTTGGAGATGGTGGTGTTAGGTAGAGTACACCCACTATGAGTCCGTAGCAGAGGCGAAGCTGTAGTCGGACCATCGTAAAATCTCAAATGGTCACAGCACCCCTCAGTACAGAAGTCCTCAAATACCACCAGGACAACCTTAAAAAATAAAATTATAACTACACTCGAACACCACCAGAACAACCTGAAAATGAAAACAAAACCTTAGTGAAAGCATAAGTCATAAAACACATCCAGACCAACCTGAAAGAAAAATTTAAACTACTCTGATTAAATAAATAGGTCTTAAGCTAAAGAGGCACCATGCACTTAAATTTACCTCCCCCTCCCCCCCCCCCCAAATCACATTAACCGATTATGAGCTCCGACCAGTCGGATTTTTCTGTTAGAAAGGAAAATAATAAATGTATTTTTTTGTTATGTGCTTTTACCTGTTCAGCAAAACAGTTCTGTTATCATCATGTTTGCCCCTGATCAAATGAAATTCATCAAACATTTATTAATTTATTACTATCATCTACTGCCATTACAAAGTATATAGCTATCCAGAGCGTTGCGGGCCAAGGAGAGGGGAGATATAGTATCAGTGGGGAGATGATTAATGGTATATTCTGCTTTAACCCCCCCCCCCCGAAATACTGGGGAACACGGAATATGTTAGTCATGGCTGCAATTATTCTAATCCGTTTGGTATCTTTTAAAAATCCCTAAAATCTTAACTATGAAAAGAAAATTGACTGCAATATACAATTTAAGAGGATCTTTTGTATAGATATATTTTCCCACATGAATAATATGAAGGTATGAATGCAAACATGTCATTGTCAAAAATATCGTATTATTACTAAAACTAAAGTTTTACCTGTTCACTTCCCATTTCAATAACGGTCGCGCATTTTTGTATCCTTCAATCTATCTGGTAAAATTTTGTAACGCTGTAACGTCTGGATTATTAGGAGGTACTTCAAAGATTTAACATATCCTACTTTGAAAATTTGTGAATAAGAAAGCAGGTGAGGCAATTTTAACAGGCTGGGGAAACAGGTTTAACTGGTTTAAACAGGTCTGGACAATGTTTCAGCTCTGCCGCACTGAGCAAAGAACTGTTATCAGACCAACAGGATTTTTTTTGCATTTTGATATATATGCCATGATTAATGTCTGATATGTAATGTATAATATTTATGTACTTGTATTATTTGTGTCACCATATCATAAGTATATTGTATGTTTATCATTTTATGTATATTTTATTTATTGTTTAATGACAGGGCCCTGTGTAAAAATATTGTTTCATATCTGAACTGGTTTATAACCTGTATAAATATTTTAAAATAAATGAATAAATAAATCAATAGCCGCAGCCTGAGGTGCATATTAAGGATTAACAGCAGCTATGAATGAACATAGCAAAAACCGAGTTGCATCGGGTACGTTTCACAATTGTATTAGGGTCATGCTTCAATGAAAATTGTGAAGAATTTTTTTTCAAGAAATATTTGGCACAACAGGTTGCGCAATATATTCATTATTAGTTGGCTGTATTGACAGGAAGGAACAAATTTCGTCCTCTCTCAAATAATTAAAAAAAACAGGCTATCAATACGCACAATGTTTAATTACTGCTTTCCCTGTGTGAACTGACCTGATCTACGTATGACGTAATCCTCCAGCCGCAGTTCAGGTTGTGAGGGTAGTTGTTTGGATATAAAGGGGACTCTATAAACCCAGTGAACGTGCTGTAGTCTATTGGCGTGGTAGGACTGCCGCATGCTACGAAATGACAAAACATCAACATTGACATATGTACAAGATTGCTATAAGCTTTTAATAAAAATTTATAAAAATATTAAATAACAATGATGACCCATGGCAAAGAATAACATCCGAATGTTGAAACGTATGTGTAAGGATTTTTGTACGAAAGACTTTAAAATATAAATGAAGAGAGTATAGTAAACTTTGCAAGTAAAGAGAAAACACAAGTTAAGAAAACATATTTAAGAGTATCAGTATTATAAAATTCCTTATTATACCTAAGTGCAGGATAAAGCGTTATTTAACAATACTAGTAAACACGGCGTTCATAATAATAATAATAATTAAAAGGAGAAGACTAAGAAGAAGAAAGTATATGTTATTATTATGATGATGATGATGATTATGATTATGATGATGATGATGTTTTTTTATTATTATTGTTATTATTATCAATGTAATGTTTAAATAATATAAAGTATTTATATTATAACTTTAGTTAAAACAATGCTTATCAATAAAAATAACTTCATCTTACAATTATCCGATTTTAAAAATTTCAGTGATCAGAGTACATATATCCATTTTTATAGCATTTAAAAAAAACTTACGGATGGGGTTGAGAGTGGTCGCCGGGGGCTCGGTTGCCGTTACGGCCTGTGCTGCAAAAAAAAAAGAGTTGCAAAAAAGTCTATAATACCTCTATACAATGATCAAAGCTGCCGCCACGCTCTATAACATTATCATTCAAGGCGGAATGCGTCAGCTGGCACACTCCCATTTCTCCCGTTACTCCCAAACAGACAATTAAAAAACACACAGTTAATTTTTAATTTTTAAAGTCGACCAAATTTAACATAAAAATCCAATCCCTCTCACTGGACCGAAAAAGGGCCGAAAATTTACAAGACGTTTTGCTGTTAGGAAATTGTTCATACAAATGCGATATAGGATCCCCCCATCCACACACACACACACACACACACACATGTAGCGTGCAATAAGTACAAAGTGAAAGATAATTTTGGTCTTAGGCATTCATGACTTCTTGATAAATCCACATATATAAGAGGGGCGGATACAGGATTTATGAAAAAGAGGGGTAAACCCCAGAGCTATGGACAAATCCTTAAAAAAGAATCCAAGGTCCGGAATTGAGGGGGGGGGGGGGGGGTCCGGGCCGCAAAATTTGACCTTGAACCCCTTTAAAACCTAGCTCACATATACACCGGGAGCCGTACGGGTTTTTCAACGCAGCGACTTGCTGTGGGTTTTCGAAACCGTACGGTCACCGTGTGGTTTTATCATTACACATTGTTAGCACTCATATAATTTACTGCGACCGTACCGTGACCTCCGAAGTATTCCTGCGGTCCCAAAAAAACCGTACTGTACTCTACTGTGTGCGGTGACCGCAGCGGGTTGTGACCGAGGCTCTTGGTTGGTAAGGTGGCCGTCCGGGAACCGTAAGATAACCGTGCGGGTTCTATACATGAAGTAAGTAAACCGTATGTTGCCTGGCCGATGACCGGCAAGTGTCATGCCGGCGATCGCTGGCACCGTGCGGCCACCATAAGGGTATATCCTTCTTTATATATCGCTCATTTTAAACGACTGTTATTTGTTCAACACGAAGCCAAATAATAAGAAAGGGAAAGGAAAGAAAAGTAAAGTCATGTGCACGTCGAGGTTAAGACATCGAGCTGCTAAGATTTGGAAGAGACTGAAAACAAATAAAACAAGAGGTTTTTATCGTGGAGATTTTTGAGTGGCATATATAATCTGTTCTAATAAATAGTAATAAGATTTGCAGAATACAATTTCTTTCTCATAAATTGAGATTGGTGTTATTATTTACTGAGCCGGGAAATTATTTTAAACAATCAATAGGTTATGACATTTTTATCTGTGCAGCTGACAACAGATTCAGTGATCGAAATATATGCCACTGTAGCTGTATTTATATATCCGACATCTCAGATTCAGGGCCCCAGGGAGGACACCGTACGGAAAAAAATTCGCAGCGCAAGGGAGCCTTACGGGCCCCGCACGGCTACAATTCGACTTCACACATACCGCACCAGGCCCTTACGGGGACCGTGAGGCTATCTCACGGTGGCCGTACGGCAACGGCGGACCCCGCAAGGCAGCGGCGGACCTGACGCGGGGCGGTAGGGGCACATACCCCGGGCGGAACGTTTAGGGGGACTGCATTTTGGTGAAATTGTAGAGTATTCAGTTGTAGCAACACTAACATGACGAGTCAACCAGAAAGATCCATTTGTACCATTTTTGCTTTTTTTTGGTTTGGATTTGTGGGTTTTGGTTGTGTTTCCCGAACCATGACAAAGTTTCATCTTCATTTAACTCATTTGTCTCTAATCCGATATAAAGCGGACTTATCTTACTGGTCCTATTTTACGCAGGCTTCGAAGGAAACTATAAAATATCAGTGTTCTTGCAATGGTAGAATGTCATCGGGACTCCGACAAATTATGAAAAGCATGAATACCAAGGCCGTTCACTTGCAGACATTCCTAGGAGAAAAACTACTTGGCGAGGGTGAGGCCTTGGGTTGTGGTGGGGGAGGGTCGGTGGGGTTACACACTGTGGGAATGTAAAAATGCAGTCAAAACAAATTTAGCTTCATTGTTATGTATTAAGAATGTCTATCCTTGCATGAATTCACCAAAATACCATTATATTTCAAAGACCTATGTTTAAAAAGACCTAAATCATACGTTAAAGACAACAAAATGCCTATTTCCCAAGGTTCCTACAATAATCGTGTTAAATACAAAACCTCGCAGTATCTATCGGAAAGACTACCTGAATGGCTACTACATCTGTATATATACCACTGGTGATTAAATCTGGAATTAACATGACATGACCATTTATTCAAAGTGAATATACCCAATTTTTCACCCTGACCTATGTATGATGTATTTTATCTTTAAGGGGGCAGATGTGATTGTAAGAAAAATATTTCTGTTATACACGTCCAGGGTCGCGGAGGAGGAGGCCTCTTGGTCGCTGTTTCTCATGTTCAATAAGGCCTACGTATCAAGTATCAGTTACTGAAATAAAAATATATTTGCCTTTACTGTTATTTTATTAATTGTTCAGCTAATTCACTATACCTATATTGCCAATTTTTATCTGTTATATTTGTGAGACAGTTTCAATGAACAACAATGATATGCCATCTAAGTTGGTACAATTAACCGGAATGTAATACAATTACTGAATAATCGTCAGTTCTAAAATAAAACTGCTCGAAGTGCAGAAGCAAACTAGAATACGAGTAGTCGACAAGCGACTACGTGTATCCGCCTAAATCAGAGTGGAACGGGTGAAGCGAGGCATTGATTGAGTGGCAAGGGGAAATAGAGTGAAGTGTTGCATATAAGCATGGATGTCTGCAGCCAAATGGTGTATGTAGGTTGCGCCACCTACCACAAAATCCAGAAAGCCGTCCAAGTTGTATACATATGCAAAATTTGAGGCAGATAAGTCAAACCACTACATGTTTATGAGTGATTTTAGCCCGTGGCAGACAAACAGATGGACGCTGTGCAAAAATGGTTGAAGGTGGCACCACCAGTTTTGCGTATGATAAAGAGCTATGTGAGAACTATACTCATGCAAAACTTTGGCCCAATAGGTCAAACGGTTCCCAAGATATGAGCTTGGATGTCTGCTGCATAAACTAGAATGCAGGTGGCGCCACCTGTCATAAAATCGAGAGAGCTGTCGGGGATGTATTAACCTGCAAAATTTTAGGCAGATATGTCAAACCACTGCCGAGATATGAGTGATTTTATCCCATGGCAGACAAACAGACAGGAGCTGTGCAAAAATGGTTGCAGGTGGCGCCACCAGTTTTGCCTATGATAAAGAGCTATGTGAGATCTATACACATGCAAACTTTTGGCCCAATCGGTCAAATGGTTCCCGAGATATGAGCTTGGATGTCTGCAGCGTAAACGTGAATGTAGGTGGCGCCACCTGTCATAAAATCAGAAAAGCTATCCAGGATGTATACGCATGCCGAATTTCAGGTGAATTAGTCAAATCACTGCAGAGATATGAGTGATTTTAACCCCAGGCAGACGAACAGATGGACACTGTGCAAACATGGTTGCAGGTGGCGCCACCATTTTTGTGTATGTTATAAAGCTCTCCAAGGGCTACATTTGTGCAAAAAAATTTGCCTGATCCGTCAAACGGTTCCCGAGATATGTGGGTTTATGTGTAGAAACAGACGCACAAACGGACGCAGAGCGCAGAGGAAAGGTCAGAGGTCAAAGCAAAATCGGGGCGCAGCAGTTCACATGTAACCCGAACATAATCCCGGGTTTCGTAAAATTCCGCCCAGCGGTTACGGAGGAGTTCTCCGGACACCTAAGCGGCGGCGGCGGTGGGCTGAAAACCCTGTTTTGGCGGATACAATAACTAATTTTAGAATGAAATTGCGCAAAGCGCTTAAAAAATATTTTGAAATGATATGGTCTTATAAAGTGATTTTTTTAGTTGAGGATACTACCATTAAACAAACTTTTTTAATAATTTATCCAAACTTTTCACTTTTTATAAAAAAAAATAAATAAAATGCTATGTACATATAGCTCATGATACAATTTCCGCTGCATAATTACCAAAGAGCTCTATATGACGTGTATAAATATCCGATAAGAAAGAGGTGGAATTATAAGTAACACGATGTTTCAGTTCATTTTCTGAGTTCAATAATATATCACTCACCAAATAAGGTCAAACCATTGTTAGTTTAAGTTAATCATAAATCGCGTGTACACGAAAAAAAAGTTACCACATTATATGGGAAACCTGCAAAATAATGGTATTTTTCTATTTATAGATTATCCTTTACCGTGAACTGCGTAATGGTCTTTCTTTTTTTTCAAGTAATTTAGAGAGATCTTTCGGTTTTTATTAGCAACAAGGTAATTTTCCTTAAGTGACGGGCGAAAGATATCCATCAAGAAATTACATGATACAATTGTGTAGTCTACAAAACATATATAGCAAAGAAAATTGACCAAATATTTTTGCATGTTTCCAGTTTCATAGTATTGTTAAGAGGGGCGGCAAATTAAATTACTTCCCCGGGAGGCCCATACGCTAGGTATGCCACTGCCTCCTAGGTTGGTCCCCTCCTAACCCTTAATCCTGGAACCGTCCGTGAGGAACACGTTGCTTCATTCACTGCTGGTTGAAAATCCTAAGGCTTATCTGTCATCAGCGTCTGTTTCTGAGATTATAAGAAAAGACACGGGAAGATTTAAAATTCTAACACTAACCATAATCAAATATATGCATTTGTTCTTACTTTCATATGTCCAGGACATGTTGAAGCCGCGGTTTTGGACGCTGCCGTCAGTTGTAAAGGTGACAAACACGTTTTGACCACTTGATGTATAGTCCGGAGGAATTGAGCAGCCGTTATGCGTGCGCACCAACGGATGTGATGATGTACTTCCGTCGTAGATGCGCAAGTGATCACAGCATTGTTCAGTGCAGAAATCGCTGAAGCTCAACCGGACAACCTTAGAGAAGAAAAAATACGTTAAGAATGTAGCAATTATTGCGGACATTTAATTCCTTATGGGGGGAAAATACCTTTCATCTTAATTAATTTAAAAGTTTTTTTTTCCATTATTACACCATTTTTTATTGTTAGACCAATAAAGAATACAAACCTGGTTTATATTTTTACAAAGATATCAAATTTACAATATATAAAAACTTACATATTTTTTTATACTTCGATGAAATTTTTATCCATTTTCATAATTTTTTATTTGAAATTTGTAAAACATGTAATTGTAAAGATTTTTAAGAACCTATTAAGTGCTAACCTATCACTTTGAAGCGGGAAAATATTATTCTGATTCTGACTATTACTCTGAGTATGGGTAAGTTTTATAGGTAAAGCCGAAATACGGGCAACAGAAATACATCGACCCCAACAAAAAAAAACTAGATCAATATTTCGATAAAAAGACAAACTCACCAACCTTTATAAAGCTCCTATGCCAGCTCGAGTAAATTCAATAATCGATAATCAAACCTAGGTAGATTACAATGGCATTGTAGTTTACTTTCTAATTCTAGAGATAATTTGGGCTGGATAGTATAAATCTACTTAAGTAATCTAAAGAAATACAATTAAAAAATACAACAAGCCTGTTTAATTGAAATGTTCTTAAACTCTGAACAATTATCAAACTGCATTATATTAAGTAAGTTGCACATCAAAATTTAAATAGACGTACATAGGCAGATACGATGACTGTTCACATGGAGGTGACCGGTCTAAGCCGAAGCCAGACCTCCATCCTAAGCCGTCAATGGGGCTGTCCCCCTTTTGTGTATGTCCTGTAGAGGGCACCGTCAAACTTACTGCTTTGCGATTGGCAGAATCAACCAGGGGGCCTGTTGATTGGCATGTGTCATTGACTCGTGGCACTGCCAATCAGGGATGATCCCTACCTGACTTGTGGAAGGAATAAAGAGGGAAGTTGTAGGTTAATTTAAATCAAGACACCTTCGGAGTGTGATGTGACTGACCTGGTTTGTGCCTCCTGTAATGCGCCAAGCACACCGGAGTCCGTTGACGTAGTTGCTGGGGTAGTTGGGCGATGTGATGAAGCCTTCGGTGGGACTGGTGATGGCAATGGGCTCAGCGTTACTTCCGCATTCTAAGTTAAACAGTGATGTTTGTATTTGAGCATAAAAATGTCATACATACAAAAATATGTATATAGAGGAAATACTTATTGCCATATATATATATATATATATATATATATATATATACATATATATATATATATATATATATATATATATATATATATATATTTATTTATTTATTTATAATATTTATATATTTTTAATATTTATATATTTATATGTACGTAAATAGTAATACATTCCCGAAGACGTGCACACTGTTCATAAATATATGATGTGACATATTCGAATATAGTTTATATGTGTTTATAAATATATTATGTGACATATACAAAATAGTTTATATGTGTAACATATGTATGTAGAGGAAATATTTATTGCCACATATATACGCGAAGGGTAGAAAAATGAATGAAATATTGTTTTTGGTATTGATCAGCTTAGAAAATCCGAGGAAATAACAGCACACTTCTCACTGCAGTCGTTCTGTATCTCCTTCGCTTTAACCGCTGCTTTTCATAGAAAGATTTTCGCAAACAGGGCTTGCACAGAGCATAGAATTATAATCAGACCAATGAAAGCGTGACATGGAATTGTACATCGAACTCCTAGTTTTAAATCCGTGACCACCCGCTCTCGTCTTTCCCAGTGCCCGCCCCGGTGTTGGGACCCCGAAAAACCTGCGAAAGCAGCGGTAAAAAGGAAGGAGATCTGGAAGAACTGCAGTATATAACCGCTGAGTAAGATGTGTAAAATAATATATATTCCTCACAAAAACGGAACTATCGCCGTCGCAGAATGTGTTGTCAATCGCAGACTTTTTTTTAAATATCATTAACAACTTTCCGCTCCCACACTAGCCGTGAATGCACGACTGAGTAGGCATTCCTATATATTGCTCTGGTACACAAGTCGTGATACAAGCTATACTGGGGAATTCAACATACATGCAGAGAGATTTAACAGTATGCTATATGTTAAAACGAATTTCTTTCACCTACAAGGTAGGTGTTGTTAAAAGTATACTTAAAAGCTAATGATTGGTCTGGTGTATGTCAAGAGACTTGTAGGCCAAGAGGTTTTGTCAAGATGACGAAAATATTTGCACCCTCATAGTGCTTTACAGTGCAGTCCTCCTAGGAGGATGTGTAAAGTCGCTCGAAGACTCTTTAATGTCAGAGGACCGATGACTTTTTAGAATAATTCGGCAAAGATAAAAGGAACAATTGATTAAATTTTGGGGGTTATCCCGATCATCATCTGGATATCAGACTTTGTTTCTGACAATGTCATATCAGATAAATAGCTGCCTCGGTTTACTAGTTCAGCATTTCATCATCTGAACGAGAAATGAGTCGTTGGGAGAGGAGATAGATAGGAAAAACGCCATAAATAAACAACACTGAAGTCAACATAATAATCATTTGAATAGTCATCCATGGACTCTAGGGTTCTGGACTAGCTGGGTCTTATACTCGGGCTTGGAATCTACGGTTCTGGACTGGGACTTATACTCGGACCTGGACTCAAGGGTTATGGACTGGGACTTATACTCGGACTTGGACTCTAGGGTTACGGACTGGGACTTATACTCGGGCTTGGACTCTAGGGTTCTGGACTGAGACTTATACTCGGACTTGGACTCTAGGGTTCTGGACTGGGACTCATACTCGGACTTGGACTCTAGGGTTATGGACTGGGACTTATACTCGGACTTGGACTCTAGGGTTCTTGACTGAGACTTATACTCTGACTTGGACTCTAGGGTTCTGGACTGAGACTTATACTCGGACTTGGACTCTAGGGTTCTGGACTGAGACTTATACTCGGACTTGGACTCTAGGGTTCTGGACTGAGACTTATACTCGGACTTGGACTCTAGGGTTCTGGACAGGGACTCATACTCGGACTTGGACTCTAGGGTTATGGACTGGGACATTTACTCGGACTTGGACTCTAGGGTTATGGACTGGGACTTATACTCGGACTTGGACTCTAGGCTTCTGGACTGGGACTCATACTCGGACATGGACTCTAGGGTTATGGACTGGGACTTATACTCGGACTTGGACTCTAGGGTTATGGACTGAGACTCATACTCGGACTTGGACTCTAGGGTTATGGACTGGGACTTATACTCGGACATGGACTCTAGGGTTCTGGACTGGGACTTATACTCGGACTTGGACTCTAGGGTTCTGGACTGGGACTCATACTCGGACTTGGACTCTAGGGTTATCGACTGGGACTTATACTCGGACTTGGACTCTAGGGTTCTGGATTGGGACTTATACTCGGACTTGGACTCTAGGGTTCTGGACTGGGACTTATACTCGGACTAGGACTCTAGGGTTCTGGACTGGGACTTATACTCGGACTTGGACTCTAGGGTTATGGACTGGGACTTATACTCGGACTTGGACTCTAGGGTTCTGGACTGGGTCTTATACTCGGACTTGGACTCTAGGGTTCTGGAATTGGACTCATACTCGGACTTGGACTCTAGGGTTATGGACTGGGACTTATACTCGGACTTGGACTCTAGGGTTCTGGAATGAGACTTATACTCGGACTTGGACTCTGGGGTTCTTGACTGGGACTCATACTCGGACTTGGACTCTAGGGTTGTGGACTGAGACTTATACTGGGACTTGGACTCTAGGGTTCTGGACTGGGACTCATACTCGGACTTGGACTCTAGGGTTCTGGACTGAGACTTATACTCGGACTTGGACTCTAGGGTTATGGACTGGGACTTTTACTAGGGCTGGAACTTTGGATTATGGACTGGGACTTATACTCGGGCTTGGACTCTAGGGTTATGGACTGAGACTTATACTCGAACTTGGACTCTAAGGTTATGGACTGGGACTTATACTCGGACTTGGACTCTAGGGTTCTGGACAGGGTCTTATACACGGACTTGGACTCTAGGGTTATGGACTGGCACTTATATTCGGAGCTGGACTCTAGGTTTCTGGACTGGGACTTATACTCGGGCCTGGACTCTAGGGTTCTGGACTGGGACTTATACTTGGACTTGGACTCTAGGGTTATGGACTGGGACTTATACTTGGACTTGGACTCTAGGGTTATGGACTGGGACTTATACTCGGACTTGGACTCTAGGGTTCTGGACTGAGACTTATACTCGGACTTGGACTCTAGGGTTATGGACTGGGACTTATACTCGGACTTGGACTCTAGGGTTCTGGACTGGGTCTTATACTCGGACTTGGACTCTAGGGTTATGGACTGGCACTTACATTCGGACCTGGACTCTAGGTTTCTGGACTGGGACTTATACTCGGGCCTGGACTCTAGGGTTCTGGACTGGGACTTATACTCGGACTTGGACTCTAGGGTTCTGGACTGGGTCTTATACTCGGACTTGGACTCTAGGGTTATGGACTGGCACTTACATTCGGACCTGGACTCTAGGTTTCTGGACTGGGACTTATACTCGGGCATGGACTCTAGGGTTCTGGACTGGGACTTATACTCGGACCTAGACTCTATGGTTCTTGACTGGGACTTATACTCGGGCCTGGACTCTAAGGTTCTGGAGTGGGACTTATACTCGGGCTTGGACTCTAGGGTTATGGACTGAGACTTATACTCGGACCTGCACTCTAGGGTTCTGGACTGGGACTTATACTCGGACCTGGACTCTAGGGTTATGGACTTGAACTTATACTTGGACTTGGACTCTAGGTTTCTGGACTGGGACTTATACTCGGACCTTGACTCTAGGGTTATGGACTGAGACTTATACTCGGACCTGCACTCTAGGGTTCTGGACTGGGACTTATACGCGGACTTTGACTCTAGGGTTATGGACTGGGACTTATACTCGGGCTTGGACTCTAGGGTTCTGGACTGGGACTTATACTCGGGCTTGGACTCTAGGGTTCTGGACTGGGACTTATACTCGGACTTGGACTCTAGGGTTATGGACTGGGACTTATACTCGGGCTTGGACTCTAGGGTTATGGACTGGGACTTATACTTGGGCTTGGACTCTAGGGTTATGGACTGGGACTTATACTTGGGCTTGGACTCTAGGCTTCCGGACTGGGACTTATATTCGGGCTTGGACTCTAGGGTTATGGACTGGGGCTTATACTCGGGCTTGGACTCTAGGGTTATGGACTGGGACTTATACTCGGGCTTGGACTCTAGGGTTATGGACTGGGACTTATACTCGGACTTGGACTCTAGGTTTATGGACTGGGACTTATACTCGGGCTTGGACTCTAGGGTTATGGACTGGGACTTAAACTCGGGCTTGGACTCTAGGGTTATGGACTGGGACTTATACTTGGGCTTGGACTCTAGGGTTATGGACTGGGACTTATACTTGGGCTTGGACTCTAGGGTTATGGACTGGGACTTATACACGGATTTGGAATCTAAGGTTCTGGACTGGGACTTATACTCGGGCTTGGACTCTAGGGTTATGGACTGGGACTTATACTTGGGCTTGGACTCTATGGTTCTTGACTGGGACTTATACTCGGGCCTGGACTCTAAGGTTCTGGAGTGGGACTTATACTCGGGCTTGGACTCTAGGGTTATGGACTGAGACTTATACTCGGACCTGCACTCTAGGGTTCTGGACTGGGACTTATACTCGGACCTGGACTCTAGGGTTATGGACTTGAACTTATACTTGGACTTGGACTCTAGGTTTCTGGACTGGGACTTATACTCGGACCTTGACTCTAGGGTTATGGACTGAGACTTATACTCGGACCTGCACTCTAGGGTTCTGGACTGGGACTTATACGCGGACTTTGACTCTAGGGTTATGGACTGGGACTTATACTCGGGCTTGGACTCTAGGGTTCTGGACTGGGACTTATACTCGGGCTTGGACTCTAGGGTTCTGGACTGGGACTTATACTCGGACTTGGACTCTAGGGTTATGGACTGGGACTTATACTCGGGCTTGGACTCTAGGGTTATGGACTGGGACTTATACTTGGGCTTGGACTCTAGGGTTATGGACTGGGACTTATACTTGGGCTTGGACTCTAGGCTTCCGGACTGGGACTTATATTCGGGCTTGGACTCTAGGGTTATGGACTGGGGCTTATACTCGGGCTTGGACTCTAGGGTTATGGACTGGGACTTATACTCGGGCTTGGACTCTAGGGTTATGGACTTGGACTTATACTCGGACTTGGACTCTAGGTTTATGGACTGGGACTTATACTCGGGCTTGGACTCTAGGGTTATGGACTGGGACTTAAACTCGGGCTTGGACTCTAGGGTTATGGACTGGGACTTATACTTGGGCTTGGACTCTAGGGTTATGGACTGGGACTTATACTTGGGCTTGGACTCTAGGGTTATGGACTGGGACTTATACACGGATTTGGAATCTAAGGTTCTGGACTGGGACTTATACTCGGGCTTGGACTCTAGGGTTATGGACTGGGACTTATACTTGAGCTTGGAATCTAAGGCTCTGGACTGGGACTTATACTCGGGCTTGGACTCTAGGGTTATGGACTGGGACTTATACTTGGGCTTGGACTCTAGGGTTATGGACTGGGACTTATACACGGACTTGGACTCTAGGGTTCTGGACTGGGACTTATACTCGGGTTTGGACTCTAGGGTTATGGACTGGGACTTATACTCGGGCTTGGACTCTAGGGTTCTGGACTGGGACTTATACTCGGACTTGGACTCTAGGGTTATGGACCGGGACTTATACTCAGGCTTTGACTCTAGGGTTATGGACTGGAACTTATACTTGGGCTTGGACTCTAGGGTTATGGACTGGGACTTATACTTGGGCTTGGACTATAGGCTTCCGGACTGGGACTTATATTCGGGCTTGGACTCTAGGGTTATGGACTGGGGCTTATACTCGGGCTTGGACTCTAGGGTTATGGACTGGGACTTATACTCGGGCTTGGACTCTAGGGTTATGGACTGGGACTTATACTCGGACTTGGACTCTAGGTTTATGGACTGGGACTTATACTCGGGCTTGGACTCTACGGTTATGGACTAGGACTTATACTCGGGCTTGGACTCTAGGGTTCTGGACTGGGACTTATACTTGGGCTTGGACTCTAGGGTTATGGACTGGGACTTATACTTGGGCTTGGACTCTAGGGTTATGGACTGGGACTTATACACGGATTTGGAATCTAAGGTTCTGGACTGGGACTTATACCCGGGCTTGGACTCTAGGGTTATGGACTGGGACTTATACTTGAGCTTGGAATCTAAGGTTCTGGACTGGGACTTATACTCGGGCTTGGACTCTAGGGTTATGGACTAGGACTTATACTTGGGCTTGGACTCTAGGGTTATGGACTGGGACTTATACACGGACTTGGACTCTAGGTTTCTGGACTGGGACTTATACTCGGGCTTGGACTCTAGGGTTATGGACTGGGACTTATACTTGGACTTGGACTCTAGGGTTCTGGACTGTGACTTATACTCGGGCTTGGACTCTAGGGTTATGGACTGGGACTTATACTCGGACCTAGACTCTAGGGTTCTTGACTGGGACTTATACTCGGGCCTGGACTCTAAGGTTCTGGAGTGGGACTTATACTCGGGCTTGGACTCTAGGGTTATGGACTGAGACTTATACTCGGACCTGCACTCTAGGGTTCTGGACTGGGACTTATACTCGGACCTGGACTCTAGGGTTATGGACTGGAACTTATACTCGGACCTGGACTCTAGGGTTATGGACTGGAACTTATACTTGGACTTTGACTCTAGGGTTATGGACTGGGACTTATACTCGGGCTTGGACTCTAGGGTTATGGACTGGGACTTATACTCGGACTTGGACTCTAGGGTTATGGACTGAGACTTATACACGGACTTGGAATCTAAGATTCTGGACTGGGACTTATACTCGGGCTTGGACTCTAGGGTTATGGACTGGGACTTATACTCGGGCTTGGACTCTAGGGTTATGGACTGGGACTTATACACGGACTTGGAATCTAAGGTTCTGGACTGGGACTTATACTCGGACTTGGACTCTAGGGTTATGGACTGAGACTTATACCCGGACTTGGACTCTAGGGGTCTGGACTGGGACTTATACTTGGGCTTGGACTCTAGGGTTATGGACTGGGACTTATACACAGACTTGGAATCTAAGGTTCTGGACTGGGACTTATACTCGGGCTTGGACTCTAGGGTTATGGACTGGGACTTATACTCTGACTTGGACTCTAGGGTTATGGACTGGGACTTATACTCGGGCTTGGACTCTAGGGTTCTGGACTGGGACTTATACTCGGACTTGGACTCTAGGGTTATGGACTGGGACTTATACTCGGGTTTGGACTCTAGGGTTATGGACTGGGACTTATAGACGGACTTGGAATCTAAGGTTCTGGACTGGGACTTATACTCGGGTTTGGACTCTAGGGTTATCGACTGGGACTTATACTCGGGTTTGGACTCTAGGGTTATGGACTGGGACTTTTACACGGACTTGGAATCTAAGGTTCTGGACTGGGACTTATACTCGGGCTTGGACTCTAGGGTTATGGACTGGGACTTATACTCGGACTTGGACTCTAGGGTTATGGACTGGGACTTATACTCGGGCTCGGACTCTAGGGTTATGGACTGGGACTTATACTTGGGCTTGGACTCTAGGGTTATGGACTGGGACTTATACTTGGACTTGGACTCTAGGGTTATGGACTGGGACTTATACTCGGGCTTGGACTCTAGGGATCTGGACTGGGACTTATACTCGGGCTTGAACTCTAGGGTTATGGACTGGGACTTATACTCGGACTTGGACTCTAGGGTTCTGGACTGGGACTTATACTTGGGCTTGGACTCTAGGGTTCTGGACTGGGACTCATACTCGGACTTGGACTCTAGGGTTCTGGACTGGAAGTTATACTCGGACTTGGACTCTAGGGTTCTGGACTGGGACTTATACCTGGGCTTGGACTCTAGGGTTATGGACTGGGACTTATACTCGGACTTGGACTCTAGGGTTCTGGACTGGGACTTATACTTGGGCTTGGACTCTAGGGTTATGGACTGGGACTTATACACGGACTTGGAATCGAAGGTTCTGGACTCGGACTAATACACGGACTCTGAGGTAAGGACTCGAGAAATCAGGCCGAGTTATCTCGTGTTAAACAGGAAAAACGATACTTTACCATACAGCCTTAAAAATTTGCTCGAACTACCATCAGAGTATTATGCCCACAAAAAGTCCTTACATCGGCATCGAGAGCTAACTATAATTAAACATTCAAGTAAAAAAGCATTTGTTAATTAGTATAAAATTCACATGATAATCTCAAATTTCTAATTATATTTATTTTAAAAAGAAGTTTTGTTTTGGAATCAGAATCAGACTTGGACTGGTGTTCCAAATGACACGGATTTGTAGGTGGACTTGGACTGAACCTCAAGTACTCGGACTTGCACTTGGAGTCGAATGTTCTGGGCTCGACTACAACACCGATTCACAGGGACATAAAATTAGATATTGAAGGCATAATTGATTTGTTTGCTACATAACAACCCAGACGGATGATGTCAATCAACCCAATAGACAAGTAAGTCCTGCCAGGGCAAATAATTATCACATTATTCTTGTCATCGTGTTCTACTTATTTTTGTAATTAACATACATACATTTAAATAACTTCACAGGTATTGTGTGGATAATTTCAAAATAAAAATAAGTAAAATCAATCACACGTGTTTGATTTGTTTCTATTCTTATTTTATTTATGTCTGTTCATGGTTCTTCGTCAGTATTTGTACGTGCGATTACAATAAAGGGAAATTAATCATATGGTGAGAATTATATCAGCCAATTCCGTCTCTCCTTGCCAAAATTGAATAAACGTTTTCTTAGACGTAACGCCTTTTCTAAATTATCGTCCTGAAATGCGGTGTTTAATACGCTTATATATATATATATATATATATTGTTACGGGGTGACATAAAAGCGGACCGAAGTGTCTCGCTAGTAAAACTTGCTTTACAGGCGAAGCGGTTGGTACGCCGGACTTGTGCGCCACCGTTATTAGTACGAATCCGGTACGGCCCAAAATTTTACCCTGAACAATTTGTCTTCGTAACAAAATGGGGGCTCGTCCAACGTTACGGTAAACTTTGTGGCCAAGGGTTTAAGCTCACCAAAGTGTGACTCCTGGGATAATTGGTCTTGTTCTAATAGCAGAACGCTCTTAAGAGAGGGTGTGTTACGGGTGACATAAAGGCGGACCGAACTTATTCGCTAGTGAAGCTTGCTTTGCTATACGCTCCCGAGGCAGCGGGAATCTTACGCTTCTAAAGAAGCAACTGATTTTCACGCTGCCAGCTTTGACCGTTTATGATATATTTAGACACCAGATGGCGGTTCTTTGTCCACTGAAAAACACGTGCTCATGATGTGAGAAGCAGCCAATCAGATGCCAATAAACAAACACTCGACAGGCATCCTAGCTGGCTCCGCCCATAGCTGCGCTTCAAGCGCCTTTTGAAGACAGTTAACGGTCGAATTTTAATTGCTTCCTCTGCATTCTCGAATCATCGACCGATTCGATTCTGACAGTATGACTGTGTTACCGTAGCCATGTATCTGTTGTCTGCAGACTGAAACCAGCCAGCGAGGTGTGCACGCAGCCTTTGTTGTTACGTTTCGTTTGAATTACAGCTCGCCGGCCGGGCATCCTATGTGCCCAAGGCCCTAAGCAAACCACGTCTGCGGCAATTCTCTCCGAGCCTATGGCCTGTTCAGACAATTACCGGGACGATGAGCTGTCACTCAAAACGAATTGAACATGATTGGCTCCGTGTATTCCTCGCTTGGCCGTGTCTTCCAGCACAAGGTCTCACCTGATTGGACAAAAATACAGTGCTCCCCTCTGGTGCTGAAATTCAGAATACGAGGTCATAACAAACAGCGCTTACCATATAGCAGTAGGCCTTTAGTTAAAGCGCTGTGTAAAGAGCGTAGCTTTGCTAGCGAAGCGGTTGGTACCCCCCGACTTGTGCGCTACCGAAATGGGTTCGAATCCCGGGTCGGCCCAGTATTGTCCCCTAAATGATTTGTCTTCGTAACAATACATATATGTATTTATTTATTTTACTAGATGAGAAGACGTACCCCCCCCTTGAATTTCAAACTTTAAATCATGGATACCAAACTGGATATGTCACAAGGATTCCATATTTTTTAACATGACCAACACCCTGGGATTTTCTATGGTTTCCTACGCTGCGATATGCACCAACAGAAACTTGTCTTCCAGGTCAGCCAACCCGACATTGGTCCGATTACTCCCGTTCTGGCACATGACCGAGAATCAGACAATCAAGAGCGGGTGTTGCATGTTTAAAATTTAGAGCTGGATGCACAATGCGATACGAAGCTCTCATTGGTCTGATTACAGCTCTTTGTTCCATGCCAGTCCTGGTGGCTTGACCCAGAGAATGTCGCTCAATTAAGCAGAGGTTACAGTGGGTAAGATCTGGGCCGGCTGGAGCGTATAACCGCTGCGTGAGAGCTTTAACAACATATGAGGCCTGCTTGATACGAAATCTGGATGAAATCTATAGTTGTCTCCGGTATGCGCCCTGTGAGAATAGCTAGCGTTACCTGAGAACTGCCAGGTCAGGTTGAAGCCTCTGTTGACGATTGTATTATCAGTGGTGAACCGTAACATCATGCTGTTATTGAAGGACGACACGTCGGCCGGGAGGGCACAGCCATTGTGACGACGAAGCTGGCGTGAGTCTGGGGTGGGGCCGTCAAAGATGTCAAGGTGGTCGCAACAGGCCTCCGTGCAAAAGTCCAGGAACTGAACTGTCACCCTCTAGGAATAATAATAATAATAATAATAATAATAATAATAATAATAATAATAATAATAATAATAATAATGATAATAATAATAATAATAATAATAATATTAATAATAATAATAATAATAATGATAATAATAATAATAATAATAATAATAATAATAAAGATAATAATAATAATAATAATAATAATAATAATAATAACAATAATAATAATAATAATAATAATAATAAAGATAATAATAATAATAATAATAATAATAATAATAATAATAATAATAATAATAATAATAATAAAAATAATAATGATAATAATAATAATAATAATAATAATAATAATAATAATAATAATAATAATAATAATAATATTAATAATAATAATAATAACATCAACAAAAATAATAATAATGATAATAATCATATAATTTATAATAATAATAATCATAATCATATTAATAATAATAATAATAATAATAATAATAATAATAATAATAATAATAATAATAATAATAATAATAATAATAATAATTTCCTAATAATAATACGAAGAAGAAGAAGAAAAAAATGATAATGATAGTGATGATGATGAAGAAAAAAGTCCAAGAAGCAAAAACTATTCTCTAGGAATAGACATAAAGTAAATAGAGTAATAATATTAAATAACACTTCTATTGGTTTAGAAAATAACGTTAATCATAAAAGTAGAAACAGAGGCATGGCCCTAAAGTTACAAGAAATTAACGACAATTAGACAGCAATCATAGACCACACATTCACCTCCGTAAAAATTCTAGATAAAGAATTCTGGAATATCACCAGGAAGTCAAGAGCAAACAATATATATGTCCAAGGCGACGGGATTTTTAGGTACGATTCAATAGCACTGTAGTGGTGTCACAGTAGACATTGCTGGCCAGAAACAAATGCATGCAACCGAGAGAAACTTTAAGATTTTATCTTGTTTTCTTAGCTTATTTGCTTAAACAGTGAAGAGGGGATTTGATGTAGTTGTTTTCCATTGCCAATTAAGAAACCGTCGCCATGCATTAGTACTGAGAGATATCTTGATGTAAATTTAGAGGGATAGACATTTCCGGTACCTGAAATGTACACAGATTAGACCCTTTTAGAGCCGCCTTTGTTGTTGTTGGCAGAACTTAGCTATGATGCAAGGTTTGCCTTGTATAACCGTGAGGCGCATGTCATACCACACACTTAAGTTTGACATGAATCATGGAAATGTTCCGGATCTGTAGATCCAGAATGTCGGCGGAGGAATGCGGTATCTGAGTGCACTCTAATCTATTTTTTTTTCAGATACGGAACCTATACGTCACATACTGTACAAAATCTTACTCTCAGGAGTACTGCTTAAATGGTTAGGGATTGTGGGTAAAGTAATCATTTTGTCACAATTCGCTACTAAGGTAGCCGAGAGTGCATGACTTAGTAGGCATTTATGTTGGGCTGGTTAGCTTGAGTCATAATGCAAGCTATACCGAGGAATACATTGCAGTGGTCTTCAATCATGTTGCATTGATATAGTGGTAAACAGCCTAAAACCTTATCATTATACTACGAATGATGATTTAACACAAAAAAATATGTGAAAACTCACAACCCGAACAGAAAATCCGTCTCTATGGTAACGAATCATTTCCTGTATCGCGTACAAGTTGGTTGCCGCCATTCTTGTATTGAGGCGGTCAGACATTCAAGAAACATGCAGAGGGATTTACCAATATGCTGAGTTAAACCGGAATTTTTCCTTTAGAAAGTATACTAAATAAATAAGGTTTGGTCTTGTTTATGTCAATTAACAGTGTACATATGGGCCATGAGACGTTGTCAAAAATGACGAAAATGTTTGCATCCTGATGGCATCTTAAGGTGCGTTCCTCGTTGAAGGATGTAACGGCACTAATTATAATAATAATAATAATAATAATAATAATAATAATATTAATAATAATAATAATGACATCAACAAAAATAATAATAATAATAATAATCATATAATTTATAATAATAATAATCATAATCATATTAATAATAATAATAATAATAATAATAATAATAATAATAATAATAATAATAATAATAATAATAATAATAATAATTTCCTAATAATAATACGAAGAAGAAGAAGAAAAAAATGATAATGATAGTGATGATGATGAAGAAAAAAGTCCAAGAAGCAAAAACTATTCTCTAGGAATAGACATAAAGTAAATAGAGTAATAATATTAAATAACACTTCTATTGGTTTAGAAAATAACGTTAATCATAAAAGTAGAAACAGAGGCATGGCCCTAAAGTTACAAGAAATTAACGACAATTAGACAGCAATCATAGACCACACATTCACCTCCGTAAAAATTCTAGATAAAGAATTCTGGAATATCACCAGGAAGTCAAGAGCAAACAATATATATGTCCAAGGCGACGGGATTTTTAGGTACGATTCAATAGCACTGTAGTGGTGTCACAGTAGACATTGCTGGCCAGAAACAAATGCATGCAACCGAGAGAAACTTTAAGATTTTATCTTGTTTTCTTAGCTTATTTGCTTAAACAGTGAAGAGGGGATTTGATGTAGTTGTTTTCCATTGCCAATTAAGAAACCGTCGCCATGCATTAGTACTGAGAGATATCTTGATGTAAATTTAGAGGGATAGACATTTCCGGTACCTGAAATGTACACAGATTAGACCCTTTTAGAGCCGCCTTTGTTGTTGTTGGCAGAACTTAGCTATGATGCAAGGTTTGCCTTGTATAACCGTGAGGCGCATGTCATACCACACACTTAAGTTTGACATGAATCATGGAAATGTTCCGGATCTGTAGATCCAGAATGTCGGCGGAGGAATGCGGTATCTGAGTGCACTCTAATCTATTTTTTTTTTCAGATACGGAACCTATACGTCACATACTGTACAAAATCTTACTCTCAGGAGTACTGCTTAAATGGTTAGGGATTGTGGGTAAAGTAATCATTTTGTCACAATTCGCTACTAAGGTAGCCGAGAGTGCATGACTTAGTAGGCATTTATGTTGGGCTGGTTAGCTTGAGTCATAATGCAAGCTATACCGAGGAATACATTGCAGTGGTCTTCAATCATGTTGCATTGATATAGTGGTAAACAGCCTAAAACCTTATCATTATACTACGAATGATGATTTAACACAAAAAAATATGTGAAAACTCACAACCCGAACAGAAAATCCGTCTCTATGGTAACGAATCATTTCCTGTATCGCGTACAAGTTGGTTGCCGCCATTCTTGTATTGAGGCGGTCAGACATTCAAGAAACATGCAGAGGGATTTACCAATATGCTGAGTTAAACCGGAATTTTTCCTTTAGAAAGTATACTAAATAAATAAGGTTTGGTCTTGTTTATGTCAATTAACAGTGTACATATGGGCCATGAGACGTTGTCAAAAATGACGAAAATGTTTGCATCCTGATGGCATCTTAAGGTGCGTTCCTCGTTGAAGGATGTAACGGCACTCTGACGTTCAGGACGCTGGTGGTAGTCGCTGGTCAGAGGGCCGAATTAGCGCTATATTCACGGTTGGTAAACCTACCTGGCCCACCGGCGCTTGAAGACGCCAGCCACAGTTGTGATTCCGGTCATAATTCCCAGGGTAGTTTGGTGACGCTAAGTTTCCAGTTGGTGAGGTGAAAATACGAGGTACATCGGGCGACCCACAGGCTGAAGTAAGGAAAAAAAAATAAAAATGAATCATGGATCATGAATAACCCAGGAGACATAAACGTACGTATACTTTATTTTAATTTTCATGGATATGACGGCTATATAATTATAATAACAATTATTCTGAATGGTAATGATGGTGGCGTTCAGTAGTCTGACGGGGTTAAGGAAACCGGTGGACCCGGTGTAAACCACCAGCCTTGGACGGGCCGCTACAACCCACTCTAACAGCCACGCTTTGGATCAAACCCGGGTTGTCGGTGTAGAGAGCATGCGATTAAAGCCTGTATCTCACTGAGCTGCGACAGCTTGCGACGAATTGCGAAAGGCATTCGTGAGAGAGTTTCAAAAGTGTCTTCGAACATTCGCGGCGGTTCTAAATTTCCTCGCGTGATACGCAAAGTGTCGCTGCCTTGTCGCAGAAATTTTGAACATAGTAAAAAAAATCACACGACAAAATATCTCTCAAAATAGTCAGAGAGGCGTCGCTGGTGTCTTGAACCCGTCTCGAACCTGTCTCGAACATTCTTAAATCAGCTTCCGCGTGTCAGGAATTGCAAGAACTGAGAGACAATTTTGTGTGGGTTTCGCGACATTTGTGCGACCTTTGTGCAAAAATTCGCCAGGAGTTTTTATGACATTTGTGCAACACTCATTCGCTGATCGCTTACTTGTCGTAATACAGTGTGATTGCAAGTGAAAATTGTCGCTAATTCGCGTATTTTCTCGCAATTGTTTTGTCTCCAACAAGTCGCAAGCTGTCGCAGCCCAGTAAGATACAAGCTTAAACCACTCGACTTTCGGGGCCCCTAAAGCTCGTATCACACTGGGAGGCGACTGTTGGCGACTAATTGCGAACGACATTCGCTAGGGAGTTTCCAATTTAACCTTGTGGATCGCAGGCCAAATATTTTACATGTCGAAATTCCGTGCTGCAAATTTTCTCTCAAAATAGTCACAGAGTTATCACGGGTGTCTCAACCTTTCTCAATTTAGTTTCCGTGAGTCAGCAAGTGCGTGGAATGTGTAACACCTTTGTAAGGGATTAGCAATCTATAAATCTAAATTGTATCTTATTGAATACAAAAATGAGAATCAGTCGCAACTACAAAAATATGTGCAGTTTTGTCGCGCAAATGTCGACCAAATCTCGCCCGGGAGTAAATACGACATTCGTTAGTACAAATTCAGTGTAACTCCAGGTGAAAATTGTTGCTCTTATAAAACCTTCTAGTAAGTGCAGCTTATATATTGCTCAAATAGCAGTCCAAGACGACTCTTGGAAACAAAAAGGTCCATCGGTCGGAAACGGAAAAAATCGTTTTGGGTTAGTGTGAACGATAATCTCGGATGAGACAGAAATTTATTCGGAGCACCAGAAATATTCATTCATGTCATATTCGTTCACACATATCCGGTGTGAAACCGCCTTTACTCACGTATTTTTTCGCAAAGGTCTCGAACGGTCGCAGCCCGGGGAGGTCGTAGGCCAGACATAAAATCAGTGATGTCTCTTAGATAAATCACTTAGTAGTAAAGCTCATAGGAGGTTCTATCTAGGTTTCATAAATTTCCTATGATGCTCAAAAGGGATTCGAACCAGAAACCTACCGCTCTATGGCCAAATGCCTTTACCACAAGGTTAAACCTACCCCTATAGTGATTCAAAGCTTAACTGCTTTGAACCTAAACTGACCAAGTCGATACAGCTGCTTGGACTTACTTGCTGGTACTGGCATGCCATCAATATTTTCTTTCTACAGGTGCTGCCACCTCGCAGCAAATTGCATAACTACTTTACGGATTCGGTAGTGCCACCTTGCGGCAAATTAGATAACTGATTCAAGTTCTTTCAGCGTCCCACATTATAATTAGCAGGAAGAGCCGGCACTGAACTAGTGTTGTAAGTTACCTTTATCAGTGTATGAGACCACGTTTTATTTGACCCATTTAAGTGAAAAACATAAACAATAATGCCCTGGCAGTGCTACCAGGGAGTATCGTTCAAAAGATAAGCGAACGCCTTTGGTTTGAGCGAACGTTGGATGTCTACTTACCTGATACAAATTGCCAGGAAAGACTAAAGCCTCTGCGCAGGACGCTGGAGTCTGTGTAGAACGTCACCAGAAGTGCGTTCCCTGTTGATGCAATATCCTGTGTAGCAGCGGGACAACCTCGAAACTCAAATAGCTGATTACTACTAGTGTCAGGTCCGTCATATATCCGCATGTAGTCACAGCAGGTCTCCGTGCAGAAATCATTGAACACGATTGCTACAATCTAACAAATTCAGAAGAAACAAGAAATTAAATTTAAAAAAAAATAAAATATACATCTTTATGCCAGCTTTTTATCTTTTCCCTGTACAGAGGTATAGATATGTGCTAATTAAATGGAATCTAAATTAATTTTGCAATTACATGAACCCTTCTTTACAGATTGTTAATTAAAACAAGTGACCCATGGATCATGACGCGCAGCTAACTAGGTAGACATTCACAAAAAAAATTTCATCAGAATGCCAAATTTGTAGGTAGTACCCCTATTGAACGGTAGCAATTAAAGTTCCTCAAAATCAACTAAAAGAAAATGTTTCATTATAATATGTCCAGTTATTCCAATGAAATTGAGCCTTTTTGTATGCAGTCAGTTGAGCTTAAAATGACTTAAAATGCTTAAAAATGACCATGCACATTTTTGAAGGACATTCCTGGATGTCACATTTCTGGATGTCAACACAGAAGATTTTAGGTCCAAAAGTAATGTTTTGTACCCTGTCTGACTGTCTGGGTGCATAAAATGTTTTTGGCCAGTAATATAGGTCACCATGACTTAATTTCAGGATTCCATGGAGATTGCCCAAGACCTCCCTATATGTAACATTGGATTTGTGCCCTGTTAACAGGAAAAATAAAGGTGGCGCCACCAGTCGGCAGGCTCTGATGAAACCCTCCATGATCAACCCTCGCATGGACAAAATCATGATAATCAATGCATTAGTTATTCAGATATTGGAGTTATTGTATCAAATTTTATATTATTCTTTGGAGGGGGGGGGGGGGGGGGACTTAGGAGCCCATTAACTCGAAGGTTGTGGGTAACAGGGACCAAATTTCTACGCTCCCGAGGCAGCGGAAATCTTGCGCTTCTAAAGAAGCAACTGATTTTCACGCTGCCTGCTTTGACCGTTTATGATACATTTAGACACCAGATGGCGGTTCGTTGTCCGCTGAATAAAACGTGCGTATGATGTGACAAGCAGCCAACCAGATGCCATTGAACAAACACTCGACAGGCATCCTGGCTCCGCCCATAGCTACGCTTCAAGCGCCGCTTGATGACAGTTTATGGTCGAATTTTAATTGCTTCATCTGCATTCTCGCATCATTGACCGATTCGATTATGACATTATGACTGTGTTAGCGTAGCTATGTATCTGTTGTCTGCAGAACTGAAACCAGCCAGCGAGGTGTGCAAGCAGCATTTGTTGTTACGTTTCGTTTGAAATACAGCTAACCGACCAGGCATCCTATGTCCCCGAGGCCCTAAGCAAACCACGTCTGGGACCATTCTCTCTGAGCCTGTGGCCTGTTCCAATAGTTACCGGGGCGATGTGGTGTAACTCAAACGAAATAAACAACATTGGCTCAATGTATTCCTCCCTTGGCTGTGTTTTCCAGTACAAGGTCTCATCTGAGTGCTCCACTCTGGTGTAGCAATTCAGGATACGAGATCATAGCAAACAGCGCTTACGATATAGATAGTAGGCCTATAGGTAAAGCGCTGTGTAAATGGCGTACCAAATTTCTGGTTTCCTAGTATATTTTTCATGGACCTTTCATGATGTCAAGTTAGAAGATTCCAGATGCAGCCGTTACGATATGTGCCCTATTAATGGACGGAATGACGGACGGACGGACGAACAGACAGACAAAAGGACGGACGACGGACAAAGAGTGATCGCTATAGATCATATGACTTTTAGTCAGCTGAGCTTAAAAGACCTAATTTGCTTGCATTCATTGACAACCTGACATTGATGTATCAAACAAGAATATTCTGCATGCTGAGTTATACTTCCTCGAGGAGGATATGCGTTCACCCCGTTCGTGTGTGTGTGTTTGTTTGTTTGTTTGTTCCCTATATTACTCAAGCAATAATGAACGGAATCTTATGAAATGTTCAGGGCATTTCGGGAATGGGCGAAGGAAGAATCGATTTGATTTTGGTGTGGATTCAGGCACATGACCCGGATTCAGAAATGCCATGTTGGAATATTCACAACTGTAGGGTCATTTATGTGCGAATGAACCTGGGAATATGGGCCGAATTAGTGAATGCAAACACGATCCTGGGAGCATCGCGAATGCTTACATTCCTTAGTTATTAAACAAACATAAATAAACACAAACTCGCAAATATAATTTAGACGCTTTACATGAGTAATGCTATGCCTTCTTAGTAAAATACACACTAAACAATAGTGAACTGGAGACTACATGTCCTTTTTTAATATGTTGACTTAATATAATCCTTTTGTTCGATCGATATACGAAGACAGCCAAAGCTGTCACTGGCCGTTAAAGGTGGCAAAACCACTGAAGAGGTTTATTTTCATATATATATATATATATATATATATATATATATATATATATATATATATATATATATATATATATAGAATGAATTAGCAGTTTTTTTTTAATTTTTATATTCAGGTAGACAGCCGGTTTATTTATACAACTTTACGGTATCCTGACCTGGCCTAGGGGGGCATCAAACAGCCATGCGCAGTTCAGACCATTCGGGTAGTTGTTTGGGTAGTTGGGTGACGTCAGAGTTCCAGACGGTCCGGTTATTAAAGACGGTGCACTAGGATTGCCACAAGCTGAAAAAAATCACATAGCTCTGTAAGTCTGTATACACGCATATTCCTGACAATACGCATTACCATAAATAATTTCAAGAAAATGCTATACCATGCATCTATAAAATCTATTCATGTTCCTTATAACGTAGAAAACCGCTGTTTTATATGACAAGATTCTTTGGTTTCGATCACCAGGTTGCGCACAGAGCAAAGAATCGTAATGAGAGTATGGTATTGCATTGTGCATCCAACCCAAATTTTAAACATGCAGCACCTGCTATCATTGGTCCGACAACATCCGTTCTGGCACAGAACCAGTAATCAGACGAACGAGAATTTGTGTCCCGGCGTAATCAACCTAATGAGAGTGTTATAGTCCATTTCACCACCTGCTGTCCACCTGTTTTTTGTAGATGATTTACTTTAAAGTTTATATTTTTCAATATTTTCCAAGTAAACAACATATGGAAGTGACAACCTAATATGGCAGTTAAGGATTTTACAATAAATCCCTCGTTCATCTTTCACAACATTTTAGTCTCTTTATCATGATCTGGTAGATATTATGTGTCCCTCAATAAGTAGCCATCTTTGTTTTAGCTGGTTATATTTTTTAGAGTGTTTACATGAGATCATCCAATCAGGAGCTGTCAGTTGAGGCTGTTTTTGCATGTGACCAATGACCTTGACCGCCATAAGTGGGTCTGATATGTTGTAAAATATAGACTGATTTCTCATATTTTCAGAAAATTCTGTTACTCAAATATGGCATAAGGTAGGAATTTAGTTACATAGTTGAAAATTAGGTGCTGTAATCCTCTCCTCTACACTATAATTGTTTCCCTTGAAATATACCTAATAAAAATTTTCATAGCAAAATACAGGTGGACATGAGGGGATGAAACGGACTATAGGAATGTAGGATCAAGTTTGCGTCTTTATATGGAATACGATTTGGTTCGTTCATTTTAAATATATGTTATTTCTGTTGAGTCTAACGAATGGCGCTGTCTGCCAATGGGTTTCCTAAATTAGTTAAACAAGTTGTAGTAAATAAGATGTATTTATCTGATGATGATAGTTACAGTACAGGGATTCTATTTTTTTCGGTGTTTCGCTGATAAACTGAGAAAATAGTTATTCGTTTTTGTCTAGGCCTTTCTGTATTTACCTGTACCTATACTATTTAATTTATCTTTCACAGACGTTGGAATTTGCTTTCTGTCAGATTTACAATTACACAAGTATAGCAAAGTGAGGCTACCATTTGACAACCAGCCAGTCCTGACAGCCTGAGAGAAGAAACCTCTATTGATCAAAATTATCCAGGCATCCTCGTCGAACACCCTCTACAACTCTTGCTTATCGGACATGCCTGTAATTGCCCCCAAAAGATTACAAAGGGACTGTTCCTCGGTTTATTTTTGTAGGATCAATTAAGCTAGTGGCTGCTGACAACAGGAAAACATGAACCTGGAGGAACTTGTTAATTAGATACCAAGCTCTGGATATTGTCAAGCTTGTTGTGTACCGACAATCACAGCGTCACATTAAGATACCCAACTGATCATTACTAGATATTGTCATTCATTTGCATTCAATCATGTAAGAAATACAATATACATATATTTTTTTTCCATTTTTTGTTACATAAATACGTAAAAAAACTGTTTTTACATTACGTGAATAAACGTTAATTAATGGTTTCAATAAAGTTGGTCTAAAAATTGCATACCCTGATGTCAGGAAATACCTTTTTACAATATAAATGCAAAATTTCAAATCGCTTGCCAGAACACGTTCCACTTAAAATTTATACAGGAAACGGAACCATTTCAGTGATAGAGACTATCTATATCAAGGGGTCCATTTTGTTTCAGTCAGGGTGAAAAAGATATAAAACAAGTGACCCATGGGTCATGATGCTCAGCTGACTGGGAAGAGATTCGCAAAAGGAAATTTTATCATCTGAATGGTATAGTATATATACCAATTCAACTGAAGCATCAAACAGATTAAACCAACAGTCCAAGATTGTGTCTGTATTTATATATCTCAAAAATAGAGAAAAAATGCATAGACTTTAAAAAAATACAAGTGGCTCCATCAGTCTGCAGAAACTAATAAAAACACTTAATGGTCAATATCCATGCAAAGAATCATGGTGATCTCTGCATTAGTTGTGCAGATACTTCAGTTTTTGTATCATATTTTCCATTATTCTGAGGGATACTTCGGAGTCCTATAGCTTGAAGGATATGGGTGACAGAGAACTTATTTCAGGTTTCCACAGGCACTTTTCATGGGCCTCCTTGCATGACAAGAATGAAGATGCTAGGCCCAGTTGTTACAATTTGTGCCACGTTAACAGATGACAGCATCCTTAAAGGTCTCAAAAATAGAGAAAAAAATTCGAAAATTGAATAAAATATAGGTGGCACCACCAGTCTGCAGAAACTGATGAAACAATCCATAATCAATATGCATGCAAGGAATCATGGTGATCTCTGCATTAGTTGTGCAGATACTTCAGTTTTTGTATCATATTTTCCATTATTCTGAGGGATACTTCGGAGTCCTATAGCTTGAAGGATATGGGAAACAGAGACCTAATTTCAGGTTTCTACAGACACTTTTCATGGGCCTCCTTGCTTGACAAGAATGAAGATTCTAGGTCCAGTTGTTACGATATGTACCCTTTTGACAGATAACCACATCTTTAATGGTCTCAAAAATAGAGAAAAAAATTCGTAAAAATTTGAAAAAAATAGAGATGGCGCACAAAGTCTGCAGAGACTGATGGAACACCTCACGATCAATATGTATGCCAAAAATCATGACCATAAGTGTTGTAGTTATTGAGATACTGCAGTTTTTGTATCAAATTTTTCATTATTCTGGGGGGTATTTTGGAGCCATACAGCTTAAAGGATATGGGTAACAGAGACCTAATTTCTGGTTTCCATGGAGACCTTTCATGGGTCTCCCTGTGTGTCAAGAATGAAGATTCTAGGTCCAGTTGTTATGATTTATGCCCTGTCAAAAGATTTTCATATCTTTAATGGTCTCAAAAATAGATAAAAAAAAAATTCGTAAAATCACCTGAAAAAATACAGGTGGTGCCACCAGTCTACAGAAACTAATGAAACACTCCATGATCAATATCCATGCAAACAATTATGGTGATCTCTGCATTAGTTGTTCAGATACTTCAGCTTTTGTATAAAATTTTCAATTATTCTGAGCTGTACTTTGGAGTGCCATAGCTCAAAGGATATGGGTAACAGAGACCTAATTTCTGGTTTCTATGGAGACCTTTCATGGGTCTCCCTGTGTGTCAAGAATGAAGATTCTAGGTCCAGTTGTTATGATTTATGCTCTGTCAACAGATTTTCATATCTTTAATGTTCTCAAAAATAGATAAAAAAATTCGTATAATCACCTGAAAAAATACAGGTGGTGCCACCAGTCTACAGAAACTGATGAAACACTCAATGATCAATATCCATGCAAACAATTATGGTGATCTCTGCATTAGTTGTTCAGATACTTCAGCTTTTGTATAAAATTTTCAATTATTCTGAGCTGTACTTTGGAGTGCCATAGCTCAAAGGATATGGATAACAGAAACCTAATTTCTGGTTTCCATGGAGACCTTTCATGGGTCTCCCTGTTTGTCAAGAATGAAGATTCTAGGTCCAGTTGTTATGATTTATGCCCTGTCAAAAGATTTTCATATCTTTAATGGTCTCAAAAATAGAGAAAAAAATTGTAAAAATTTGAAAAAATACAGGTGGCGCCACCAGTCTGCAGAAACTGATGAAAAACTTCTTGATCAATATGTATGCCAAAAATCATGACCATCAGTGTTGTATTTATTGGGATGTTGCTGTTTGTTTTTATCAAATTTGCCATTATCTCGGGGGGTAATTGGGAGCCCCAGAGCTCAAAGGATATGGGTAACAGAGACCAAATTTCTGGGTTCCATGGAGACTTTTCATAGGTCCCTCATTGTGTCAAGAATGAAGATTCTAGGTCCAGTCTTTACGATTTGTGCCCTGTTAACAGATGTTCACATTTTTAAGGGTCTCAAAAATAGAAAAAAAAATCGTAAAAAATCGAAAATACAGGTGGCGCCAACAGTCTGCAGGAACTGATGACACATCTCATGATCAATATGTATGCCAAAAATCATGACCATCAGTGATGTAGTTAATGAGATATTAAAGTTTTTGTATGAAATTTATGACTATTCTTGGGGGTACTTTGTGGCCCCATAGCTCAAAGAATATGGGTAACAGAGACCTAATTTCTGGTTTCCATGGAGATTTTTCAAGGAATTCTCAGAATGCCAAGTTACTTTATTCTAGGTCCAGCGGTTACGATTTGTGCTCTGTTAACGGACAGACGGCCGGACGGCCGGACAGACGACTGACAAAGAGTAATTGCTAAAGCTCAGATGACTTACAGTCAGTTGAGCTAAAAATCTAACTTCAGGTATTATATATCATTATCAGGACTTTTCATTTTTAATTAAATTAGGACGGAGGAAAACGTCAACTGTGAGAGAGTGATTGAGCTGATTAGTTCGTTAGTTTCAGTGTTATGATGGCATTTGTAATGGAATGTGTGATTGGGGTGTGTGTGTTTTTGTAGGCTAGAAAAGGACCATTATTAGTGCATGAGTGCCTGAGTGAGTGCTTGAGTCTACATGAGTCAGTGAGACAGTGAGCGAGTCAGTTAGGGAGTCAGTGAGCCATTGAATGAGTCTGTGAGTGAGTGAGTGTGTGAGTGAGTTAGTGAGTGAGTCAGTCAGTCAGTGTTATAATGCTATGTTTGATTGTGTGTGCATGTGTGTGTACTTAGTCGGCCTGAAAGGAACAATTATGAGTGAGTGCATGATTGATTGAGTAAATAAGCGAGAAAGTCCGTGAGTGAGTCAGTGATTGATCGATTAAGTGAGGTGGTGAGGTCAGTGAGTGAGTCAATGAGTGAGTCAGTGAGTGCATCAGTGAGTAAATCAGCCAGTCAGTGAGTCAGCGAGTGAGTCAGCGAGTGATGCAGTCAGTGATGCAGTCAGTGATGCAGTCAGTGAATCATTCAGTCGGTGATTATTGTGATGGTGTGGGTGTGTGTGTGTGTGTGTGTGTGTACTCACAGAAGCCCTGTCTTTGCCAGGAGAGTGAGAAGCCTCTCTGGGTGACACTGGAATCAGAGTAGAAGGTGAACAACATCTGATATCCGGTTGACGTTATGTTCTGGTTAATGGCCCCCAGACATCCCCGCCACTCTCCCAGCCTCGTACTGGATGTTGTCGCTCCGTCGTACGCTCTCAGGTAATCACAACAATTCTCCGTGCACACGTCATTCAGAACAGCTACGAAATTCTGAAAATAAATTTAAAAAGGAAACATGCTGGTGATTTTTTCAAACTTCAACAGATAATAATATTTATAAATATCCGACCTAGTGATTTTCATGCACAAATCGCACTATCAGATTAAGTGTTCTGAAAGCGTACATCGTTTGCTGCCGTTTCAGAGAAATAGTGAAATTCTTGCCATTTAAAAAAAAAATGTAATCACCTTAATACATAAAAATAAATTTAATTACACCCCCATAGGAAAAAGAGGATCATAGGGGTTGATGAGTTTATATTTTTGTAGCAATATTTGTCTCCAGTAATTTTTATTCTTCTGGCCGTGTATGCGATATACTAGTATATCGCTGATGTTGCTAGTTAAAAAAAAACACATAAACTTACGTCAGACGGAAAATGTCACTACCTTTAGCCCAGAAGACACATTGCAAGCCTTTAAAAGATTTGTCATGTACTTTGGAAATTTGAACCTCCAGTTTTTCTGATTTGAAGTATATTAAAGTTCAAAATTTATTTTTTAATTATTGGGAATCATAATGGGATATAAAATTAAAGTTTACCCTTTCTAAGAGATCCTGTGCGATATTTCAAGGGTATTTAAAGGCTACATGTATAATTTCCATATCCGTGCAAGATCACTCCGTAACGTTTTCATGCCATTTTTTAAATATTATTTTTTAAAATTAAGAACAGGTTCGCACAGGAAATTGCCAATATCAAAACGGCTGATCAAAGCCAACTTAATGAATGTAAAAAGTACACATTTTTTCAAAACGGTTGATAATCCGTAAAAACAAGAACATATGTAATGGAATAGATGAATAGGCACACAAGCCTTTATTTGTTTGCGAGACGCTGATATTGAAAAAAAAGAGAAATGTATTTGTATATCTTAATATGTACATGGAGCCTACGCGAGTTACTTGATTTTCAACTGCCTCCTTCTTATATTTCAGGACACGGCTGCCAGGAAGGGGAAGGTCTCACGCGACGGGAGCTAAATCTGACACGTGCAATTTCACTGATTTTCTACATCTGCATTTTTTCCAAGTTTTTTTCTACATCCAAGTTATTCGAGACGGTACCTGGACCTACGATCTACAGGGCTCATGATTATTATTTTTTTTATTTAAGATATGTTACGTTAAGCAATGTTCAGGAGTTTCTTAATGTTTTATTTTTATAAGTTGAGCCACTGATCGCGTCCGGTGCAAGCCCATTAGATCTCATGTACAGGAGTAAGTTTTGGAAAAATATTGGCCGATACAATAATATTTCAATGAGAAATAGGCTTTAGATTTTTTTCTAGCCTTTGGGCACAATATTAGTCATAGACGACATATGTGCACCTGAAATCTAAATCTGACATTGACCTAATTCCCAAAGTCGTATCTAACTATCTAACTGACTCCTCATTATTGCCCAGTTGCGGGCGTTGATGTCGTTGTTGGTGGTGATGGGACGGGGGGGGGGGGGGCTCGTGTGATCGTTCGGCGATTGCAAACATCTACTTTTATTTTTGCGTTGAATGTGTTTGGATATCGTGCGGTTCTTGTTTAGAAAAATAAATGCCGCCATAGTAACTCTGACAGAGCTGCCAAACTGCCACCTTATTTTGTTGGCTTCCTTGCAAATGCTTAGCTAGGTATTGTATTTGCAGCAAATGGGCTTTATTTTTTTTTATTAAACACGCAAACCTCTGAAAAACAATAAAAATAGAAAGTATTCAGAGACGAAAAACCACAGCCACTGTCCTCATAGAACTTAATGAATGCTTTACGGATAAAGGGGTGTCACCGTTCGCCAAATGCATGGGTCGATCACAGGTCAGCTTTCAAATAAAGGTAGCGTCTTTACCAGTGCAGGATTCTGACAATGATCGGGATAAAGTAAATACCTACAATTTCTCACAATATTAAAGAATCATTGAAATCAATCATAACATGTTTCGAGGATCAAGATAAATGATTAGACCAGAGGGTGTTACCATAACTCTCCACAAAATATAACCAAAATCTGTTCAAAATAAATTCATAATGTTACTAAAAGACACACCAATCAAGTAACCAGTGATACAGTCAAGTACACACTCTCCGAGTCCGAGTGCAAGCGAATCGAGCCCAAGTGCGCCTCCTTTATGGTATGTTTTCCAATCAGAATGTCAGACGTTACTTTGCGTTGCTTTTTCCTTCTACTTGAATCTCTAAAATTTAAAGGACTGTTTCCTATGTTCTTGAAAAAAAGTAGAAAAAAGTAGACACGAGTCCTAGTCCGGACTTTAGTCCTGCATCACATCAATTAGCAAAAAGGTTAGCGGCTTCTGGGGCTCAGGGGTAGAGCACGGGACTCCAAGCCGGGAGGTCGTGAGTGCCGAGGCGGTGACATTTTCACGGTCGGCCCCCGCCCAGGTCGAGAGATCTGCAGGCTTAATTGGAAGGCTGTGCCCACAGCTGAGTACGTCTTTGGAGGGTTTCTCGTTGTTATGACCAAGCAGTGGGGATTATTACACGCCCAGGACCCGCAGGTGCGGTAGACACCGAGCCTTGGTGACACCAGGATGCAAGAAAAAAATATATGGTAGGAAGCGAGTGTTTCCGCCCTGTCACGTAGTACCAAAAGCGAAATGGATCTCTGCAGATGTAATACTTAGAATAAGAATTAAATAAGAGAACATTAAAAAAAGAAGGCGGTTACCTCTACCAAAAAAAAATCTTTAAAAAAAGTATCCAAAAAGTTTAAATATATAGTCCTATTACAGTGGAACCTGCGATATAGGACCACCCCCAAGACCTGTGACAAGTGGTCTTGAGTTACAGGTGGACTTATATTAGACAGGTCAGTTCTACATGATGTGAATGTTTAATGATCCTTCAACGATGGTCTCAATAGGCAGGTGTTCTGATTAGATTGATGGTCCTGCAGATTTGTTCGTGGTCTTATTAGGTGCGTGGTCTTTCAGATTTGTTTATCTGTACCTTGTCATCTGTCAGAGATATGAGCACTCACCTGTCCCGGGAGCGCATTAAGTCGCCATGCGCAGTTGAGGTTGTTTGGGTGGGCTGAGGGGTAGTTTGGGGATGTTATCGTGCCCGCTGATCCTACAACTTCTATCGGCGAACTCGGTGAGCCACCTACAGTAGTAAAGGCAGGAAAAAGATTTATATATATGATGATTACAATTACACTTACACTTATATATTTTAACTTGGATATATATATATATATATATATATATATAGAAGGTAGTGTTACCCTCCGATGTAAAGTGCTCTATGGCCTACAAGCTAGGCCAGAGCGGTATAACTCTGAAGAAAAACAACACTGTTAATTCACAACAGACTGTTTCACGGGATGCGACCCGATCATCAGGTGAATGTGGTTAGAATGAAGCTAACGTCGTGGTTTGAAAAGCCGAGACTTTACGAGATTACGAGATTATGCTTTGTGCGATTCGGGTCGGGGGGGGGGGGGGGGGGGGGCATGTGAAAGACTGACACTGATCCTATTGTTCTCGGGTGCACAATAGGATTGGTCGGGGTACACGTGCGATACTGGAACATAACAGGGCAGGGCAAAGAGGTTATATAATGTAGTAAATAGTAAATATAATACAAAGATATAACCAGGATGCTCAATCAGCATATAGAAATGATTTCTAATAGGGCCTTGGAAGCAGTGAACATATCAGTAGTATATAATGATCAAACTCTTTTCCAATGTTGGGTTAAAGATAACCATTGAAACTAACCTGACCTGCACAGATTTCTTAGACGTAACATTTGACCTCCAAAATGACATCTTCTACCCTTACAGAAAACCGAACAATGACCCTCTCTATATCCACGCACAATCCAATCACCCCCCAGCTATCATTAGGCAGATACCCATGATGATCAGTAAACGTGTTTCTGACAACTCCTGCAATAAAGAGCTATTTATGAAAGCCAAACCCATGTATGATGAAGCTTTAGCGAAAAGCGGGTTCTCAGAAAGCTTAAAATATGTTGAACCAACAGTGAAAAGCAAGAGAAACAGGAAAAGGAAAATAATATGGTTTAATCCACCCTACAGCCGTCATGTAAAAACCAACATTGGCAGAAAATTAATGAAACTAGTTGAAAAACACTTCCCTCAACATCACAGGTACCACAGGTTATTCAACAGGAACAATTTGAAAATTAGCTACAGCTGTCTACCCAACATGTCTAACCTGATCAGCAAACATAATATGAAGGTTCTAAATTCTGACAATGCTGTGAATGCACCCCAAAAACAATGTAACTGCCGTAAAAAAGACGAATGTCCTATGAATGGTCAATGTCAGCGAAAATGCATTGTCTATAAAGCAACAGTTAGAACAGACAATGACGTGAAACACTACATAGGGTGTACTGAAGGTGATTTCAAGACAAGATATAATAACCACAAGCAATCCTTTCGGAACAGATCCCACGCTAAAAACACTGAACTGTCTAAACACATTTGGTCACTAAAAGACAACAATATCAATTACAAGCTCTCCTGGGAAATATCTGCCAAGGCAGCACCTTACTTCTGTGGGACTAGGAAGTGTGATCTCTGCTTGTCTGAAAAGCTACTTATAGCTACTGCCCCCCCTGGATCATTGTTGAACTCAAGAGCTGAAATTCTCTCCAAGTGCCGCCATCAAAAAAAATTCACCCTGAAATATTTTAAAACCTAGCATTCGTACTAATATTCAGCGTGCCCCCTTAACCCCCCCCCCCCCCCCCCCCCCCCAACGAGGATCCGCTGGGCAGACTCATTTGTTCAGGTAGTTGTTCTCTCACTGCTGGCTCGTGGAGTCCATTGGATGACAGGAAAGTTCTACTTTATCCTGGTCTAATGGGCTTTACGACCTTCAGCTAGGAGACTTGCACCACTTGGTATGGGTATAGTATATTTGCCTTTTATATTGTATATTTGCCTTGTATATTGTGTATTTTCACAGTATATGTGTATTTTTATCATATCATATGTATACTACTGATATGTTCACTGCTTCCAAGGCCCTATTAGAAATCATTTCTATATGCTGATTGAGCATCCTGGTTATATCTTTGTATTATATTTACTATTTACTACATTATATAACCTCTTTGCCCTGCCCTGTTATGTTCCAGTATCGCACGTGTACCCCACCCCGACCAATCCTATTGTGCACCCGAGAACAATAGGATCAGTGTCAGTCTTTCACATGCCCCCCCCCCCCCCGACCCGAATCGCACAAAGCATAATCTCGTAATCTCGTAAAGTCTCGGCTTTTCAAACCACGACGTTAGCTTCATTCTAACCACATTCACCTGATGATCGGGTCGCATCCCGTGAAACAGTCTGTTGTGAATTAACAGTGTTGTTTTTCTTCAGAGTTATATATATATATATATATATATACATTATATATATATATTAGATAAAACATATATAAATAAATCAGATGCATATATACATATATAAATGTGTGCATGTATTTATGATTTTTTATTAAAAGATGAGATTTAAAAGACATACATGCATTCTTCTGGATTTCTGAAAATTAAGTTGAATCTTTGTATATCTTATGCTTACATGTAATGTTTCATACATTCTCTGTTTAATCCGTACTGGTTGAACTCTCGTTGTCATGCTAGCTTGGAGCTTTTTCGCCTGGCCGAGGTCACGTGAACCCCAATATGTAGAGAGAGCAGAGAAGATTTCCAGCGGACGCAGAAGCGTGTGTCAGTTTCTGGGACCTTATTCGACAAGTGCGGCAATTATAGATTTTCTTTTGGACTTAAGTTAACTTTCTGGATTGTTACAAGAGCTTTACACTGGACTGTCATTCTTTGAAAGTATACATTCATAGAACTTATCGTTGTGACGGTGTTGGTGGTGTCCAGGTACTGTGCACTTTGTGAATTTTACTGTGTGATTGTATTGCTTTGTTGTTATACCGCTGTTTTACTGTATAATTGTATTGATTCAGTGTATTGTAATATTAGGGTTGTTTTAAGAATAAATTATAGTTATTTATTAACAAAAAACACTGACTTCTTTATTCATGCCCCTAGACATTTCACGCTGCCTAGTGTTACAGAATCTGATTTTTTTTATCTCCATTACAAAATTTGTGTTCATCACGCATACGTGATCTGTTTATATTAGGTTCCGTGACTATATATATATATATATATATATATATATATATATATATATATATATATATATATATATAAATATACACACATATATATATATATATATATATACAGTGAAACCTCGTTGTGTCGAACTATGTTAAGTCGAATTCTCGCATGTGTCGAAGTCGAATGGAGTCCTACTCTTATTAAATAATAGGTCAAATTCCGCTCCCACTTTGACATTATGACATTAGGACTATTTTATCGTAGCCATGTATGCGTTTTCAGAAAAACGCATACCAGCCCAGCGAACAGTGTTCACAGCCATTGTTGTTACATTTGATTTGATTGACAGCTAACCGGCCAAGCAACCGGCATACATAGACCACAGGCTCAGACAGACACGCCCGAAACCCGGGCTTGCCGGCTTGGAGCCTTGTGTACGCACCTCGCGGGGTATCAGGCCGATCTTTCTTAGCCTGTGGTTACATTTGTTTTGATTGACAGCTATCCTGTACAGTAACCAACGACTCTGTGCCGGGTGGGTGATGAAATTCTAATTGTGAGCATGTGGGCATACACACGGGATATCGGGCCGGTTGGCTGTCAATCAAATCAAATGTAACAACATTGGCTCTGAACACTGTTCGCTGGGCTGGTACGCATTTTTCTGAAAACGCATACATGGCTATGATAAAATAGTCCTAATGTCATAAGAGGTCGATGGAGCGGGAACAAAGTGGGAGCAGAATTCGACCTATTATTTAATAAGAGTAATGGAGTCCCTGCAAAAAACAGCTAAAACCTTACTGATTTAACTCCGCTTGTGTCGAAGTCGGATGTGTCGAAACACCTGATATGTCGAGGTGGTTTTCTTTTGTCCCCAGCTAGCCTATAAGATTGAACTCCTCATTGCTTTTATTGACACAATGTGGAGTCTATAGATTGCACCTGCAGTTAACTGTGATAATAACACTCCATACACAACTGTGAGATTTAACATATATCCATTGATTTATGTTCAGTACATCTATGTGTATTGTATATTTGACCACTAGGAAACATTACTGTTCTGTTCTCAGCCCTGTTTTGCACCAAGGAAGTTAAAATATATACATAATAGTACACAGGCCTAAAGCCTTATATAGGACTGCCACCAAATGCAAATGTCTACCGGGGCTGTTATAATGCTTCAATTCTCTCTGGACAAATAATATCAGTTGTTAATGTTACAGGTGCTTCATGCTTTCCAGAATGGTTATTTTTTATTACAGGCCTTTCGACATACAACATTATGTGAACATTGGTTTATTAAAACCATAGGAAATATTTTTATTCAATTTCCTTTCTAAGAGTAACAGATCGTATCGTGCTATATAAATATAGTTAGCCCTTTGGTGGGCCGGCGACACAACAGAAACCTGAAACCTGTTGCGTCGCGGTCGGCAGCTAGTCCCCAGCTAGTATTTCTATCGCTTAACTCGAAGTCATGTTTGGATAACAGTTGTGCGAGGCCTGTCAATCATGACTCGGCCGTGATGACAAGTCATAATTAATTAATACTGACAAGGCTCTCACCATCATGGCTCTGTCGCTCGACTCGAGGTCATGCCGCTTTAATGTTTGGACATCAGTTGTGAACGGTCCAACGATCATACCTTCATAGATTAATACCGGCAAGGATCTTACACATCAAGCGCGATGGCTCACATACCGAACCCCGCCCACTTCACCACCACCAACCATTAGAAAGTCCCGTGAGATGTGCCGCAAGCTGCGGCAGCTGCTATACAGTCGTCAGAGGGCGCGGATGACTGCTTCAGATTACTGTCAGGAATTGAGAACTTTGTTGCTGATCAGGAGCATTCTAGAGTTAAGCAAAGGACTGTTACTGCATTTTTAAGAAGATCTGATGTATTGATCTAAAAATGTTCTGAGCCAATCATTTGATGATTTGCGTGCTTTTATACATGTACATGTGTGTGCTCTTATTACATTTTCTTGATTTACCTAATCCCTGCGCTTCCGAGGCAGCGGGACTCTTGAGCTTCTGAAGAAGCTAATGATTTTATACGATATAGGTAGTAGGCCTATAGGTTAAGCGCTGTGTAAAGAGCGTACCTAATCCTATTTTTGGTGATACTTATGTGTTTTTAATTTTTAATATATATATATATAAATATATATATATATATATATATATATATAACTTGTGTTGTTCTTTGACTCAAACATTTGTGAGAACTATATAAAAAAGGCCCTATACATGTGCAGTATTTATCGATAATAATCAAGGCTGAAGAAGGTTTAATATAATGAACATCGGTTGTCTCGAACTCCGGTTGTGGAAGTAAATTCGTCAGTCCCTTCGACACAACGAGGTTTAACTGTATATATATATATATATATATATATATATATATATATATATATATATATATATATATATGTATATATATATGTATGTGTGATTTGGAGTGTTTGTGTGTATGTATATGTATATATACCCTTATTGAGCGCATAAATTCCCTTTTCTTATATTTGGCAAATGATGTCATGTTTAAAGAATCATTGGCTTTACAATTCACAACTTTCGGAGATCATTTGGAATAATTCTCAAATAATGATATGAAGAAATTGTTTCCAATAGAAAGTCATATTGTAATTTTGGGACTCTTACCAAACTTATTATCATATGGGAACAAAAATTGGACTGAATTGAACATTTTGTCACGTAAGAAAAGTGTTTGTTCATGTCAAAGAAAGAAATACCTTTTAAGTACTAATAACACTCATGCAACAAGTCAGCAGTAGTCATATGATTCAAAATTTTACCTTATAAACAAATGCATGTTATATGTTTGTAAATAGCACAGATATAGAATGTTACAATAACGTAACAGTATAGACTATTATTTTGTATAAAAAGTGTTCGGCAAAAACTATTATACGGTAGTGTTACGGTAAACAATATTTTGGGTACTATTAGGGCATAGACTGTTACGGTAATTTTAAACTAATATTTAAGTTTTAAGAATATAACGTGTATGATAGACATAGAAATTAAATATCAATATATATGAGGAAACTTTCATCAATCCCCAAAACATAAAACCTGCTGTACATGATGATATAACGTTTAGCAAACATAAATGAAACTTTACAGAGGAACAGAGAAACTAGACAGAGAGTGACAGATTGACAGACTGACTCAGACGAACACGCACACAAACAGTAAGCAAAAAATGTCCAAACAGATCGTACACAACAAAATTGTCCGCGCGGCTACACATTTATACTTACATTGTGCATTTGCCTGATCCACAAGTCCCCCGACCAGAAAGAATAGGCCTAAAAAGAAGAAATGTATGTCATATTATTATAACAGATAAATATTCATGCAGTTGAACTAAATTAATCAAAAGATAACAAAACATAGTCCTGAATATCTAGAGAAGAATCTTATAGAGGTTGATTATTTTTTTTCTTTATATACCTCTCTTTTTGGTTTTAAAGAAACTGTAAGCGTTTGCTAGGCACGGCGTCGCCTGTCGTTGGTACGTAAACCCATATAAATTTAAATACCCTGAGAGCTATAGCATCACCATAAATCTTATGCAAACGTTGATCAAGTGACCATCATTTGAAATTGAGCAGTTCTTGGCGCCACCTGCATCAACCTTTATTACAGTGGAGCCACATCAGCAACTAGCCTTCAGAAATCTTCTCCGGGTCTAATTGTCTAAAATTTCAAAAACATGATTCTAGGTGTATCGCTCGATCTGTTAATTTTAGCCGAGTTAATTGAGGCGCCATTTAGTCATTTGACCACGTAAGTCTCTATCAGACTGAGGGCTAGAATCAGTTCTTTTTGAAAACGGCTATGTTAAATTTAGGAATGGCTTTTATGTATTCCTTGTTCATTTTTTAATGTTCTTCTTCAATCAATTCGACCAATACGATTTGAAAATTGAAATAATTCATATTCCACAAAATCAAAAAGTACATTTAAGAATCTCTTGATTAAGGAGTGAGCATGATCACATTGGAGACAGATGTCCAGAGTCCAGTTGTGTACAAAGGAACACAGGGGGCACGGACGTCCGGGGTACAGCTGTGAACCTGATTACAGTGCGATACGGACGTCTTGGGTACCAGCTGTGAGGATTAAAACCGTGGATACATGCGAATTCGAAATTCCACCTGTGAGCATGAAAACAGTGGAGCCATGGACGTCATGGGCTGTGAATTAAAAAAAGCAATGGAGACACGGGCGTCACGGGATCCAGCTGTAAAAGTGATCAGAGAGGAGACACAGACGTTCAGGGTTCCACCTGTGAAAGTGATCACAGTGGAGACATGGGCGTCACTGGGTCCAGCTGTGGACCTGATCGCAGTTTAGACAGGCGTCCCCGTTGTCAACTGTCACGGGGTCCAGCTGTGAACCTGATCGCATTTTAGACAGGCGTCCCCGTTTTCCACTGTGAGCATAAAACAGTGGAGGAACAGACGTCCCTTTTTTCAAGTGTGAGCAAAACAATTAGGAGACAGGGACGTCCTTGAGGTTGACCTCAATGCAGAATAAGGCCCAGGCACTTTACCTGTCTCCCAGTATTGAAGTTAATAATGGGCTGTTAGATTGACGTATGTATGACGTGTATTGCTGGGATACATTTTAAGCATATGCACATGCATTGTAAAATAAATTATGCATTTTCGTTAAACAATTAATTATCAGCCAACCGCAGGTGCACCAAGCATTTTTATAACATGAATACCACAATTTTGTAAAACAATTTTCTTTTACTCGCGCCATTGTAATACGGACTTTCCAGATGGGTATTTAGTATAAATTTTTATGATGAATGCTGATGCCTGAGAAAAAAAAGTAAAACCCGATATTATTGCAGTGATTTAAATTACTTACCACAGAGACTGTATAAAATGTCCATCCTTCCTTCTAGCACTTTCAAATGCTAAATGCAGAAAACTAGATTCTAGAAAATGACATATGGTCTGGGTAATGGCGTACATGTGAAAGGAAACATCTGTGTTAAAACATTAATCATATTTAGGAGCGTATAAAGATAACCTACACGATGTGTAGGTGTTCGTCTATCATTACGGTACGTTATTGCACTGGTATATTTTTATGGTGTTTGGCTATCTATTAACAGGCGGTGTAGCAATTTATCGTCCATGTATACCGCGTTTGTGGCTCAGGGGTAGAGCACAGGACACAAAGCCGGGAGATCGTGACTTCGAATCTCAGCCGAGGAGGTTAGATTTTTCATGGTCGCCCCCATCCAGGGTGAGCGCTGTGCAGGCTTTATCGGTAAGCTGTGCCCCACGGCCGTGTTTTAAACTCACAAAAGGAGTGCGTCTTTCGGGGGTTCCTCGGTGATATGGCCCAGCAGTGGGAAGGGTTTCACATCCAGGGCCCGAAGGTGCAGTAGTCAACGGGCCTGGTTAATGCCAGAATATAAAATGGGAAAAAGCATGTGATACTGCCCTATCAATTAGTCTTAAACAGGAGTGGAATTCTGCAGATGACATACACTTAGTTAAGCTAGCATAAAAATGGAGGCGGTTACCTCGAACGAAAACATATAAAAAAAAATATCGATTATATATAGATGATCAGTCGTTTCCTTTAATCCATGATCTTATTTGCATTTTAGGCAAAAGTGATCAGAAAAAATTATGGATGCACATGTAAAGAAGTCACATCGTTCTGGCGATAATATTCTAATCCTGTGAGAGATTCAAGACGAAATACAACATAGAGAACAGGATTAAAACTGACTTTTGCAGGAAATAACCCGCCCGTTACCTGGATATTTCAGGGTGATGTTCAGGTCACACTGAATTTACTCGGTCAACATTTTAATTGAGAATAAATGAATGAATTTATTTATTATAGGGTCATGTTCAATAACAAAAGAAGATATACAATTAATATACAATTAACCGCCAGCGGTTTATATATGACACTCAGTACTCAGTCGATAATGGTATGACAGGCGTAAAAACTGTCCTTTCTTATCGCCCATGCTTTGGCTACAAAGTCAATGACTTCTTTGACACAGTTTGTAAGCAGGTTTATACTTTGACCTTTATAGGAGATAATCCTAACAACTCGATTTCACTGTTAGATATAGATTTGCAAAGTTCCTCTCTGATTTCATCATGTTTTTGACATGAGCATACGAACTCGATTTCGTCTTCAACTGAATTGTCCTTAGACATGGTGCATGTTCTTTCCTCGGGTTTTAATTTTCTATATTTACCTGTTATTGCGCCTCTTATGTTTTTAAACCTCCCAACTTCAATTTCTAAGGGTAAAATTCAACATCGAAGCTTTGCCATTAAGGATCTCTTTGTCACGTTAAATAATGAATGACAAGGTTTCGGTACAGAATGAAGATTTTAATAATTCGTATATTCTTAGTTGTGGCTTCCGAGAAAATACCATATAGCCTAGTTCTGAACTTTGTCAATAGTCGCAGATTTACAGTGACCCCATACCTCACAAGCAAACAACATTTTAAGTCCATTTCCATACAGCAGATTTCAATGTCATATAGAAGGTACATACCATTTAGATTTAAAGTTGAACATCGGTCGTTTTCTTATTCTTCTTTCAATCATCGGACATTTTACTACCAATCACTGCCCCTATTTATTAAGCCTCGCCTCGCGCGAAGGGGGGGGGGGGGGGGGGCTTTTAGGGGTTGATAAATTTATTTCTGTTTCCATTTTGGGTAAAATATTTTGTGGGTATCTAGGTCCCTAAGAGTGCAAAATCGTCGATTTCATGCTCTAGATCTCAAATATGGCCGATTGAATTTTTTCCCACTATTATTTGCCCGAGATAACAAATTCCCACCTGTTATTACTTTTTACCTTGACCTTTATTTAAACAATATAATACCCTGGCCTTTATGCTAATGGAATACGCAAATTATGATAAAATTTAAAGGTTTTAATTTAAAATTAAATTAATGTATTTTTTAGTGCTCTAAATGTATGTAAATGCTCCCGGGGATTCCAAATGGTTAAACAGAAGGAAATAATGTTACTTTCTCTCTTTATGTCGAATAAAAATACATGCATAGTAATTTTGAAATTATAATTGCAATTTTAGAATTTATGCATCATTTATTAATACCAGTGTTTATAATATAAAATATTAATCATATAGAAACGAGAAATAGTCAAAGGACTGCTGCCGGTATAATTAGTTATGCCTGTTTTACTGTAAAGTATAACAGTTTCAGAATGAAAAGTTATCTTGCCCTTATTCACCTGTTTTTGTGTAAACCTGACAGCTGTAGCTTTATCGGTGCCATGTGTCTCGGTCAATTTATGGGATATGTTGGTCACGTGCATGCCTGGATACGCGTACTAACAAGGTTGAGATCGGACATTTTAGGTCCACGCGTGGTTCAGGTTAATGATAAGCAATCAAACGTCTTACATTGAGATCTAAAATGAGAAGTTATAGTCCAGTCTAAACATTAAAAAAAATGAGTAATACGTGTATGCATGTGTATTAAAAATCTACAGGGAATTTCGGGAATGGGCTAATGACGAATCGATAAGATTTTGGTGAGGATAAGGCACATATTCCGGATTAATTAACGTCAATAAGGAATTAAAAAAAAACGTACCGTCACTTATATTGTGCAAGAATGAACATGGGAATATGGACCGAATAAGTGAATGCAAACAGTTGGCGAAGGCTTGCATTCCTTAAAATGCATATTTCGTGTTAATTATAATTTCGTCAGCTTGAGACGCTTCATGTGAACATGTGTACAAAAGCTAACATTCACAGTATGTATCCATAGCTTGCTCATGGAACTTACTCGGTATGCCCATATGGGTTGACCATAAATTAGTTATATAATTTGCAACCAGATGGCAGAACCGATCCCCTAATGGTCTCGGGGCAGCAAATAATTATGCCTCCGCAATGTGGTAACAGGTATAATGTTTAACCTTTTTTAGAATTTCATTTGTCTGTAAGCAGTTTTAAAGTTCTGAACAGATTTTGTTGAAATTATGAGGAATGTATCAAGGAACAAACCTTTAAATTTAAGAGATTAGACAATCTGGGTCAACAACATAGATTTTTTTATTCAAAGCCTTGCTTTTCGTGCTGAAACAACAAATATATCTTTTGTCTCTGTGGATGCCATTGTTATAGAGAGCTAGCCAGTGAATGCAGTTGTTGAATTGTAACATATAAACTGTGGCTGGCTGAACATTCGTGTGGTTAAATTTTTTGCGATTTTTACCTTTTCTGTGTTTCGCGAGTGTTCCCATTCGCGATCTGAAAATAATAAAGACCTATACACAGAGTATAACATTTTTCATGTGAATCAATCAAATCAATATTACGTGCAGAAAATCTAATTAACAAAAAAAATTGTTCGTTACTAGCAAACAATTTGAAAAATTTAATAGAATTTAAAATATCAATTTTTTTAACATACACGATTTATTATTATTCATAATGTCAGATTTTAACTATTCACCTTTTAAAGCATTACTTATTATTATATTATTATATCGCGAATATCGCGAATTTGAAACCGTTGCGAACAAAAAGGCACCAGCAGTAAGTTATTATAACCTGTGTTTCTGTGTAGTTAATTAGGAAACTGGCGGGGGTTACGGTCTTTGACCACTTTCCTGTTTAATTTAATGCCTGAGATATTATTAAAGCGTAATGACTGGGCAAGGCTGTCCGACAACAGAATAATGTAAAATAATTTTAAATTACTTCCGCTGTTTTATCAGCTATCAGCACGCACAATGGTGTTAAACATAAAACAGTGTTTGAGATAATTGGCATGTTAATGAGCAGAACCAGAGGACCTGCTGTCATTAATTACACAACACATTTTCATCCTATTTTCTTGGTGCAGATAAATTAACCTAAATTAAGTTCGTGGTACACATCAATGGTAAATGAGCATCCGTTAGTGCAGAGAGGGGGTGCTAATAATAACAATGATGTGTGGGGAGAAAGCGCATCTTATGAATCCGGAAGTTTCGCATGAGATAAGCGTGCATGTAATATAAATATTGTCACAGATCCCATGCACGGTACCCTTATCGTGACAAGCAGCTGTGGTGAACATCTGTATGTGGTAGACTTCAAAGGAATCGTGCTAATTACAACAAGTGGCGTGAGTATATAGTTTGTTTATGTGATATCTTTCAGTAGGGTGTGTTTGTGTGAGAGGGCGTTTATGCGTTTGTGAGTTTAAGAATGCAGCAGTTTCCGAGAGCTAAACCCGAAATTACATAATAATATGAATATATGAAATTTCGTTTTTTCCCATTTTATGCGGTCACCTATAAACCAGAAAGAAAGTTTCGTTTATTCTAAAGTTCTTGGTTTGCTAGGTAAATTAAATAAATATCCCACGGACATTCTATCTATATGCACAAAACCACACATAGCTTATTTACACCACAATTCCTTGATTTATATATGCGTGTGTATGTGTACATGTTTTTGAAAGAAACATGAACAGATCATCATTTTTAGGGTTTTCTTTTTACGTTAAGATTGCAAAAGACAAGGACCTCAGACAACCATCCCTTGACCTCCCCTGCGACTGCCCTAACTCTAATCTACATTCCACAGACTAGACATTCATTTTTTAGGTGGGGACCTGAAATTTCTCAGACAAGCGATTATTCACACTCAGGAGTTTTTATGGCCCGCATAAAAGTTTCCCATGGTTAAGTCATACTGAAAGTTTATACTTGCTTTGGAAACTTTCCACTTGAGACTGAAATGTGTTATTTACAGGGAAGATCTTTATAATTATAACGGTTATCTTTATAAATTAAACGGTACTTTGTGTTATGCCTTGCAAGGAGTTTTATACAAGGTCAAATCAGACCAACGAGTAGATAGAACCTGGACATGGGACCCGAATATTTTTGTTCTTAATAAAAAAATAACCAGCGTCAATACAAAGTTGGGTACGGTGATGTCCTTGATGATGTGTTTAAAGAATAAATATGAAAACATATTGTCACTGTAAAATTCTATTTTGAGTTTTGGTCAACATTCATAGTGTATCACATGTGGACTCATTGGCTCACACATACATACATTGTTATTGTAATGTCATTCATGTATGTAGTTTTGTTTTTGTTGTTGATAATCGTAAACATAATCATGTGCTACTTCAAATGACCAGAATATTAGAAGAAAGCCAATATGTGATTATTGTATATAAAAATAGATGATCTATTATTTTTTCTGTTATTACATTATGTTCGAGGTATTCATGACTATTATAAGAAAAGAAAAATATTAAGCTGATCATCAAAACAGAGTATGGCCAGGGAAATCTCCATGATACAGGAAACCCACTCAGTTGAAAATGATGAAAATTTCAGGAAGAAACAGTGGCGAGGTGATGAGTATTTTGCCCATTGTTTATCTCTAAGTGCAGGAGTAAGTATATTATAGTTGATTTAGAAGAGATTAATAAATATATAAATAAAAAAGGAAGAGTTCTTATTATACAGTGTTCAATATAAGGAATCCAATTTCTTATTATTAATTCCTACGCTCCAAACACAGAGTAAGAACAAGTACAGCTTTACTCTAATCTTTTTTTAAATTTAGCATAGAAAATGAACTAAGGTTGATCTGGGGAGTAGACTTTAATTTCCATTTTAGTGAAATAGACGGTAAGGGTGGTAATGTTCATAACTTAAAATCAAAGTCAATTCTTGCAGTACTTGCAGTGATGGACCAGCTCGATTTATGTGATATATGGCGAGTAAGGGACGAAAAATTGAAAAGATTTGCATGGCGATCAACACGTCCACTGATACAAAGGCGTTTAGATTATTTCTTTATTATAAAATTTTAAAAATGTATTGAATATATAGAAGGGTAGATCACTCACTGTTTACGGACGCATAGAGGTAGTTAGGTAACTAGCTGTTTCTAATGTACTATATGTAATGAATATGCCCGAATCTTCTTAAAGGTTATGTGATGAAGTACAAGTTACTACAAATAAATTCGTTTGGAAAAATAGTAGGGCTGAGGTAAAATTTAGCACAAAAATTGGGTCGTAAACTCTGGGCGGATTAGAGCTACCAAATATGGATATACGATATAAAACACATAATAATATGGATAGCTAATCTTATCAGGGAATTTAAAGGAACAGCTAGAAAATACTTGATATAAAGTGTAAAGCTATCGGTGGTTTAGATGGAAAACACCAAAACTATGATTTTACATGTTTTCCGATGTCCTGTGCTCCACAAACTACTATAGATAGATATAAAAGGTCAATACTTATCGAATAACAAATATAAATTGGTTAATATTCTATCAGTATTTTTATCGCGGCCTCTTTGATATGAATGTAAATATTTAAGGGATTAAATCGATGAAAATGTTAATTTCAAAGCATTTATGAAACTCGATTTCGCCAAAAGAAGTACAACAATGGAACTGAGCATGTTTTCACTTAACCGCCTTATATGTGCTAAACCAAGTGATTGGAAGGAAAAACTCAAATTGTTGTTAGGATTATGATGAGACAATTAAGAAGAATATTGGTAAAAATTATATAGTAGAACAGTGTATCAAAAGCTGGTCAGCTATTTGTTTAAACAACCTACATATGTGAATATATACTACGGGATAACGGGTTGGAGGATTGGCAACAAGCATATAAAGGAATATAGTTACACTCACGAAACATAGTTTCGTGAGTGTCAGTTTAAAATTATAAATCATTATCTATACTTGTCCACAAGGAACTTTATAATTTGGAACTTGGCAAACTCCCCTAAGGAGTACTGCTTTGTCTATTATGAATCAATTTTACATTTACTGTATTATTGTAATACAGCAAGGGACCTCAATATAAAAATGGTTGAGTGGTTGAAAGCGGTAAATCTTATTTTGCCAGTCTATAATCTATGTTATATTTTATATGGTAGTTTTTTAGTGACTATTCATAATATGTTGATAAATAATGTGATGTAATTCTATATGTATAAATATGTATTATATAGCAGAAGATGTGAAAAACATGGAAATTTTTTTGAGGTATTCAGAATTAAATTAAAAGATATGCAAAATACTGAATATCTCATAGCATGTAAAAATATTAAATTATACCTTCATCTTAGAAATAGACATCAGTTAATCAGCTATTCCGCTGATGTGTATTTATGTAATTATGTTTTCCCCTCATGTAGGATGTATTGAATGTCAGGTTTGTATATGTGTCCTTGTCATTATATGTATCTATGTTAAATGTTTGTAGACAACATCTGTATGTGTTGTAATAAAATATATTTAAAAAAAGGACCCTGACAATAAAGTTCTCCTGGGAACCGTTCAAGTCTTCCCCTGGCTCCACTCCAAAGAACCCTTAAAGATTCTTCCTGGAACCATTTTTATTCTAATTCTAAGGGTGAAGCGTAAACACGCATTCATATCTACAGTGGAGACCAAGAAGTCATAATTAATCAAATATTTCCTGCGAAATTCATTCAGTACACAAGCTCTTAATTAAAAGTGACTAATTTTTCTTTGGTAAGGGATTTAACAAAATTTGTAGTTCTTTTGTATAAACAATATTAATTATACCCACACAACGAGTCAATAAAGGTCACACTCATTTGTCAGTTATCAGTTTAGACCAAATCACTTTCAGTTCAAGAAGAGGGATTTAATGGGTGTGTTCACGGCGCTTTGCACCCCGAATGGGATGATCAATTAGTTTGAACATGATCCAGTTTCCCAGTACTTTGTTTAATATAAAGCACCCGCTGCACATCATTTTTGTTCCCCTCTCATTTATGTATTACATACTGTAAATACTCTGCAGTCGCACACTTTGGCTTAGCTGAGAGATGGAGGGGAGTTTATCCGTAGGGCTTATTGGCTTAAGTTGCTCGTGCTGACTCTCAAAAGTCCCAGCAAAAAGGCACGAAGGTACTATCTTGGTTTGAGCCAAATAGAACCAAACCACGGGCATGAAAGCTGTGCGTAATGTTAGTCACCTGTGTTTGGGTTCAGTTAGCCAGTATCACTGGTTTGGTCAAATTGAATTAAATACGAGTCAGCTGTCTTGACACGAACTTCACAGATAAAGAAAAGGTAGATTATTCTTGCTTTTATCACTTTGAAGTTAACCAGATATGATTTTTATTGAAAATGATCAGGACCCGAACTCTCAGTGTGATTTATTGCCGCGAGGTGGTGCATGTAAGGTGGAAAACATTTTTTAACGTTTGAATTCTAATGACCTCTAAAGAATGTAGTGTGGCTTATTTGCAGCAAATACTATTTAAGTAAATATTGATAAAATAATAGGTATTGTATCATATATTTCCTTATGTTGGTGCACATTGTCAGATGTATAATTCTTTACCGTTTCAATACTTTAAATCTTGTTAGGGAAGCAGTAGAAACTTAAGTATTTCTGCTTATGTTTTCAGATAATCATCGTCAGTGAAGTGGAACGTTTTCCGGTCGATGTTATTTCCGGTGCGTGGTCCTGTGGACAGTTTGACACATTTTGAAAGTATGCGATACTGTTCTTTCTATCTATTATTGGTAACGCATGGATCGGCCATAACATCTGAGGACGCGCTTGCTTCTGTTGAGGTCAGTAGGTACATCCAGAAATCGTATGGTGCATATTGTGAAGTTCAGCCGAATCGACTTATCAGATGTTGTATCTTCGGTTTAGAAGCTCAAGGAGAACAGTCTTTAATATGTAAAACTAGGACTGTTCGATACTGGAGGAAGCGAAGTTTACTAAAATCTGAATCATATGATAATCACATCAGAATGAAGCGACAGGCTGAACAATATAACCTGACTAGTCAACCATTGTATACTTTAAATATGTCGACGACTGGAAAAGAGGATATAATAACGCACGAGATAAACCCTACGAGTAGGAACGGCCAGAGTGTTTCCACGGAAAACCCACCAAATGCAAACAAACAATACATAATTGGCGCTGTGGTTGGTGTTGGTGTATTAGTGTTTTTCTTACTGGTTATATTCTTTTATCTCCGCCATCGTATGCGGCCCAAACCGGAACCAATGCCCGAGGTCCCCATACGATAAAGATGAAACCACGCCCGCATGGCACAGCTTTGAGTTCCTTATTCACATTTTTACCCACAGGCACACAGACAGTATATGACAAAGTTGGAATTACCAAACGCTTGGCACCCGAGGGAGTGTTATCTTTTTTTTTCATTTTATTCATGGCATGATTCCAGTTGATTTATCGAATGTTTGTTTAGTTGCTTTTATATACCAACAAGCTTAGAAAGTGTCTTTATAAAAAAAAGTCATTTGCAAAGGAAAGTGCTTTTATTTATTGAGCTATGTTTATCCTTACAAAATCCTGGCAACTTCATATCATAGATATGATAATACTCTGAAATATTTCCAAGAATTCGACATGACAATAATATTTAAGGTTACCAGGAGGTTAAGAGGGGACGTGTTTTTTTGTATGATGTTAACATTTGGGAGGCTTTTTTTTTTGCGTGGCTATATATATATATATATATATATATATATATATATATATATATATATATATATATATATATATATATATATATATATGAAAATGACAATATAAAAAAAATCTGCCAAGATCATTAAGCACCAACCGATGTAACTAATAAATAGAGACAAACATATCCTGGTACATATTTGAAGTAAATAGAACATACAGTGTGTTTAAGGGTTCATTGAAGTTGTATATTCATTAACATTGTGAAATGTTGAATATTGAAAAATACATGGATGTGTGGTATATATTATATACCGGTAGAGATGTGTTCGTAGTATACATTATGTACAGTTTGATAAGCGCCAGAGAATGGACGAGATATGGGAATGATATTTATTTATGGGGTGCTTGACCAAATCGTCAAATAGATTCATGTTAGCTCCACGTATATATATGTATATGTGTGTGTGTGTGTCAATGTGTGTGTGTATGGGGGTGAAATATACGATTCATTTAGCTGTCAACTGGTGTTTTTCATCAATGTTACATTTAGTTTATAGTCTAGCTATGATAGTATCTATATGAAAGTATCTATGGCACAAGGAAGTGTGAACAATATCACGAGGAAAATGACAAGAATAATTTACAATCATTTTATCACTGGTAGACACATAACACATACCCACAGTGCAAACAGGAGAGTGAATAATACATGCCGTGTGTTTTGCTTGTATTTAACTGCCTTATTAATCCTGTCAAGAGTATAAATAAAATATAGAGTCAATTATAATATCTAGCATAATTACTCGCCTTGCGTAGTTTATGTAATTCGTGATAGATGACGCTTCATTAGCTCTTGATAAGGTGGAATTTCTCCGGATTTATGGGGGCAATATGGGAAATGATTCCTTAGTACACTCTTGGCATCGTTAACGACAGTCCAGGACCAAAACAAGGACATTTCCGTGGCGTAGACACACAGGAGTTGCGTGAAAAAGCGAGTGGTACCACCGTCACTTACAATATAGATTATCCTTGGCTAAAACAACTCTGCATAATAAATTTTGTTAATGGCTCCAGTACATCAAGCACGGCACTGCTTGATATGACCAAATGAGCAACACAATGTTTTGATTATTTTCAAATGATTTAGAGAGTCCTACCCTACTCAGGCCAAGTCGCTGAGCCTAAAACAAGGAGACACTTTCTGTTAGGTATAGTTTCCTTTTCTTTTTACCGTTCCCTGCGTGAATTCGTCTGTGCAACTCAACACCAGATGACATAAGATAAGGCCAAAGCGATCATGTACATTCGATATTATGGATATTATAACACCAACAATCAATTAAGTACGTTGCACAATCCATTCTTCTTTTCTCTAACATCGCCAACGATATTTCACCCAGTCTTTCGTTTTCCTCTCTTCATTTCATCCACTGCTTCATCTTTTCTTAACAATTTCTTTCTCAAAAGTTCTTCAATCCTTTCTTGACATTGTCCGTGAACAGGCAGGAATGAATGCTAGTGAAGAAACGAGTACTTGAGTACCTGGGACACTCAAAACGAGTGTACTAGTCCAAAATAATATCATGCCTTTATGTATTCATTATCGTAGGGCTACGAACTTCATTTGGTATTAATTAGCTAGAGCTTACGTGACCTGTTTTGATACATGTATAGCTACAAACAACAGTTCAGATACTTTTTGTGACGATAAACAGAATATAAACACATTTCGATTAATATTTTCACGGTGTTGTCATAGCAATGGGTGGTGGATTCCGAGCTGTGTTATAGCTGTCGGGTACTGAAGTTCAGCATTTGCAACCCTGTTTCATCACGAATGAATATAGACCTACCAGACCGTACTTAATTACGTATGCCAATAAAATATGTAATAAAAAATGTGATCCCATGTAATGTAGACGTAAATGGGTCCGGAACTTTATGCTGGTTCATATACATGTCCTGGTAAAGCTTGACGGCCAGGGAACCATAAATTAGTTATTTGATTTGCCACCAGATGACTGTACCATACATCAATGTAGCCAGTGTACATGTAAGTCGTATTTGCTGTACTGACTAGTCGACTGTGCCAGTCTACAACAAATACACTGGCAATGGAACTGCTCTATAAAAAGCCGACTTAACAGCCTGAATTATACATTTTATTTAAGATTTAAAGACAGCCTTGTGTATATCTCCAGTGCCTTATGCGCTGGAGACGGCCCGGGTAGCGGCAGCGAGGCCAGCGAAGATCTCCTCTCCGCTCTCTCTGATGTTGGGCACGGCAGGAATGACGAATCCTCCCTCAGCGGCCGTTGCAGGACGGAGTTCGGGTCCGTAAGCGTACTTGATATTGGCCACACCCTTGGCCCAGTCCATCGATGAACCGGCAGCGGGATCTGAGGACAGTTATTCAGTTAATGCCTCTGATTCGCAATTGGAGATATATATACCGTAACAGATCTAATAAGCGCCCCTGCACTTCCACGCATCCCTTCGTAATCGTGTTACCAAGGACAAAACGTTCAATGGTAGCAATCTTAAGTCGCATCATTTATTTCCTTGAATGTTAAGGCCACAATAGTACATTAATTTCACCTTAACTGCCCTGGATTGGTGACGGAGCTTGCAAGACCTTACTTGGATGGTCAATGGTTAAGTTCATCGATTTCAGAAAGTCGGATAAAAGTGGGCTCAAAATGGGAGGGCATCCTCTTAAGTGATCGAAAACGCAACATTCTATATTGTTTACCGTCAAGGGCGCTTATTAAGTCAAATACGATATATGAAGTTTGTCTACAAATATATTAATGCCGAAGTTTTAACGGGAAAAGTCACCGGAAAACACCAAACACACGCTCTGTAATACAATATCAAAGCATATTTTATTTCATTTCAACTGAGCGAGTCTAATTCCCTATGCGCTGATAGCCCGGGTGGCGGCAGCGAGGCCAGCGAAGACCTCCTCTCCGCTCTCTCTGATGTTGGGCACGGCGGGAATGACGAATCCTCCCTCAGCGGCCGTGGCAGGGCGGAGCTCGGGGGCGTAAGAGTACTTGATGTTGGCCACTCCCTTGGCCCAGTCCATAGAAGATCCGGCGGCCGGGTCTAAAGTTAAAGTCACTCGCATTATTAGTTGAGCTTCAAGGGCTCTATTCCGATATCTTGCGTCTATTAACTCAGGATTGTCCCTTTAACTGTTTATGAAATAAAGGCCAGGAAACACTTATCCCAGCACAAAGAGTTGGTCCTTTTTCATTATATCCACGTGTTTATAACATGTGGGGAGCACCCCCCCCCCCAAATAATTAAATAATCCAAACACATTAAACAAGGCTATCTGGCGACATGTCAGACATATCAGAGTTAAAGAAAGGGCGTTTCGCAACTAGGGATTTTTCAAATCCTGCACATATGCATAAAAACCACTTAAGGTTACCTGGTATTTCCGTTTGTCAATATTGCTGTGTTTACTAATAGCTTGTAGATATATACAAGCTAAGGCATCCACCACAGAGGCGTTATAAGAACTTTTCTTTAGAGGAATACAGGAGTTTATTAAAATGTATACAAAAATAAGATATAAATCACATAAATTCTATAGAAATGTAGGTAAATGGCTGACTTATAGCCTTGGGCCATTTTTATTTTTATTTTTGGTTTACGCATATTTTGTGGAGGAGTTGAGTGTAGGGGGACATTAAGTACTAGCCCATGTTTTCATTCCCTATCCTACGCTGTGAGACATCCTAGATACCTAAGCCCAATATATGCAATCATCGGGGACATAAACAAATGTTCACACTGTCAAATAATTACTGATATGTTAATTACCATGCGAAAAGTTCATAAATATAAGCATACATCAAAGGCAAATCTGAAAAATAGATACCCAAGGATTTTAAAGCTCAGCTTAAATCTGCAGCCAAGTGAAAGCTATAACTAGAACAAACGTATACATACACTTCTACTGGTCTATAGACTTGTACACTGCTTATAACTGCTGTTTACAGGTAGGTAAAATATAATATAGACAACTGCAGTGAGCAGGGCATCAGCATTTTCTGAACTTTTCCTGAACCTAACTGAATCTAGCTATGGGGTCATTTTTCATCATATATATATATATATATATATATATCTGCACATATTCTTAGGACAGTTTAGTGAAACTAGGCGAGTGAAAATAAATTTATAAAACACTAATTTTCAAATTATGCGAAAGTTTCATATGCAATTTATTTTAGATTTGAGGGCCAAGAATGGTTTCTTTGCTGATAAATTTTGACCCATGTCGATGCAGATTTTAGCAATTATTGGTTGGTTAGGATTACACCAGGATAGCAGGGGCTTATTTCAACTGTTGCAGCCCGCATGCGTGTCAAAATGTTACATTTCAAATTTCAACTGGCCTCGGGTTGCATTTAAATGGAACAATGACAGCAACATAGGTGGCACATTTCCTATTTAATTTTTAATCCAATGTTTTAATAACTTACCATGCATATAGATAAAAAAGATTATAAATATATATATTATATACATATTATGTATATGATTAATTATTAAACTATAATTACAATAATGATATTAAGTTTTGATCTTTTACTTGCAATCATTTTTTATTAGATTTTAATAAATGTATGACAACTGTGATTATATATATATATATATATATATATATATATATATATGTATATATATATATATATATATATATATATCACTAACAGTTATGTCATTGAGATAAACCCTCAATGTCGAAAATTATTGTTTAAAGGAGCACATAAACTAAAATATCAGAAGTAAAAATATAACTGCTCAAACCAATAACATATATATCCTCATAACAACTTAGTGGGACTACATGTATATACGGGGATAAAAGATATACTTACAAAGGATATCAGGGGGAGTACCGACGACGAATTCACGTCCATTGACAGCGAAGATAGCATCAGCAGTAGCCCGGCCAACACTCAGCTATAAAAATAATAGATAAAAACGACGAATCAGCAAAAATAAACGAACCGTTAATTACTCAAATTTCCTTACATCAAGTCGGCTGACCAAAATGTGACATGACATTATATGGACTTGTTAACAGTATCCCTGAGGAAACATTGTCTTTCGTGAGGATTAGTAAGATTTGAAAAAGACCATGCGTTATCAAAATTATAGTAGCTGTTGTTTGGATATAAGTAATTATATGTGTCAATAACAGGCTGTAGGATTTTCCCCGCAGATATAATAAAACAACACACCAATTTAAGTCGTCAAATTTAAATCATCGAATGGCCGAAAGATCTGTCAAACTTTTGAATGGTTGATATTACAATGCTTAAACATATACCTCCGGCCTCTTAGTTAAAGTGATAATAAAGGCCATAAGGAGAGGAATTGATATAGGGCTGTGGCCTGTTTTCCTCATTGCTTTGCTTTGCAATAAAATATTGTTTAAACCAATAAAGGCCATAACAATCGCGGCAAGTACCAGCAAAAGATTAAAATGTAACATTTAAATGATACAAATATTTATTTGAAAGTTTGACAGCTGAGAAAAGAAGTCCCGGCCGTCCCACAGTGCCCGACTTGAAGAGGTTCGTTTGGGGTAGAAAAACGACCTCTGGCGTAAAGGTTAGTCAGTGACAGTTGACCTTGACCCTACTGTCATCTGGTGGACATAGAGTGAACTAGAATTTAATATGTTAATCATCCTCTGAATCCTAGAATTTGGTTTTCGGATCAGGATCATCTGCGCTGCATGAGACATTGCAGAAACACAGCTTGTTTAAATTCTCAAATGGAAATATGCTGTAGTGTCTTAGGTATAGTACCCTGGTCATCAGAGAAGCTGGCCAGCATACAAACCCGACTGCAATACTCTACCCCCTCCTCCCTTTGGAGGGGGATATGGAACGTAGAAAAAAGTATTACTAATGTAAACTCACGAGTTCGTTGTAGTCACTAGGGTAGACATAGTCGTAGGCCCACGGGACGAGCCAGAGCTGGGTATAGGCGTGCATGGTGATGAACATCCTCATGTTGGCGCTGTTAGCCTGGATGTAGTCAGAAACGGCGCGGGTAGCGGGCTCAGAGAAAGGGGAGTCTCCAGGGAAGATGTCGGAGCAGGGATCGGGGCTGACACCGCTGACTGCAACAAACAGTGGATATACAGTAAAATAGGAGCGAGGATCGGGGCTGACACCGATACTGCAACAAACAGTAGATATACAGTAAAATAGGAGAATGGATCGGGATGACACCGCTGACTGCAAAGGACATGAAAGAAGCGTAGTTTATTAATCTTTATTATATTTGACGTGCCACTCGACCTTTGTCGGACAATTCCCTGTGGTTACGCCTCGGAAATGCGAGTTTTTGGTCTTGAGGTGTTTACTGTTTTTTGGACAAGTAAATCCTACGTAAGTCTTTCACCATTTTTTCCCGTAAATCATGAAAGAAAATTATTTTCGAGACTAGCGCATCACTATCTGTAAAAAAAACAGGTTAGAACGGGGAATATTCTAAAGCATAGCAATGTAGAACAACGGGGCTGACAGGAACAGACAGAACATGTGTTATTTATTGATAAATCAAAAAGGATGCATTACCGTTGCGTTTCGTTTTTCCATATGACTTGTGACATTTGATTCAAATAGGACCACCGGTAAAATATAAATGCACACTGAGACGTGAATTCAAAGTTGACGGGTAAGGAGCAGTTTAGTAGTTATATTCTTACCTCCCCACTGGAAGTCCCAGTTACGGTTGGGATCAGCGCCGATACATGATGGATCGGTGTCGGTGGGACGGCGGGTCTTTCTCCACAGGCGGTCCTATGATTATATGTATGTAAGGTAAATGAAAATGAGTAAGTATATCTAACGGATAAGTTAATGGTTTCCCGGGGGAAGCTATCTTGATATAGTTAATTAAAACAAAGCTGTTTTTTTTCAAGACCAGTGATTTTAATTTCTGACGCTGCTCTTATTCATATATATCCTTAACGGAGGAAAGATTATTATTCAACTCTGGTTTCCAGGTGATAAAACTTTAAATCTTCTCGGAGAGCTCATACTTTCCTCAATAACCGGACCTTCCCATTTAATACAATCCTGGCTGTTTATTTGGATATCAGCACTTCTACGAAAGATATACCCCTTGACGCAACCATTGATTGTTATTGTCTTAAATATTCAAAAAAAGTAACCGCTAAACTCGGCTTCTCTAGTATGACACCATGTTACCCAGTCACAAGATCCTGACGATTTCAATAGAATGTATAATATGAATTTTGTTCTTGTGCATGATCTTTTTGATTTTATATATGTCCTTGCTGTTCCCATTCACTTTAGTTACAAGCAACATAATGTGTGGAAAAAAGGAATTTGACCACTTAAAAAGTACTCATTAGTCACTCCCCATGGACAGATTTTGATAAGTTCAGAAATTATTTTTATAATGTCAAAAAAAAAATAAATAAAAAATCACATAGGATAAAAAAAACGTATATGGACATATGATGTATGTATGTACTTATGATGTACATATGTGTAAAAAAACAAATACAAGAAAAGGCAACAGATTTTCCCTGAAAATTCCTTACTATATAGAAATCGCAAACATGTAAGTAAATTTATCGAGTTAGATCTAGTTGCATATTATTCTACGTTTCATCATATATTTCTTTCTTTTCTTTACAGGTTGAAATATCATCTATTATTTGTTAAATTTGCTAAGCATAAGACTGAAGACATGCATTTAAATGTTTCATTCCTCAGTATGGAATTCACTGTGTTTAAAAGCAGATTTTAAAATCCACAAGTCACTCTTTTTTAATTATATCATATTTAAAAAATTCGGAGATTTAAAAAATCTTGACTTACACCGTCATGGGTGTACTGGTATCCGTCAGGGTTTGCCACGGGAACAACGTACCAATCAAAGCTGTCCAGCATTCTCTGAGCATCAGAGTTAGAGCTGTACTGATTCACAAGCTGTAACAGCCCAAGACATAATAATTATCATATAATCGACAAAAAAACCCTTATATATTTTCCAAAAATGTTGTCAATGCTTCATATTTCAAATCAATTCCTCATGTTTGAAATCTGATCGATTGAAATTGTAGTTAACTGCAATATAAAGTTCTTGTTCTACCCCATTTCTTTTATTACCAATGTAGAGGTGGTCGGATAAATGCAACATATGATCGGTGATTATCGAGCTATGTTAAAAAAAAAGAAAGGTCCGCTTTAGAAGTATATGTAACCACTCATAAATATTAAATTGCATATATTTTTCATAACTACAATTTGGAAGAAATGACCATGAATCCGGTAATCAAGACTTTTTATGATATATCTCTCTTTGCCACTTAAATAAGCATTCATTAATATGTACATTTCAATTTGCAACCTATGACACCTGTTTTCATCCAGCCGACGATAGATATTGACCTAAAACCTAACCCCATGTATTTTTCACTCCGATAAATACTGTGAAACCTGTGTAATAAGACCGCCACTGGAACAACATTTGTCTAAAATCTTAGGTGGTCTTATTGGACAGGTCAGTTATAACCAGTGTGAATGCATTTGGTTTTTGGTGACCTTAAAGGACAGGTGGTCTTATTAGACAGGTGGTCTTTCAGACAGTTTCCACTGTATATGACACAGAAGCGGTGTCAATGGTACATTGGATACAGTGTTTTGTGTTTTATTTTAACTTTATAAAAATCTATTGAACGGGTAACCCCCGGAGCCTGTTTTTATAATATAAGGTTAGGTTTAAGCCCTAGATCATTTCTAATACCATCTACATTATAAATGACAGTGAGTTTTGCTTTCCTACTCCTCTGAGGCCGCGCCATGGACATCCCGTTTTTTTGGTCTTAACTGCCTGGGCGATGCCATATGTGTCATAAGGGGGGTCATTTCCCATATATCGCTAATAATCCATAGAATTTCGATATTTCTCCATTACAGTGGCACCGATCAGCAATTATGTGAACAGTGCATTAATGAGAAACAATCTAGTAATTAATAATATGACGTTACGGTAGATCCCATTAACTCAAATCATCCAATTGCAGCCAAAATAATTACCCTTGCCAATAACCAAAAAAAAAAAAGTACCGAACATAAGTAACAAATTGCAAAATAATCAACTGAGAAGGTACTTAGATATTTCAACAAAAATTCAGAGAATATTAAGGGTCATAATTCATGTCTATAAATAGAACTAACCTTGTCCATCACCCACAGGCAGGTGGCGGGGGAGATCCACTCACGGGCGTGGATACCGCAGTCGAGCCAGATCTTGGGGCGGCCAGAACCTGTAGACAGCTGGAAAAAAAATGACACACACCAAATGTATATGTACATGGCCATGAAAGGGTTATAGCTTGTGGACAGAGAGGTTTAGGTTCGAATCTGACATGGCAATTTTCATTTTGGTATGAAGAGTACACAGAGAGTTGAAAAACTAACTTTTCCTGTATTGAAGTTCACTTATCACGTGTTATATTGTAAAGAAAAATACGAAACGGAGTATTCGTTATCAATATAATAAAATATCATAAATTTTAAATATGTATTCCAGGATGCCAGTACAAAATCAAATTTGAGGATAATGAGAACAAGTAATACATCTGTGAAGTGATTAATTGAATTCGGGATAGGCCATCCGCAAATAAATATATCTTTTCTGATGAAACCTGGCCTTCTGGTTAATTTATACAGGTCTATCTATAAATAAAAAAAACTCCCACGAATATTCCGTGGAATTCACCCATATTCATACAGACAAACCACGAAACATTTTTTTGTTAAAAACATGATACCCTAAACGCCTGTTCTTACCTTGGCGAGAGTGATAGAGCGGCCCTCGTAGGTGGTACCGATGCTCTCAACAGTCACTTTGTCAGAGTTGCTGGAGGCGAGCTGGGACACCCAGTTTTGTACCTGAAATAATCAAATAATATACACGTGACGTTACAAGTATGCAGCAGTGCTCCTAACAAGTGCCGGACCACCGGGATTTTCCGGTAGTTTTAACGGAGGTCCGGGCAAACAGCGTTGGTCTCTTGCACCTTGGGCGGAAGTTTGTTTTACAGGGAATGGTATAGGTTGTGTTTCGCAGGAGTGATGCAAATACTTTATTCATTGCTCAATAAAATAATAGTTAATTCAGATTTAAGCGACTCGTCGTGAATTAATAAATTACATATTGTAAAATGTAAACAAAAATGTGCCGGACACCGTTGTACTGTCTTTGAAAAATATTGAATCACCTAGTACCTGTGGTATGTAATTGATTAGTGTTTTCGCATATCACATGATTTAACTTCTACAGGTAAAAGAGGATTCGGAAATGAAAAGAAAACAAATGCCTTTGGCGAAACACGATGTTTCCAATTATAAATAAAAACTGCTGGAAAATTATATTGGACAAATAACTACGAGATGTCTTTGGCTTAGGTATGTGATGTGTAAACAAAGCATGGTTTAGAGGCTTCATATTGTGGATAGCAAAGCATATCATGTATTTTAATTAAGTACCTTGCGGTGTCAGCAGTTTAAGCATTTTACGATAAAATCGTGAATAAAATATTTTCATGCCAAAGTGTTTCCCTGACTTTTTATATACACACAAGAATTGTAACAACATTAATTGCTGTGAATTGGGAACTTTATCAAGGAGACCTCAAGATATCATAAATCGATAGCCTCATTTACTTTTATTTTCAGTCACAAGATTACACAAGATGCACAACATTTGTTTATTTGCCTTCCTTTAACAGATATGTGTGATTTTTTGACCGTAGAACTAAATTAGTTACCTCACTGTACTCCAGGTAGCGCTCGGGGGCGTCCAGGGGCATGCCTTCGGTACCGTAAAGAGCCTTCTCAGTCTGTTTCATCTGGAGGTTCATTTCAGCTTCGGCATCGATCCAGCTATCAGTGAAAAGATTTTTTTTTACCTATTCCCTAGGATTAAGTATAGTTTCCGGCATAGATTGACCCAACTATATGGGGTGTATGCTTCGTGATAAAGGTTTGCAAATATCAAACCCTATTAAGGCTTTTCAACATTCTTTTGTAAATGAAAATTTTTATGCGATACACATCTGGGAAAAAAAGGCTTTATAAATTAAGTAAATTTATTTATTTATATATTTATTACAAAAAGGTTGGTGTCTCAATCACCACGCGCATCAATATTAAACATCTCGCATCAAAATATTTTATTTTGCTTTTCCATCCATAGAAGTTTGCCGATATTTGGCTCCAGCTGCCTCGATATTTTTTCAAGAAGATAAAAAATGATTCCAAAAATGTTGTCCTTTGTTATTATGTGTTTTTGTATCTTTAGGTAAAATGATCCTGTTATTATCATGCCTTCACCTAATAATATGAAATTTACATTGAAAGCCTAGAATAAAAGTTTACCCTTGGACATCAGTGTTGATGACCTCGTGGTGGATGTTTCTAAGGTAACGAAGGAAGGTGGGAACAAGGTCGGGAGCGATCACCAGCTCAAAGGCTTTCAGGCCCTGAGGGTCTGACCAGAAGATGACCTGTCCAGAGGAAAACACGGGGACATTTATAATAATAATATATTTTATTAAAGTGTACCACAGGCAGCGGTTATACACTACAGTCGTCCCAGGAATCTTAACCGCTGCTTGGTATGGCAAGGTTTTCCGTGCAGGAACACCAGGGTGCGCACAGAACACATAATTGTAATCAGACCACTGAGAGCATGGTATAAATTTTAAACATGCGACACCCGCTCTCTTGGGTCTGACCAACGAGAGCTTGTGTCCCAGTGTTGGACAACTGCAGTGTATATACCGCTCGTGAGGGGCGTATTAAAGGTACAACATGTAATATTCGCAAATAAAATTTAAAAAATTGTGAAATTCACTTCTATTCTCAGAATGCTTATGGAGCACCTCTCACTATAAAGAGTATAAGCGACAGTATATATAGGCAGTTTACTTAAAAGAAATTAAGTATTAAACAATTGTCTTATGCATGTGCGGCAAATAGTGTAATTCCATTCATAATATCTGAATTATTTAGCAGGTATTTTGAGTTTTCACTTTCTGATATTGTTTCAATATTATCCCCATTGTTCAAAATTGCAACAACAAATAAAATGGGATCGGAGCAAACCGTGTTTTTCACACGTTAAGAGAAATTGCGTGGTATCCTCGACAGTGCTGGAGTAACATGCTTGATATATTTTGTCGTGTCGTGGACTCGTGGGATATTACGGTAATGTCATCTTTCTACTTAATATAAAACTTTATATAAAATTATGCATACGATCAGAAAGATTGATTTTAGATATATGGATTTTGCCCATTGTGCTGCTTTGAATGAAGAACTCTACTGAAAGCATTATAAAACCACTAAGGTCAGCTTGTTATTGGTTGAGTTTCAAATTCTGTTCATCTGCGTTTCCATTAAAATCGTAACATTGAAACCATGCAAAGAATGCACCTGATACACTTGAACATAGAATTGCTTCAATGTTATAACTGTGACCCTTGATTAACGTTGATGATCTGATAGTCAAACCTGACGTTTTTTCAAACGTGCTTTCGCAGAAAAATATCAGCAGGAGATTTTATCAGTTTACATAATATTTAAACTGCCATATTTTTGGATTGTTTGTAAGGATACGCAACTATGCATTGGTAGGGGGTACTAACATACTAAGTTTTATTCAAACATGTGTAATCGCAGAAAAATATCAGCAGGAGATTTTATCAGATTGCATAATATTTAAGCTGTCGTATTCTTTTTTTTTTTAATAAAAATGATAGAAATAAAAACATCCTAAGTTTGAATCTCGCGAACATAACGCCTAACAACAGTATACTGACCTGTCTGTCACGTAGGAAGAGGTTACTGAGTTTGGTGATGGCGTCCACTTCTCTCTGAGAGCGGAATGGACCCATCTGGATCAGCTGGTATCTGACAGGACACCGAAGTAAATTAAAATCTAAAAAACACTTGATCTGCCAGGCCATCAATAATTATATCTCCACTCTGTCGTGTGAAGCAATATTAAATTCCAAGTCTCGGTAGGCTCAACTGAGCCTTGTTTCATAATTAGTTCTGTAATTTGCCACCAGGTGGCACTTAGTAGGTGGAGTATGTTATCGATTGGGCCAGTCTAGGAACAGTGCCAACATCATGATCATTACATCCATTTTAATGCACGTGATCACATTATAGAACTATGTCACTCTTTGTTGCCAAAAATGATATAACACATTGGTTGATCAATTACATTAATAACTATTTAGTTTTTCTATATGGCATTTCATTTTCAAATGATCTCTGAATCTAAGATTTTACCGTACCGCAAGAAGTAACATTCACATGTGTGGCTATATTCGTTGTTATATCTTTCTTTATGGCTAATAGCAGAAGTGAAACATAGAGTGACTCATATATTCTTAAAGGAGTAGATTTGACCGATAATTTTGACAGGTAGTTAACATAAACGAACCTTGATTCAGGTCTAATTTATCAAATTTATTAAACTTTCTGCTGTCATTTACTGCTCAATTTTTAACCTGTCATTCTCGTGTACTTTAAAAATTTATATAAATAAAGCCGTTATATAAAAGGATTAAGAAAACAACAAATGTACGGAATTAATACCCATAATGCACAGCTTTACTTACCCGTCATAACGGATTTTTGCCGCGGCAACTGCCAGAATGAAACACACCACCGCTGTCCGGAACATGATGGATGCTATAGGAAGGGAACCCGCTGCTGTCCCTTTATATACTACAGGCTGACCTTTGTGGTGACCACCACACCTCTAATGTTCACCTGTTAGTTCCCTGTACGTGTCTTGATCGAAGGCTAACTTTATGATACGTGCCACGTGACTCCGCCTATATAGGTACGTGTGCAATCACGTGGGGATGATGGTGATACCAGAAAATTTAAATGTTCAGCACCTTCAGTTGGAGAAAAATTATTATTATAGGTCAGTTAGACCATTCGCTACCTATTCTTTTATCCCGGGAAAATTATATATTATGAATTGATTCCTGTTTTTCTCGGAAGAATGAGAGTTCTCATTTTTCCCAGGAAGAATCTGAATCTTCCCAAATTTTATTTCTTCCCTCGACACATATGTCTTCCCGGGAAAATGAGAACTCTCATTCTTCCTAGGAAAAACAGGAATCCTTTCATAATATTCCTTATTTCACAATTTGCTTTCTTAAAAAGAATCAAGATAAACATAATTTTTATGATAAAAATAAGAGTTAAAACATGAACTTACTCCTGTTCTTATTTTCAAATCTGAATTCCAGTCTATCCTGGGAAAAACTAGAATTCTCAACTTTCCAGGGAGAGGCTGAAATTCTCATATATCCATAAGAAGAATGAGAGTTCTCGTTTTTTGCCCAGGAAGAACAGAAATCCTTTCAAACCATCTCTGATTCTCATTTTTCTCTGGAAGAATGGGAATTCGGTGAATCTGGATCTTCCAAGATTCTCATTCTTCCATATATATATATATATATATATATATATATATATATATATATATATATATATATATATATATAAATATGGCCGATGCAAAAGGACTCCGGTAGGATATCGCGCATTTTATAACAAAGGTAATGAACAATTACACCTAATACTTACACCGACAGGTGTGCTCTTTTAATATGGCAAAATATATACCCAAGATAGAACTGGAAAATGTTTTGTATAATCAAAGCTAAATGTTGACCTGCAGGGGCGGATCCAGGATTAAGGAGGAGGGGTCCAACCCAGGAGGACTAATGAAAACGTTGTAAAAAAGGTCCCAAGGGTCCGGAAAAGGGGCCGGGGTCCAGGCCGGAAAAATTGGTCAGAAACCCTTAAAAAAGGTTGCGGCGGCTGTATAAGGTCCGGACCCCTTGGACCCCTCCCCTGGATCCGCTTCTGACCTGCCTTAGTTATTCATAGAATGTATGGGTTTCCTGACTAACTCTGCAGGGGACATATAAATGAACTGCAGGTTAACTCCTTAGAAGAATTCTTATAACGCTCCTGTGACTGGTACATAAATCGTGTTTATCCACAAATTATGCGTAAACACGGTACGTGTGTCCAGGTTAACAAAAAAACTCTGACAAAAGGTATACGATTATACCTGTGTAGAAGTTTTAAGGTCACTAGTTATTTTTTTTAGAACATGAATGTGAAGCAATTTTTTTTTACATTTACAAAACTTGTTGTTGTACATGGTCCGAGAACTCGAGGGATTTTATTTGATTATATTCGGATGCAACAGTTTATGGGTTATTCCTTTATGACAAATATATGGGAAATGCGAATCTGAAATTTTTATTAACCTATCAGTAATCGTTTTTAGAAAATAAACAGCTGAGAATAGGGATACCCGTAAGTATGCAGGACACGAAATGCAAATATCATAAATACAACACATAGCGATTTTCTCAGGTCATAAATGAACAATCCTACTGGCCTAATGCGAACCTGTGAAGTGGGGTATACATCAGGTATAATGCTCCGATCATAACATGCTTGAACATTACTTGAAAAGTACTTGATGATTTCAAGAAAATGTGTGACATGCACATGTACAATGCAATAACTTAACATTTTAAACTCAAGTACAAGCACCAATTACACAAACTTCACTCCTAAAATACTGGCATGGGTGTAAACAACACAAAATGATTGTAGGTGGCGCCTCCAGTCTTGTTAATGAGAAAGCCATCAAAGATGTATGGATATGTAAAATTCCAGGCAGATACTTCAAACCAATGTTGAGCTATGTGCACAGACGTATGAAACCCAAAAGAATTGTAGGTGGCGCCACAAGTCTTGTATAAGACAAAGTTATCCGAAATGTATAAATATCAGGATGATATATCAAATCCCTCCTGAGAAGTAAGCAGGCACATACACTATGCAAAAATCATTGTAGGTGGCAATACCAGTCTTGTGTACGAGAAAGCAATCCAAGATGCATGGACAAGTCAAAATTTTAGGCCAATACATCAAACTTCTCTTGAGACAGGTGCACAGGGCTTACCAAGCTCAGCTCAGGCAGGCAGTTGGCCCGAGTGAACCGGAACAATTTGGTAGCTGCAGCTACTGCACTGAGTGAACACTTGACCTGCACTTGGCTGTACTGACTGAACTCTTGACCTGTTGCCTATCCTGATACAGTTGGCAGTCTGCCAAAGCTATAAATAGATCAAGACTGACCTTTGGCCTGTTGTCAAATCTGAAATAGTTGGCAGTCTGCCAAGCTGTTTATAGATATAGACACAATCATGACATTATGGTAAATCTGCTTACACATACTGAAAGACTTTGGCTAAAATGCTTTTTTTTCAAGCTGGCATATCCATAAGATTTTTTTTTATCAAAATGTTTAGCTTTGTTTGCTAAAGTATCTCACAGTCTTTTGATTGTTAGAGAACCAATAATTCTGCCAAAAATCATTTAAGTTAACTTGAACAAAGGCCACCGTAGAATATCTTATGAGATTGTTACGTAAGTTGAAACAACAGTTTTGTAAAGGAGACTTTTGCAGCCCTCATTTTGATATAGGCTCACTTATAACCACAAGACCAACATTCAAAGAACTTAATCTATTCTTATACAATTGAAAAAACCCTACCCTAGGATAATTCTTGTGAAAAATTACACCATTCAGCTTGACAGTTTCATCATAAAACATTTTTGAGCTGAAAGAGGCTAAGAGTACGAGGGTTTTGCCCGTAAAAAAAATGATCGATGTCGGTGGAGCCACAAAACCTTAGTTTCAAATATGAGTCATGAGACCAACATTTGCCAAAAACTTGGTGATGCTAGCTCCTGTATATGCTTATTTCGCCAAAGAATTAGTTCAAATTCCTGTAACTCAGCCAAAATTCATCAAACTCTGGGACCTTTTCTGTGAAATATTGAACAACTTGGCTGAATGATTGAGGAGTATAAGATTTCCAAAGGTTTTCAAGCTTTTCCCCGTAAAATATAAGTTGATGCAGGTGGTGCCACAATCCACAAACTCAATCCAACAACATTTGATATGTGACAGATTTTGCTTAAAATTTGGGGTTGCTAACTCCTGCTATTCCGGAGAAATCTTAGGTTAATGTACTGAAGACCGATGACACCCGTACAAAAAAGGTCGATGCTGGTGGCGCTACCTATACCTCAATTTCAAATATGACTCTTGTGACCATCATTTGCATAAAATTTGGTGATGCTTTAGCCGTTTCTGATATTGTAATATTAATGATAAAATGACTAAGTTCAGCTTCCTGTAACCCGGCCAAAATTCACTAGACTAGAACCATTCGAACAACATTGAGAGAGATTGTTTAAGGAATTATTTCTGTCAAATAATTAAACAGTTTAACTGGACAGTTTCCGAGATGAAGATTTTTTAATGTTTTTTTAGCTTTTTTTTCTCATATAAAATCTAAGTTAATGCAGGTAGTAAAAAATAAGCAAAATCTGATTAAGTTCGACATGTAACTGATTCTTCCATAAAAGTTGGTGCCTTTAGCTCCACCGGTTAGGTACGGATAAGTGCGGACGGTGGACGGACGACGCCGCGCCATCGCATAAGCTGACAGGTTCGCTTTAAAGGCAGTCTTTTGAAATATAAATCTAGGTTTCTTTTTCCAAGAAACTTGGTGGTTCTATTTATAAATTTAAATCTCTGGTGGTCATTTTGAAATCCAAGATGGCTGCCATCAAAATCATGTTTTTATAACTTTTCATCAAGTTTCTCCTACAGCATAATTATAAATTAAACAAGACTCAAAATATAATAAAATCCACAAAGGATTATTTAACGTTGATTAAATGATACATTTCGATGCAAAGATAATTATGATGTATAAGAGGCACTGAGTAAAAAAGAAACATTTTTCCCTTTTCGACACATTTTGTAATATTTGGCTTTGTGTGCCTCCCAGGAGCCAAAGAAACAGGATTTGTTGTCTATACCTACATGTTTTAAGATAAATAAATGCAAAGAAGATATTATTTGCAGGAGTCATTTTAGACTATTTTTTAGACTCTAGTTTGACAAACTTTACAATGTTTTGCTTTTTTTGCCTCCTATAAGTCACAGAAAAAAAAATTTGCAGTCAATATCAGCGTTTTTTAGGGTCAACAAATGCAAGTAATGAATGATTGGGCGAATCCATTCTTGGAATTCAATATGGCACCCATAAAATATATTCCAATAACAATGTTTAAAAGGTGCTATAATGTTTATGATAAGCTTCTAAATACTTGTAATGTTGACAAAAGACTCTACTAGGAAGAACAATATTTATGTATACTTATTTATTTTTACATGGATTTTACATATTTTACAACTGATTATAATAACTCAGATGGCGGCGTTCAGTCGTCTGTAGGGGTTGAGGAAACCTGAAGACCAGGAGAAAACCACTATTGTCATACATTTGTCTGTTGTCATACATTTGTCTTATGTCATACTATAATCTTAATATAATCTTTAAATTAGGCTACGGATGATGACTTAACACAAAAAATAACATGTGACCTGGCACACCAAACTGAAAGTCCGTCTCTATGGAAACGAGACATTTCCTGTATCGTATACAAGTTGACTATCGTCCTTTTACCCATGCTAGCCATGTTTGCATTCATGCGGTCATAATTTCAATAAACATGCAGAGGGGTTTACCAATATGCTGAGTGAAACCAATTTTTCTCGCACATGGTATAGGTGTTCTTAGAAAGTATACCAAAATGCTAACGATTGGTCTTCTTTTTTTTGTGAAGTGACAGCGTACTTGTAAGCAATGAGCCGTTGTCATAAATGACGAAAATCGGTCCTCGATGTAGGATATAAAGGCACTCTAACGCGCAGTATGCTACTCGTAGATTCTCTAATGTTAGAGAGCAGTAATGGCGCTACTTTTGATTCGTGTTAATTAAAATGTGATTTCACCATGGCATCTGTTACTTAACAATGTTTCATTAAACTATTATGTAAAGTGTAATCTTTAACATTTCTCAAACATAGTTTAGTCGAAGCAATCTTCCTCAATTTAAGATTTAACACTTGAATAACTTGCTGTCTCCTCAGACAATTTTCTATTTTTTTCGTTGCTTTCGTGGCGTCTATTTCCAAGAATCTTTATAATTCTCTGTGGAAACTGTGCGCACTCAACCCAGTTGATGACATGACCTTTGCTTGTCAGTAACCAGCCTTGCTTCCCTATATATACGCTTTTAACAGACCTGCCCGTTTCTATACGACGCTACATGGCTGGTACGCAGAGGGTTTTCCTTGAGAATTCTCTAACATGGTGGAAAGCTGCTCGGGTTTATTCCTTGGACCTGTTCCAAAAGGATATTCATGTTTTTCCTAATATATGCATTCCATTCCATTTACTAGTGAAGGATTCAGTGGCAGAATGGACAGCAGCTGGGACTTTCGCCGAGTTTGCCAATAGCATTCACAAACCCATGTTTCTTCATCATTCGACCAATTAAGCTCTCAGATCCTGTGAATGCGTGAAGAGCAGGCAGTGCTTATATAACTGATTTATCCAGATTCTCCACAAGTTGGAGTCATGTATTTGGAAGATTCAACTTGTCGATCGATGTGTTCTGTTGGTGCGCCCGTTAAAAAAATAATGTTCTAAAGAAGACCATGTAAAAGTTCTGAAGTGTATCTTTGTCCTTTTTTTCTGTGTAGCCAGTGCGTTCAGTACCAATGAAAATCTCTACTGCCAAACAACGAGCTCAGATGTCCCAGGTGACATAAAGCTAGATCTGCTTCATTGCACAGAGATAGAGAAATGGTTGAAAATGACGACCCACCAGCTGCCCCTTATGTGGATACTCTGTTCATGTTCCACCACTCCAGGATCTGCCAGATATCTATGGTGATATAGCCGAGATGATACTCATCACGCATTGACCAATCAACGTCAAATAATCAAGTGTTGTTTTGTGCTATTTTAGGCCGGTTTAGTGTTTTTTAGGCTGTAGGAGAAACTTATAGTGGTACATTGATGAAAACGTTAATTAAAACGTGAGTTTGTTGGCAGCCATCTTGGATTTCAAAAGAAAAAAAACAAAGTTTGTTGGGATAAGAAACCTAGATTTAGATACAAAAAAACCTGTTTTTATATAATTTATGATCTGAGAAATCGTTATATGTTGATTTCATGATATTTGCATTTTCTGATCTTCATACTTACGGGCACCTCTCTCCTCATCTTCTCAGCTATTTTATGAGAAAACGGCACCGAAAGGTTAATAAGAATTTCATTTTAGAATTCCCCATATATTGGTCCTATAGGAACAACACATAAAACCTTTTGCATTCAAAAACAAAAATAAACTCCCCAAGCTCTGGGACCAATATGTTTTGATTAACCATCTGACAGGGTAAATTTTAATGTGCTATTAACCACTGTTTGTGTAGCTGTTAATGGTAAATGGGCAGTTGTAACTGTGGATTTAAGCAGTTCTAAAATGTATAGTTTTCTTCCAGGCGATCAGATCACCAGGGTGGGCACAGAGCAAAAAAATATCCAATGAAAGCGCAGTAGCACCCTGTGCACTTGGCGCATTTCATTGTGCATTTCAAGACGACACATAAAAAAGAGTATATTTACATTAGGTGAGGAGAGAAATGTTCCGTGGCCGAAACGTTGTAATCAGACCAAAAGAGAACGGGTGTCGCACGTTCAAAATTTGGAGCTGGATGCACAAAGCAATACAAGGCTATCATTGGTCTAATTTTACTTCTTTACTCTGTGTCCATCCTGGTGGTGTAACCCAGACAACCTTGCTATACAAAGCAGCGGTTAGAAACAAAAAGAAATCTGGGACGACTGCAGTGTATAACCGCTGCATGGGCAGCGTACCGGCCACATGCTATCACTACATATTTACAAACAAGACAACAACTATTATGAAATGTTCAAGATAATATCTATATTATATACCGATAATTAAATTTAAGAATATCAAGTATTTAAGAAGATTATCCTTATAACATTAAGGTAACACTTTATGGGCATAAATTTCATGGAAGAGACAAAGAAACAGAATACCTATATTAAGTATTCACCGAACTTCAGATTTATTTTAGGATCTCAGAATGAAATCTGTAACACACATTGACATGATTAGGTTGCAGACCCTTTCCATGTTGCCATCTGGGGAGAGAAGAGTGAACTACAATTTTGTATTATTTCTGATTTTAGCCATATGGACTCTTTTCCGTTGGCATCTTTGAGTAGGGTCAAGATATTCTAGGGACCCACCTTGTAAAGATTTATGATATCTGATGTCTATTTCTTTTTTGCCTACTCTTGTAACTGACGTCTATTAACTAAATATATTAATGATGTAACCTGCTTAAAAAAATAGGTCAGAAAACGCCGAACAAACGGGACAGGCTATTCGTTTTATTTATATCCAGATGTTTATAACGGGGGGGGGGGGGAAATAATCCAAACACACCCAAGGGCGCTTTGTAACTTTCAGCTTCTGCACATATCGCAAGCAACCACCTGAGGTTACATGTTGTTTTACTGTTTGTAAATATTAGCGCATATACTGTGTTTACCAACAGCTTATAGATAAACAAGCTTTTACATCTGCCACGGAGGCGTTATGAGATCTTTTCTTGACAGAATTGCCATTCATATATGCAAAGTAATCTCATTTAATTTCTACAGATAAAGCAGGTGAAGAGCTGGCCTTAAGTAGACACAGTTTTGGAGTTACAGGTCCGTATAGATTTAGCGACGCAATCAATAATACATACAAACTGGCATACATAAAGACAGACAGGCATACGTACTCACGAGCAGGCATACGTACAGACAGACAGGCATAAGTAATCACAGACAGGCACACATACTCATAAACAGACATACATACAGACAGACAGACAGGCAGGCATACAGACAGACAGCATACAGGTAGGTAGACAGGCAAACATAGAAAGACAGGCATACATACAGACAGAAAGACAGGCATACGTACTCACAGACACATACGAAATGTGACATCCTCATCTCTTAGAGAGGTAATAACATTGACGAGAATATAAAAATTGGGTCCTGAGGCAGAAGCACCACCCCCCCCCCCCCCCCCCAAAAAAAAAAAAAAATAGTCAACAGAGACTGGAAGAGAAAATAAGTTTTCGGAATAATTTCAGAATAAGGCTTAGATGGAAGGGCTCCTTTCAATACAGACATTTCACTAAGAAAAAAAGCTCAGAGCACAGCAAAATCATCAGCACTTCATATGTTGAGCCATATGTCATTATTTAGGTCATGAAACGAATAAAAATGTGTTAATCTCATTTAAAAAGTACAATAATTTAAAAAAAAGTGTCAAGTGCACAGCATTCATACCAAGGAAATGAGAAAACCACGGGTTACATTTCATTATTTATTAATAAAAATAACTATATATATATATATATATATATGATGCATGCAAAGGTCACAGACATGTACAAATATTTTCCATATAAATATGCACACGCTCAGATATATGTCCATATTTTTCTTTATTTTACTGTACTCATTATTTATCATCATGGCAAGATTACATAACTGAGCGCTATGACATGAAGCACAGTACAGTACAATACGTCACAAGTCACTGCGATAGAGATCGCCCCCCATCCCGTCCCGTACGTAAACGTTCCTCCTATAATATTCATCCTTCAAATAAAGCAGCAGGATTAATATAGTGTCACCTCTAAGCATCTGAGGGACTTCCAGTGGAACTTGTGCTATCATGGATGGTCAAAATTTCATACAGAATACAAATATAAACAGTACGAGCACGGGTGGATTCAGGAAAAGGGGGGGGGGGGGGGTCCAACATAGGAGGATTAATGAAAAACCTAAATAAAGTCCCCAGGTCCGGAAAACGGGGGTTGTTTCGACCCCCCCCCCCCCCCGGTAGATCGGGATGTGTATGGTTGACTGATACTTCTGGCTTGCAAAGATAATGGCAACTAAAAGCTTTTAGATGTGTGTGATAATATATCTCCGAATATTTCCACTGAATTTCACACATTTCCTGGTTTGAATATATGAGCTTGGTTAAAATTAGATGTAAGCTCGCACCAAATTTTTTGAAAGGTGCACTCTTTCTAGCATTTGGCAGGTTTTTTTTTTACTGGTTCTCCACCAGAGGGCTGTATGTTCATGCAATTCCGACCCTTAACCAAGCGCCATGTGCAAACAGTAAAGTCACATGCAAAATGCTACATTGCATTTCATTTTAATAGTGTATATACTGTTCTGTTAAGGCCATGCACACCTTGCCCTTTGCAGTAAAGATCCCGTACAGTGGCTTATACTAATATCCATAAATCTGATGAAGTATAAAACTGTTAAACTGGGTTTATAAAATTAATACATCCTGTAAATGTGGATTTTGATATAATTCTCATGTTTTGTATGCTCCAACAGATAAAATTTAAATTTTTCAGGTAAAAAATTAAAATGGAGTAAAACAATTATGTATTTTTTTTAACATAAAATCACCTAATTAAAATAAATACTATTAAAATAATACCATATATATATCTGCACAGAATATTAATAATAACCACATACTGAATAAACATACAAGTACCTAAAATTGTGTATATAACTAAAATAACTACAAGTGTATCTCTCAGGTATTTAAAACACGTCTGTGACACACATTTTTTAATGGTAAAATCCTGAAAAAAAACTATTCAGGAGCATACTTTATCACATTTGTTTAAATTACACAAGCCCATCACAGATATCAACATACTATTACAGTCAAATGTTGAAATTTGAGTATATATCCACTTGTAATCCAGAACTTCATCCGAATCCATTACCCTTATGAGATATCAAATAATTAATTTTTAAATAAATCTGTGAGACGGGCAATAATCCAAAAGAAATACTTGTTCTAAAATTATTACAAAATAATATTACTTATGAGACAGGCAGGCAAAAAGATTTGATTTTTAGTAATGCAGTATTAAAGATCTTAAATATTACAGGCATTAGTTCACGTAAATTGTTACAGATTCAGTGTAATTGTATGACTGTACAAGATCATTAGTTTGTATGTTATTTTAGAAACTCACAATAGCAGACTCTTAAACTATAATGCCTTTTTATAATCTTGCCATTTATAAATACTGTATTGATCATACAACTTCATGACACAAATTTTACTTAAGTCCTAAAGGCAAGTACATCTTCACTTTCGTCAAGTTTGTACCATCTGGATGACAGAAATTCATGGGTACTAGAAATTTACAGCACCTCTGGACAAAACCATTGCAATATTCAATAGCACAGTGGCAGAAACAGCATGATAGAGTGTGACTACTCAGTAACTTATGATACTGCAATGTTAGAGTGTGACTACTCAGTCACCTCAAATACTGCAATGTTAGAGTGACGCTACCGAGTCACCTCAGATACTGCAATATTAGAGTGTGGCTACCGAGTCACCTCAGATACTGCAATGTTAAATTGTGAATACTAAGTCAACTCAGATACTGCAATGTTAAAGTGTGACAACTCAGTCACCTCAGATACTGCAATGTTACACTGTGACTACTCAGTCACCTCAGATACTGCAATGTTAGTGTGTGACTGATTCTCAGTCATCCAGATACTGCAATGTTAGAGTGTGACTACTCGGTTACCTCAGACACTGCAATGTTAGTGTGACTACTCAGTCACCTCAGATACTGCAATGTAAGTGTGACTACTCAGTCAACTCAGATACAGCAATGTTAGAGTGTGACTACTCAGTCAAATCAGACACTGCTTGAAGTGGCTAAATCACTAATTATTATAGCCTATATTAGCACCTCTCTATGCGGAATTGTTCTTCTTTCACAGAAGTGTAAAATTGGTAACTTCCTGAAAACCTGGAAATTTAACTAGTTTCTGTGAAACTGTTATACTCTAGCTTTATAGTGTAAACTGAGATTTCAGTGGGACTCTGAAAATGAAGAGTTAACCTGATCACAGGAATTATTTCACATGAATCTCAGCTTTGTGCGGCCACAGAAAAAATGGGCGTTCCCATAGTCCCTAAGATGGACAAATCAGGCATGCAGGCTTTTAGTTTGCAATGACATATTTCGCTGAAAATATATGATATGCTGGACAATTTGTGAGTATATGTACATAATCTCTCCAGGCTACTGGTAATTTTGTGAATTCTTTAACCTGTAAAACATTAAGAATTTACCATAACAATGTATTATTATTGCACATGCTAGTGGGTATACAGAGTACTTTTATATCACAAGGCAACAGATTATGAGGATAATATTATCTACCAACATGCACTAGAATGGCGTCATAAATGGGACTGCTGTTTTAGGCCATGGGAACTCCCAGAAAAATGTGCACCATTGTCCAGGTCAAACACGGACAAGTTTAGCGGGGGGACATCCTTGTGTCTTTCTGGCCGATATGGTATATACCCGTTGAGTTTGCTCTTATACTGTCTCTGGTATTCGCAAAGAGTTCCTGTTGAACGGAAAGACAGTACTTCTTCATCTTCCATGTTAATACTGAGGCGGTTAATGTTGTCCATGCTGCCACCAGGACGTGGCGTACCCCACGAGCTGCTCACAGAGAGCCTCAGGGGATTTAGGCCAGCCTCCATGGCACTTAAATACGAACCATCCTGGTAATGCTGCAGTCCAATTTGAGTATCGCTGTGGGAAAATGAAGCATGTTTTTTAATGCCCAGACGGGCACCCCCCTGCAGGTAGGCATGAGTTGTGCATTCTAGCGGGATTTCATGCAGTGATTCACCGGAATCGGAGCTATCGTATCCAGAGTTATCGGTTGGCTGCTGTATCTGCAGCGTAGGCAGTGTGCTGTTAGTGAAGGAATGAGATGGCTTAATCAGTCTGGCTTGGTAGCCTTTAGGCGTGTATGGTGGAAGAGGACCTGCAGAATAGACAAAGCGGAAGCAGGGATTATTAACAGCGGCATGCACCCATCACCTTATAATCAAGCTTCAATATATACATAAAATGATCATATGATTTAAAAGCAGGAGAGGAAAAATCATCCAAACATTTTTATATAAATGCCATACCAAAAAAGGTAATTGTTCGTCTTAATTACTGCTCCCATTTTCATGTATAATTATTTTGGTGAGTGACCACAAAGTCCTTGGTGTTAATTGCTATTATTTTCTAAGTCATTTATAAAAAAAATCATTATAAGTGTCATAAATAAAAATTTTCATTCAGATAGATATCAAGTTGTCACTTTTTTTATCATTTCAAAATATTTTACATATTTTTTCTCAACCAGCAAAACTTTCATTTAAAATGATTTTGCCATCCATGATAATTTTTCTGGTTCAGAATATTTTTTTGCAGTCTTTACTGACTGGATAAAGATAATTGATGAAAATGCTGTTAACCCAGTCTTATCAGAATCATCATGCCCCATGGTTAACTGTCGATATAAATCTGGTGTTCACAAGCAGGAAATCTCTCAAATGACTCGTTTTTTTTTAAATAAAATTATTTGGATGACTGGCCTTCACTTTTAAGTTAACACAGAAGTGACCTCCACCAAAAACAATATCAGGTGTGTATGTCACATATAAATGATATGCAAGGTGAGCTGTCAGTTACAAATGAAAGAATCCTATCTGGATACATCCATCAAAGGTTTACAATATAGTTGATAGGATTACCCTAAGATGTAACCTGTTCTACTTATGTCATTCAAATACTTTCATTAAATATGAAAAAAAAACTATGTATTTTGGGCTTAGGAGCTTGAATTTTATAGAACCCCCTTTTTTCTAACTCTGCATGCAACATACTTAACAAAAACATTACAACACCACTAAGAAATACATAAAGATAAGATCTGACAACAAATCTAAGCAAAAATGACATTATAAGTAATAAAACTGGAATAAAGATACTATCACTTCCTTATAAGGTTTAAATGCCCTGGCATTTAATTTCATTTGTACAAATTAAAGTAGAATGTGTAAGGAATAGAAAATTATTATAGCTACTGTTACTCAATAGGGAGAAATACAGACAGAACATGACATTTTAAAATTTGCGCGAGTTTGGCCCTGGAAATTTTAGGATATTGGTCATTTAAGTTAAAGAAATAAAATTCTTTCTACTTGTTGTTTGGAATCGCATATTTAGGACTAAGATCAAGATATGAGAAAAACAAATTCCATACTGATTCCTGGTCAAATGGATAAAAAAACATTTTTTCCAGCCTTCTGCTTCTTATTTACATTTGGAAAAAAAACAATGGCAGATCTATATAATTTTACCCTGGTTTTGAAATGAACTAGAAATTAAGCCCAGAATGGTCACAAAACATTTTGTTTTTCATTTTGTGTACCTTCATTCTCGTGATCTTCCACTGTGATATCAGATGCAACAAGTCCCTGTCCCAGGCCAGCTTCACTGGCTATAATTTGGGGCAGTTTAAATTTATTGAAGGGCACTGGTTTGAGCACTTCTCCGTCATCGCTCTTGGCGGAGCTCTTAATTAACGATGCAGTGCGTGCCAAACTATCTGTTTCAGACCCAGCTCCAGAGTCAGTTGTGACATCAGCCCCATCTGGTGGTAGAAACAGAAACAAAATGCAAAGTTCCACAGCAAACACACACACTGGTGAACAAACTCTAGTGCAAAACACAATATAACCAATCAACACCAAATATATCTAATTAATTCATAATAATATAGACTATTAATTAATATAGAGGATCATTCACAAACATCACAAATACATTTCACATATTAGTTTATGCAAATTTGTGTACAATGATAAAACTGCTGTGAAACAGGACATGCTGAAAACCGGCTCCAAACACTCTGAAACCAGTGGCCATAACATGCACAAGGACAACAAACACACTCCAGGCAACTCTGATGATTGTCAATGTCATTATCCTTACCCCAGCCTGTGGACTTTTAAAAGTATTTGTGGAAGAAAGAACAGACAGTTCTTAGACACTCATGAGAAGTGAATGTAGGATTAAAGAAATTGTGTCTAACCAATGCCAAATCCACTCAATTCTCAAGTAAACCATCATTTTGTGACCTCATCAACCTTTTGAAAGACCTATTTCACAAGTAGGTCCATCATTTAGGCATGCAAAAATTAAAGTTGAGGTTATATGTTTATGACAGTCTAGATTTCTCATATGGTCAATTTCACCTTAAACAAGTAAATATCTCTCTTTTTTCAACTACTGGAATTACTTTATTGTATTTACATGACATCAACCAAATGGCAGTTTTCTATCTTCTATGAACATAGGAGAAAAGTTGTTAACCACAAATAAAACATAATAAGAATAATAAAATATATTACTTTAAAATAACTTCCTGAGAAAATAATCAGTGCTGCTACTCAAAAAAAAGTAAAGCACAGCAGATACGAGTAATAAAGAGAGATGAAAATATCCATAAAAACCATCCCCTGTGCTGATTATTGGTCATTAATAAACAAACTCAGTGTCAGTTTATCAAGAAACACCCTCACTCCATGCTTTAGTATACTACCTTGTTCATGATTTGGAGCATGGGTTCTTGGCCAATTCTTTCACCGCTAGGGATTCAATAAATAGTTCTCATAAATCTACCTTGGGAAACACATTTATATCTGCACAAATTCCAATTGATAAAACAAAAATATAGAAACTGTGTGATAATTATGTGCTTACAGCTGATTTACACAGATCACTTGTAATATGCAAATTATAAAAAAATATAGCATGAACTAATCTCTGTATACCGGACATTTCACTATTATGGACACTTAAAGTGGTCCCTTGAAATTCTCTAGAACCATTATAGGAACTTGAGGCAGTCCCTTGAATCTTTTCCAATAAAGGCAAGTCTCTATAATAAACTAAAACCCAGGCCACATTCTTGTCCATAATAGATAGTTTCCACTGCATATATTTACATAAGGCCACACTAAAAAATAAATATGTTCTACAGAATTGCAAATTTTTTTATAGATCAAAACGTTTTTTTTTTAATAGGGCAATCAGTCCCGAGTATGTTGCCAATGCTGGTCTTTTTATGGTTCCCATCACAGAACCCATTACTTGTATTAAAACACAAAAGAGCCATCATTGCAGGTACCATATAAAACATATTACACTTTGTGGTGTTCAACATTTTTAGAAATGTTGCTCAGTTTTGTATCCTCCAGCAAAATTTTCAAAAATTTTGTCATCATCAGTAAATTTAGATAAAGAAAAAATTTCTTGCAGCCCAAATATTCTTGGTCCTAAGGGCACATGTATGACAGAGCATAGAAAAAAATTTTTTGTGTGTGTGGCCTAAGGGGGGAAAATCAAAGGAATAAACCTAGATCTATCACTGGCTTACCTGTTGATACTGTTGGTTTCTTGGGTTGTGGTCTTTTTCTTTTCTTCTTTACATCAACAGCCACTTCAGACACACTGCTTGCATCAAGTTTGACTTGTTTAGGTCTGGAAGCATCCTCACTCTGGGAGTGCTCAGCTTCACTGCTGCTACCTGGTGGGAGAATTAAGATTTAGATGATACAGTGCTGCCACATGGTGGGAAAAGAATTTACTTTAAGATGGTGCCGTACTGTCACTTGATGGGGAAGAATAAACATTAGGATTGTGCAGAACTTGATGAAGAAATTTAACTTATTGTTATACAACTTCAGACAGGTAATTATTAATGACATGGCCACAGTAGAAAATTTCAGTCTTAACTATATTTAAAATATTTCATTACCTTTACTTTATACAAATCATTTTTGGAAGTCAATCATGCTTTAGGAATGCTCCAATGCAGAGGTTTAGAAACTTTTCATTCTCTTTAACTGTTGTTTCAATCTTACAAAGCTGGTATAAATAAAGAAAATACGCTGATAACGTTTGCGGGATTTTTTTTGTTAAATTTACTCGAATTCTAATTTATGTATGGTATCAACACCACTTTAATCCCTACATCTACTTGGCCAATATAATCTTTGATAATACAAGAGGAATACTGACCCTTGGCTGGGCTGGTACGGGCAGGTGTAGCCTGTTTCTTATTTTTACCAGCAGAGCCGGTCTTCCTCTTTTTACGTTTAGGCACTGGAGTACTAGTGTCCTGGGACTGCTGAGTAGTGATTGCTCCAGTTCCGTTCTGTGAAAAGTTATTATTGGCCTGGAAAGATAGATAATAAAATTGCATGAACCAAAAGTTTAACAAATAAAGAAGAAAATAAATTACAAAAATGTTTACTAATTAAGTCTTCCCCATGGGAATAAAGTATAACCCACTGCAAAGAGTATATAGAAAAATAACAGGTAATAAATGACCAATTGTTTTTAATGACTGACAACATGCCACTGCCATGAGAAAAAAAAAATTATTCTTAAAAACAGGGAAAGTCTGCTGACTCTGTTGCTGCTGACACCTGGGAGAGAAAACTAAACTGCAATTTTATATATTTTTTTTTTCAACTCTGTGAACTTTGATATTGGAATCTAGATCAACATTATCTACAAGAAGGACCCACCTTATGTAAAAATTATCTACGAGAAGGACCCACCTTATGTAAAATTTTAAAAGAACAGTGTGATATAATTTTGGAGTGATAGGTTCAGGTAGACATACAGACATACATAAATTCAGACAAATATAAGGTTGTTACCCTACCTCAGCCTCAACTGTGTAGACAGATGGTGGGTGAGTTGATTTGGGGGCTAAATCCATCCCTGAGCCAACAGGACTGCATGGAGTATGAGGGGTGCGTGGTGACAACACCTGTTCACCAGAGGAAATGGCCGTCTCCATCCCGGCAGATTCTTGCTCGATACGAGTCTGTTCACGCAGAACACCTGTGGCTCCATTAAAGGCACTGTAACTGATAAATACAGCTTCATTAAAAAAACATACAAAACATTAATCATAATAATAAATATGTATGATAAAACATTACACTCTCAGCTTAACTACTATAGGATCAGAATTATACAAAGTTACAAAAACTGGAATGAAATATAGAAAATACTGAATTTATAATTTTTGGGGTTATTAAGACCCTTCAAGTTTCAACTTGTTAGATGTATTAATGAACAGATTTGCAAAAAAACCTGTGGTATGGTCTTTTATACACAAAGTCAGTATGTGTCCATTATTATGTATAGGACTTAAGCTGTGCTTTAATTTGATAAAAAATGTTTGAACTATTTATATAGAAGATTATATTACCTATTTTTAGAACTTGAAATTGCTGCGAGATCATCTGTGGGAGAGTCTGGTGCCACCTGGTTGTGCTTTAAAAAAAAAATTTAATATATATATAACCTTTTACTGTTATACACAAGATCTCACAAATGTGACTCCCAAGAGCAGGCTTATACAAACTTCATGAAGCAAACTGCGATATAGATCAATTTTGAACTTAGCATTCACACAGAAAAACTGTGGACCAAGTCTAAATTATCTACTGTTTTGGCATACAAACATAATAGTCCAACCATATTCATCCAACACGCTGCTATATATACTTTATATGTGTGTGTGTGTGTTTTAGATTATCTTTGTTTTGGAATGTTATGAATATTATGTTTGGATACAAGTGCTGCATGTATTGTGCTTTGCTTCTCATTAGAAAGGACTGCACAAAAACCAGAAAATGTTAAGCTATGCTTCACTTTGTGTACACAAATTCAAGGATTTCAAGCTTTACTGGTTAGTCAAGTGCAAAGTATTTCAAAAGGAAATTTACCAAATAAACAGTAAATTAAGGAACTGTAGACCATTATAAAGACTGTTAATGTCACCGCAAAAAATAAACCCTAAGGAACCACAAATCCCAAACCACTGATCAGGAGTTTGGTTTTATGTCATGCACATACATTCTGAGTATTTCTTTTTTAGTGTGTAAGGTTTTCTGAGCACTATGGACAATGACTTCCATGTATGAAGCCATGATTAATTAGATCTACATCGGATATACACATATAGCTAAATGTATTAGTCAATGACACACAAATCATTTAAATTATTTTTGAAAATCATTTATACTAGGAAAATCTATCTTGAGTGTCTGTACATTTTTGACAGTGTTAGCTGAGCACAATGATTCTAAAAATATAATATTTCATAATAACTGATACAATGGAACACTGAAACACATCAAACATGTAATGGAATGCAAAGCAACCTTCAGCAACTTCAAATATTTTTTTTTCAAACCAGGGGAAAAATCAATAAAAATAAAAAATATTGGTTAACTATCTCACCTTGGTACATTTCCAAATTATGTATTTAATATCAAGCTGAAAATCATAAAATACTTGCATATATACAAATCCTAGGCTTTCATAGGGCCAGAGGCCAAATTGTGATGCAGTATAAATATGGTTTATATATTTCTGTACAAGCCAAATTTACATGTATGTGGTTTGAATTTTGAAGATATTTTTTTAATATCTCAAATAAAACAAATATTTGTATAAATACATAAAAAAAAATTTGCAACATATCTGATATTAGGTCATCTCAAAATTTACCCATGAAAATTGATAACTTATAAATCAAATCTGTCTAATATTTTGTTGACAGGCAGATCTACACAGCAGATCACAATACATCAACCCATCTTTGCTGACAATGGCAGTAAAACGCAAACACACGTTGGACAGCTGTGAATGTCTCTTTTTACATAGCTGAATCAAAATATTCCTGTATCAATTATCACAAGTAATTTTATCTAAATCATTTAAGAACATAAAAGATAATTACCTTTGCTGTTCGTCTAGATGATTCCAGCCCGTGCTCAGACACCATCTCAATATTTTTCTCTCGGGCTTCTTGTTCTGCCTTTTCTCGCTCTTGAATGATGTAATCATACGTTGTGAGATTACGGCAAACTAAAATAGAAGAAAATTTTATACAATATACATTTGTATAAACAATTAAACCCAGGTAGCATACAAAACACTCTGTATCTAAAATATCCTAGCAAGCTTTACATCATAAATAATGAACTGAAGCTACATCACACTGGACTTAGTATTAATTCAGGTTATACACTATAAAAATCATAAAAAGATACAATACTAAAAGTTCTTGGATAAGTGAATATGTAAAATTTTAAAAATAACTTTAAAATCTTTAGTTCAACTGATAATATCTTGTCCAAATGCATGTAAAAATAAAATCCTTAACTTTTGCAAATTTTTAGTTTAATTGAAAAAATTTTTTCATGGCCATTTACAAGACTTAAGTTGTCTTTATATATTTCACAGTCAAGGTCCTGAAGAATATGGTTTAAATGACATAATGAATAAGTACTTACTCAGATAGATATGGAAAAACAAGAGGTGTCCTAACAAAGCTATTGCAATCAAGGACAACAAACAGGTAATCGCAATCACAGCGAGCCAGACTTCTCCAACGCAGGGAATATACAGCACTCGGAATATCACTGAAATGATAAACAATTATTATTTATTAAATTGTCCCGTTCTGTGCAACTAACTTATGGTAGCACAACTTACGAATACAAATATTGAAGAAACTGGTATGATAGAAGTACAGACTAAAATAATTTTTACAAAGAGTAATGTTAATTAAAAATACTTGTATTTAAAGAGTTAATATAAAACTTTATGCCAACAGAGATCATATAGCTTGTATAATCAACATAACAGGATGATAATTAATGATGACTATATGAAACTGATTAAATTTTAAGTTGTGAGTTGTACTCACATTGGACAGCTGGGGTTCCGGCAGCTGAGGGCGTTGAGCTTGTGACAATGGTCCCTGATATCACAGAAGCGCTTGTCAGGCCTAAAAATATATCAATACATAATATATAACAATTCTTTCAAAACATATTTTACAAAAAAATTATAGTGAAATATTATGCATAGCTAAAAAATATTATGATTCTGATCCAATTACATTAACTTATAAAGTCTTATTTTCAACCGACTGATATGTTTATGATTTTAAATTTTTTTTTAATCCTATGACACAGTTTCACCATATTTTATCATCAAGTTGGTTTCTCAAATATATTATTTTGCACTTAGATCTTGAAAATTTATATTTCTCTCCTGCACAGAGTACTAGCAGCAAGAAAAAAGTAAGAACTTACTGGCAGTTGTTGTACTGATTGAGCCTGTTACTTGTTTAGATCCCAAATGGTCTGAAATTAAACAAATGATATACTCAGTGGAGTTTACTAAGAACTCAAAGGGAAAGAGCAACAATTATGATAATGTCTTGATGGCAAACTACATCATAAAGCATCATATTTTTACCGTTGGCACTCATTCACATTTAAAGCATTTTTTTTATTAAAGATATTAATGCATCTCTTTAATATAAATCAAAGGCATTTTATTTTATAACCAAGGTTAAAAAATATATTTATTATTTTTTGTGAAATCTACAGTTTAATGTATGTTACTTTGAAAGACTAGTACTGATAACCAAATTCAGTTTGTATTTTTATTTTTTTATTCAATGTAAATGGATTACTATTTAAAGACTGCATCTCACATAATCTGTTATTCCAGTTGGGATATCTCAAATCAGTTCAAAGTAAATAGAAATCACAATCTTTATCAAACAGCGATAGCTACTTACCTCTGTACCATTGAAGTAGGTGGCCTGTATGATTGTCAGTGAAGTATAAAATAAACTGGAACAGGCAGACAACAAACAGCACCACACATCCTATAAAAGCCGAGCTGACAGTAGCAATGAACCACCTGAAACAAAGGAAAAATAATCCTTCTAGAATGCAAATTCCCAAAACATTTTAGGTCTATAATATACAGTACACAGTAAGTGTATCAGTATATAGCAGCAATATCATAGTTTGGTTGTATCATCCTTATTATGAACTTATATATATATAGGTAATTAAGAGTCTTTAATTTAAGAAATATGGTGATTAATAAAAGGATCCATCATATTATTTTTTTAAAACAATTTCTCAACTACTACAAAAATCAGACAATAAGGAAGCCTTGTTTAATTTCAACATGAAATGTGTCTCAATAATATTTTGAATTAAAGACACAATAACCTGGCACATACCTGTAATTTCTGCTGCCAACGCAGTTATTGAGCCATTTACAGTGATGATCAAAGTTTTCTACACACTTATTGCAGGCACTACAATGCTTTGATCCCAAACCCCTGAAATGTGAAAAATATTTATCATAAAAGTTATCTTTCTTGTTGAATTATACAGATAATACTTCTTACAAAACAAAATCTCTGAAATTGTAGATTTTATTAATTTTAGACTTTTCATGTTCCAGACAATGTCTTTAAGAGCTTGTTTAGTTATGTTTTAATATTTAATTCATATGTATTATGTTACATCAATGAGCAACAACAGAATATCTTTTCAAACTATTTTACTTTTTTATATGTCATCACCTAATCTTTTAACCAAAGTTACTTTTAATCTGAAAAATAATTCTTAAGAAAACATTACAATAGTATTGAAATGTATATTAACTAACAGATCTATAGATGGTCAGCATACTGAATGTGTTTAAAAAATTAAATTAAACTTACACTCTCACTTGGCAGAGGTTGCAATACTGATCCTCGATGGCATGTTTATGCTTGGAGCGATCCAGAGCCGGAACCCTGGTCTTTCCTGTTTTATTTTTATGTCTGACATTGTCATCTGCAGGGTTTATTGTGTAGGCGACGATATGGGTTATCATGTGACCCAAAAAGGTCAAACCTACAAGCTGAGTATATAGTTAAGGATCATTCCGATATGTATAATGGTTGTACGAGAACCTCACATAATTGTGAATCAGAAACAATGGACCATAAACAAAGATTTATATATTGATGCTGTAGTCAAACAAATAACATTAAAACAGTGTTGAATGTGTACATGTGAGTGAGAGTAAATATTTGCACAAAACAATTATGCAAGAAGCAACTATTCATATTTGTAAATAATAGGATTGTTGTATATGTGCGAACAAAATATACACTTGCGCTTGTCAGATACAAAAATATCAGTACAGAGGAAGGTGTGGGTGTGTGTGTCAGAGAAGATCTAAATATATATATATATATTCTGTAATGTACATAACCTCTTTATTTATTCACTATTTCTATATTTACCACGTAACACACTAGTTATTAACATTATTTAAAAAAACAAACACTACTGGAAAACACAAATGGAAAACTCATGTGTTGTAATATAACAAACAGATTTTTAGGAATAAGTTATACAGTTGTGAAAGGATACGACATAGGCAGCGATTTGAGCTTCTACAAGAAATCCTGGAACAATTGTGGTAAAGTAGATCACAGCAAAATACAAAATGAAGCCCCATGCGATGAACTGGAATGGATGGGGAGGACAGGACCAGCCTGTATCCCTACTGTAACTGCGGAACTCAGCGTCCGCCATTGCTGAAACAGAGATAACATTGAATTAAAAATGCAATATTGTTAATGATATAAATATATTAATCGTTCTACAGATGTTCACTTATTTATTAATACAAGATTCCAGGTATAAATAACAGAGTTGATCAGGTTTTCTACTTTCAGTACCTAGGCCTACTGTTATTTTCACATGAACGTAGACAGGGCTTGTCAATTATGTCATGGATCATGAGTTCAAACAGCTCAGAAAATTTATATATATATTCTGCAGCATCAATTAAGGGAAGGCCATCTGCCTTTTTAGTGATAATTATTTATTTATTTTTTTTTTGTTATTTTAAAACTTTTTCTATGCACCTTCGAGCCATGGTAAACATGAATATAGTCTCAACCAAGAATGAAGTCACTAATTCAATGTATTTTAAGGTCAGGTCCCAAGAAAACCATGCATATGTCATCTCTCATTTAAATCATATAAATTTTACAGTATTTATGGTGCCAAGAATACTTGAAATTAAGGCGACTTATTCATGCATGCATTTTTCCACATTAACCAACGGCAACCATGCAAAATGGATTAATTAGCCGATGGATTTTATTTAGTAGAAGAGATTATAAATAATTTAAACTGGAATAGATCTAATTTATATGTTCTAAATCCCTCGAGTCAAAGTTGTAAGATCATAAAGCAGCCAATATAATTACTATCAGAAAAACAAATAATTGTCAAATTTATATATTTTTACGCAATTATACAATATGTTTATACAAAATATACTGTACAAGTCTGATACATATGTCTTTTATTGTGACATCACGTTTTCATGACATCAATGTTTTGCAGAATGTCAATTTGACAGCCATGCCCAGAAGTTGCAGAACCAAAACAGCCTGTACAACAGCAAAACACTGCACGAACCATAAAAGGACAACACGGAGCTTTTAAAACAAGATCACACACATATAGAACCAAGGTATTTAACCCTAACCTTTGTATAAGCCGCCCCATCGCAGCGTATATCAAATTTAAGGGATATTTTGAGGCTGGTCTCATAAGAAAGTGGTTTTACGGACTGTCAATGGTGCCATTACCTGCGGCCTTGACCTTACACCCAGGGGTGTAAAATGTCAAAGTAGACATGACGCGACGGACTAAAGTCCGTAATTATGTTGAAAATACACAATAGAGGCGACTAGACACCACAAGTTTCCGTAATCTAGTGCATTTCTATCAAAAGTAAGAAACAATTCAGTAAATGGTAAGTTTTATCAGGGGATAATTGTAAATTGTAACTTCTCTTTCCTAACTCGCAAACATATGATATCATTGCGCGATGCAGTTACTATGACAACAGTCGATAGCAGAACAACATTGACATCGTGACCCCAGGAAGTCGCACCACAGCCCAGCTTGCAGTCTCCTTAATTATATGTGTAACCCAGCTGGCAGTTTATTAGAATTTTAGCCTTACAAGTAACAGCTGAATAATTCAGTCAACAAATAAAGATATAGCATCTTAGGATTATGTTAATCTGTGATATTTTGCTAATATCCACCATATCATAAACGGGCATTTTATACGTAGGGCTATATAATAATAGGCTTTATACAGTATTTGTGTCACAGATTTAGGATATTTTAAAATGCAGCAGAATTCTGCAGAAGTCGTCGGATTAGACTGGTTCCCCGTCGTATTAAGTATCTGTATAGGGCCATCAAGGGCTACGATGGGGAAAGGACAGGGAACCAGCCTACACGTGACTTTACTATGACGTCACATCAACGTCGCCATGGTACCGCCCTGCGGGGTCATCCAGTTCTTTTGTTTATTTCACAGCCTTTGCCATATATAATTTGATCAGGGTTTTTATATTTATCTAATTCACAGAACCCTGCACTGGTTCTTTAACACAACTTAGAGAAGTGTAACCAACACTTTTTTTTACTCAAATAGGCCTATCCAAAAGCAAAACGTTGTTTACGTTAATGGAAAGCAAAGAGTTTAGTCAGGTTCTATACAAGGCCTCTATTTTCACGAATGTGTGAATAGGCCCTAGTCTTTTTTTATAGTTGTTACACGTGATTTTTAACTTGATGAAAACTGCGCACCACGGAAAAGGCTACTGTAAATGTCAGTTGCGCATATCTACAGGCCTGTAATGTCAAAATATAGGAGTAAAAGTCCATATATAAAGGGTATATATAAAGGGCATATATAGGCCTATAGACAGACATTTACTGATTTAGAATCACTTGGTGTGTGATTCCAATTCACCGAACCTCTATAGACTACAAACGAACCGCATTATCATAAAATTTCCTCAGGCAACCCCTCATTAAAGATATTTATCATACATATATATGTTAAACTTAAAAAGCAGGCCAAAATTCGAAAAAAAATGCAGTTCCGGGTATACGAAAGGACCGACAACATAACGACGGGCGGACATACCTAAGCCGGTTGTCATTCATGCCATAGTTTCATAAAAAAACTTGGGCCTTATGCAGAAAATGTAAGGGGAAAAAAGACTCATAATTATCCCTTACCACCTGGAAAGTCAAAAGAAGTAGGAATTTACTTACTTTTCTCTGAAAAGGCAATCAGAAGCTTGGAACTTAATCGCGGTCAGCTAGAACGAACTTGACATGCGAGACATCAGTTTCCAAATGACGGCCGGAGGAAAACAATAATGTGACGTCACGAAAAACCATGACGTTAGAACGTAACATAGTTTCGCGCCATTTTCACCTGGGCACGATGGACCGTTTAACGTTTAACGATAAAGCCCTTATGTATATTTTGTTTATGTTACTTTGTTAATTATCTTCATTTCAGTTAATTTATATGTTTGGGACATAAAAGCAGAATATAATCGATACGACGACGAAGGAAACCTATGATAAAAAAAAGTATATATGGCCTAGAAGAAGCGAGAGTAAAACGACATATTGATAGCGCCATCTAGTGATTAAAAAGCTCATTGATAAAACAGGGATTCAATTGTATCCAATTAGACTTACACACACGCAAGCACACATACACACACACACACAGAAGGAGAGAGAGAGAGAGAGAGAGAGAGAGAGAGAGAGAGAGAGAGAAAAGGCATAATCAAGTGTGATGACTGAACTATATCCAATTGAACTATATTTGCAAGGCCTTTTTTACGTTCATTATCATCATAACTTAAGGACTATATCATGATTACTTAATAGACGAGTTATAATTGTATAAGGATCTTGTTGGAGTCAGTTATTGGGTTTTGTACAGTGAATTCTGGTCCAGAAAGCCAAATAGGTTTTATACTATTCCAACTATGCCTGATCAAGGTAACTTTAAAAGTAAAAGTCACGATCCCATTTAGAAAGGATATGATACTGCGTAAGAATGTATGAATTTTAGTTTGTGTCAGAATTCTTGCAAAACAGCTACGTATACCACTGACCAGCCAAGTTCAATGTCAAAATATAGATTCGAAAAGTTGATGCATGGAGCCTTCTCTGCTCTGAATTTAACAAAGTAAGGGACAGTGAATGAAAATAATTTGAGCAAAGATTGAAAATGAAGTAGTCCAGATGCCCCAAACAATCTTATATCCATAATACATTTATATAGCTAGCTATATATTAAGAAAACCCATCTGCCTGGCCCCCATTTAAAAAGCAGAAACCTATACACGGAGTTGCATATATTGAAAGTCATGCGAGTTTGATAAAGTATCTTTATAGCGAGATAGCTGTTACACTCCTTACGCAGCTGTTACAAACTGCAGTCGTTCAAGATCTCCTTCGCTTTCACCGCTGCTTTGTTTATTATTATTATTTTTTTGTGGGGGCGGGGGGGGGTCAATACTAGGGCTGGCACAGGGCCAAGTATTAGACCAAAGAGAGTGGATCTTCGCAGGTTTTAAAGTTAATATACAATGCGATACCACGCTCTCACTGGTCTGATCAGGGGCGTGTTTAGAGGGGGGCGCCCCCCCCCCCTAAAATCTGTTCAATAATTTTTAAGGAGGCATCCAATTTCGTAAATGGTCAAGGCGTACCGAAACCTTTTGCAAAATAAGCTCACAAAGTCGTATTTGTAAGGCCCTGGCCCTAGTTAAAACTAGTTTAACTTAAGTAACACCATAGGATGACACGCTTTGGCGACTATAATGGACCAAACAAAATCCTCATTGGACGCTGCTGCTCATGCATAGGACATATCTTGTTATGCATGGAGCACGACAGTCCTGGTGGTTATAGCCAATAGATACCGGTTCCAACTTCTGTGATGTGTTCAGGTAACGTCAATGTGTGGTGTTCTATCCCCGCCGTGGTTTTTCTGATTTAAAGCAGGCCCTATGAAAGGTGGGGTCAGCAGGCACAAGGTACCGGAACCGGAACTGGAACAAGGGGGCCCAAGATCGACCAGGAATTTCTTATATAGTAATTCCAGGAATTTTCCTATAGAAAAATATGTTTTGAAATGTACAAGTCTCATAAAGTTTTTATTTTAGCTTATATGAATTTTAGATTGGAGACCCCGCGAGGGTGCGGGTCGGTGAGGTGTGTCCTATAAAGGGCAAAAGGAATGCAGATCATGTCTGCCATTTGAGAAGCATGTGTACGAAGGTTTTAATCGACAGTGAGGGGCCTACATTAAAGGACCCGTATTAAAGGACCAGGAATTTTCTATAGGACCCAATGAAATGTTTGAAAATATAGAAGTCTCACTAAGTTTTATTTTAGCCTATAGGAATTCCCAATAAGGCACAAGATGCTTAAGTCACGTGTTTTACGAACCGTAAATATAGAGTTTCTAATAGTGATTGATCCAAAGGGGCCCGGGCCCGTCAGGAGTTTCCTATGTGAAGAACACCAGAAAATACTTGAAAATGAGAAAATCTCTTTTGGCGTTTATGCTAACTTGCATTTATTTAGCTGTCTCCAGGACGACTCAAACAGGCCCGACTCGGGCTTTGTCTCCTATAGGGCCTAGTTAAACTTAATTATCAATGCGGAACTTTGTGTTTTCTCATTGGTTTTAGCTTAAAGATTGAATCGGAAGTGATGGGGCCTCTGGGACTCGTGGCCAAGGAGTTGCCAAGGGCAAAAGAACAGACATGACGATGAAGACTCAAATTTAAGTCTCTCATTTGTCTTAAATATCATTAGCAAATTGTAACCCGTATGGTCCAAAGGGCCTTGATGGGCCAGGAGTTCTTAAGGCCCGTTAGAATGCATGGAAATCGTTATCTTTCGTTCCGGAAGTACATGCCGGTTTTTTTTTCAATTTATTCATTTACTCTGGTTTAAGTTTAGATCAGGTATAAATGTAGGTTAGATGATTTTGTTGGGTGTGCATGAATATAATTATTCAAGAAACCAAATCTATTTATTGATTCACGCTAAATATTAAGTGGGGGCCCCCTTTCATTTTATTTTTAAAATTTATCTTTGTGCTTTTCTTTGTGTGTGCGTCGGGGGGGGGGTCCCTTTTTTTTTTTCCCGTGCTCCTTTTATTGTCGATATATCCCGTGCTATATGTTTTGTCAATTATCAATTTATCGCCAACCCATATAGCTTTCTATTATTGTGACAAACCAAGTGATGATGCGTTTGAGATGCAAATATTAATTATTCATATTCATACTAGCAAATGTAGGTCTGGTCATCACAGAATCACAGTAGTCTTCGATCGATACAGCTTCCACTGCTGATCTGACCACTGTCAAAGTATCTAATAGTCTGAGGGTGCCTTTCCAAACACGCGGATGTTTACCCGCGCGGGCGCGGGTCCCCGCATGCAGAGTCCCTTTCCATGTGTGCGGGTCCCTGCATGTGGGTGACCCATCAGTTGGGATAAACGCATGCACTAATAATAATAATTTCTCAGAGTTTAGTGTAATGTGTTAAGAATATTCTGTGTTATCATTTATACTGATGAGGCAGATTGAAGCGGATTAATATTGTATCTCATTATCTAGGCTTAAATGGTGGCCATTTCCTGTCACACTCTATAACTAGAGCTGGCACCGGGCAGTATCTCAATGAAGACTGGTCGTATATTTTTTATGCAGTCTAATAAGCTCTATGGCTCCTCTTTCTTTTCAAAGACAAGGACATCTACCTGCTAATGACACATACATGTAGCATCCGCAAGCGGCCCCTCGCAGAAATCCAGCACTGTTATATCCACATGCGGGTCCCGCGCGAGGGCCGCACGTATGGAAAGGGGACAATGATAACACGCTTGTTGGGTTTCAACCGTGCGGGACCCGCGCGGGTCCGGCGCGTCATCCGCGCGGGGACCCGCATGTATGGAAAACCACCCTGACGCATCTACACTCGCTAGGGCGGCATTATTTTAACCCTTTATCATATATATTCATGTAAATATTTTTTATCCTTCCACGTTTTAATTGGTTTTTCGTTTTTGTGTTCTTATTGTTGTTGATAATACACATAGCATGAGTGACACAGATTGTTGTGTGGGTAACCATTTGCCTGCTAAGACCTGAATATGCTTATGACGAAACAAAACTTGCTGACGTTGTCTAACTAGCTGAAACTGTAAGATAAAATGGTAAATAAGTTTTGTCGTTTAATCCATTGAACGGGTTCGGCTCTCGATTGGCATGGCTGGGTCTCCGCTGCTAGGATCGGTGGAGGAAATGAATGCTGCTTCTGCCTTTGTGGCTGTGGGTACTGTGGCTTTCCTCAGGTCACCGGTACGGGTAAAACGATGGCGGTCTCTCGCGGCTTCCTGTTTGTTGGTTGGACCAGAATCCAAGGGGAGGGAGGGGGGGGGGGGTATAGATAATAGTGCAACTGTCGACTGTCTCGGCCGAAGAGGTGGGGGGGGGGGTTACAAGGCCCCCCCCCCATGCTAAAATCCTGCGCACGCCCTTGCTGATTACAATTCCTTGCCCTGTGCCAGTCCTGTTGTACATGAAAACCCGGATAACCTTGTTATACAAAGCAGCGGTTAAAATGAAAAGATACAGAACGACTGAAATGTATAACCGCTGCTCCAGGAGAGTGGATTGCTAGCGGTCACCGTCTTACATCTGGTTTCACAATTGACAACATCCGCCATGCTGGTTCAGATAATCCGAGCACAGCAGACAGCGTTTATTCGCAGTTCGCTTGTTCTTAGGAAAAGTATATAAACTAAATGTATTCATTTTTTTATATTTGTCACAGATTGTATAGACAATGAACATAACCTTGCACCAAATACGGCATCATTTGTTAATGTGTAATATCCAGTTCGAAAGTTTACACAAGGGAAATGTTGCATATTTGAAAGTAATTAAAAGACGAGTTACGATGTCGTATAAATTCAGTTTCCGCCACCTGTGTATAAAAGGACCAACAAGTATGATTGGATTGGGCGATCATATAGCATCGCTCATAACCAAGTATAAGTTCCAGTACCTAGTCCACATTTTACATTGTGGCATTGTAAGGTTCTCATGCAGCGGACAACTAAAGCTTAACTCAACAAAAATGGCATACAATGATGTACACATTTAGTATAATTGTACTTATTATGCAGAAACTGATTACACTGCCAGTCCTCGGGTAAGCGTTCAAGTAAGGAGACGGACAGTCGCTGTGGCTACTATACCATACACCGGCGCTATACTTAATCTGTCACCATTCACACCGAGACCCCCACTGACACGTTGTCACTCTCTCTCCTTCTAGAACAATCTACAATTAAATTGGTATCCAAACTTCATCATCCATATAGGGTAGATGGAATATCCTACAGTCAGATACACGAAATGCACGGTTCATGAGAGGTTATCAGGTGTTCAAATCATGGATCCTGAACAGGACTTGTTTCAAAATAAGGGCTCTGTAGATTGAACCTTAAATCAATGTGTTGAGCTCATATTCTGAGACTTATGGGACGCAAAAATCAAAGAAATTAATTAACAGTCGGATGGAAACTTTATTGCGTCCAGCATTGTTTATGCATTGATGATATCACGCAGCTTGGCGTTGATTCCCGCGAAGATCTCCCGTCCGCTGGGTTGGATGTTTGACTCATCGATGACGAACCCTCCGTCCTGAGCGCTGACTGGCCGGAGTTCCGGGAGATATGAGTAGGTGATGTCAAGACCAAGGAGCGGATCATACCCCCAGTCAACAGACATACCGGATACAGGACCTAAGGACCACAGTCAAGATTATTAAAATACAGTGACCGTATCATCGGATAAATATATGACAGTGTTACACCCAAGGCGACCTCTATTTGTACAGCGAATGACTTAATTCAGAGAGGGACTATCCGAGCTAATTCTTGAATTATGCACGAGACAAGAGGATTAGATGTATCGTATGTACGATAACCAGGTAGTTGGTATACTATAAAACCCCTTTTTTAATAATATCAAATTCCATAACGGATATCGGCTCCCGTTCTAAATGCCTCCATTCAGAAATACAAAATTATATCGCATCAAAACGGGATACAAATAAATTTCAACATTTAATATAAGCCGTGTTCACGGTTCCAAATATGGTTTTACTGCCACGAAGTCCACGTCCTCTTCAAACTACACAGGTATTCATTCACACTTCGATCCGAATCGGTGAAACCACATTGGGAGGTAGGCCCTACTACTTCCATACCGAATACATTATACTCCATTCACCTACATCTGCTCTTTTTCGCGAATTTTTGCAAGTCAAAAAACGCCAAAACTTTTTGCCCCTAGGTCAAAAAGAGGAAAATGCGTGACAAACTATTTTGGAAATAATAGCCTACCTTTCGTCATTTGCCTGCAAACATTTAAAAACATTTCATGAAAATTGACTACATTTAACTTTTTTGACCTTGAACACTGATCTTGAAGGTCAAATGCCTCCTTTGCAACCGGTTGATTCTGAAACCTTGGACATTGGTAATACAGTCTAGTGCAGTTGCTAACCTTGAAAAAAAAAGCCGGTCGAATTTCGCATACCCAGGTGACCAATTATCAAGAGCTGCCGCACCTGCTTACAGCGAGACTTGTATTCTTCTCGTGCAAGCGCTTCACTGTTATGTCATATCCATATCCAAGAAGTATAAATAATGATCACTTGTTATAGAGACGTCACGAACCACCGATATATATATATATATATATATATATATATATATATATATATATATATGAGACATGTCAACCAGGCTGTAAAGTGATTGATATTTGTGTCATATAAGCAGGTTGTTACAAAAAATTACATATTTTCCTCTTCCTGCAATGGGTGCAAAGTTTGTTTGGTAAGCTTGTCTTTTGTGGAGATATTCGCGAAAAAAATCAGATGGGTAGGGGCGTCGGAACGGACTATACGATATTCGCATTAAAGCAGTGTGAACACGTATTTAGATATACTAGTGTGCGTGTCGAATACCTGATCCCCAATGTAGCGCAATGACTTACCGCTTGGTGGGCGTGGCTCAAAAGGAAGCCCATTGACTGACTCGATGGCATCACATGTGAGAATTCCCACTCTCTCCTGTGAAAAATAAAATGTCAGTTCAAAGAATGAGTACAGATATCCTAAATCCCGATCGTATAGCTGAAACATTAAAACGTTTACTGGTAAAATAAGCAATAAACTGGATACTAAGGTCTATAGTTCCTCATTCACAACAGTGTCACTTTAAATATGTTATAATATTCAGGTTTGTTAGAATAAGCACCAAATTTAAAAGAAATCAACTGGTGGAGTGGATTGTGTCGAGAACAATTCTTAGAAATGACTTAAGCGCATATATAAATATGACATAGAATAATACATAAATGCAAATATATGAATGTAGAGGTTTCTAAACCAAGTCGCCTACAACGGGGGCCATGCTAGGAAAACACATTTTAAACTAGAATACGGGTAGTCGACAAGCGACTACGTGTATCCGCCAAAATCAGAGAAGGACGGGTGAAGTGAGGCATGGACTGAGTGGCAAGGGGAAACACACATCACATAAACATGATTGTAGGTGGCGCCACCTGTTATTTGAACGAGAAACCATCCAAGATGTATACACATGCAAAATTTCATGTGGAAAAGTTATAAGCTTGGATGTCTGCAGTGTGAACGTGAATGTAGGTGGCGCCACCTGTCATAAAATCAAGAAAGCTATGCAGGATGTTTACGCATGTCGATTTTCAGGTAATTTGGTCAAACCACTGCAGAGATATGAGTGATTTTAACCCAAGGCAGACAAACAGATGAACGCTGTGCGAAAATGGCTGTAGGTGGTGCCACCATTTTGTGTATGTTATAAAGCTATCCAAGGGCTACATTTGTGTAAAAAATTTTTCCTGATCGGTCAAACGGTTCCCGAGATATGAGCTTGGATGTCTGCAGCGTTAACATGAAGGTAGGTGGCGCCACCTGTCATAAAATCAAGAAAGCTATCTATACGCATGCCGAATTTCAGGTGAATTAGTCAAACCACTGCAGAGATATGAGTGATTTTAACCTAAGGCAGACAAACAGATGGACGCTGTGCGAAAATGGCTGCAGGTGGCGCCACCATTTTTATCTATGTTGTAAAGCTATCCAAGGGCTACATTTGTGTAAAAAAATTTTCCTGATCGGTCAAACAGTTCCCGACATAGGTGGGTTTATCTGTGGAAACAGACGCACAAACGGACGCTGGGCAGAGAGGAAAGGTCAGAGGTCAAGGTCACTTGGTTAGGCACCAGTTCACATGTGACCTGATAATTTGTGTAAGTTTCGGAAAAAATCCATCCAGTAGTCTCAGAGGAGTTCTCCGGAAATGGACGCGGCGGCGGCAGCGGCGGCGGAACCCGGTCAAAAACATAGTATCCGCAAAACTTTGTTTTGGCAGATACAATTATGGATAGGGAAAAAGAGAGACCACCGTTCATAAAGTCATACGATGTTTGAGAGTAGCCAGCCATAATTAATAACGCAAGGTATAAGTCTATGTAAGTTACCAGTTCATCGAAGTCCGGGCTTGGCTCGACAGTGTACGCCCAGGGGAAGATCCAGAGCTGACCATATGAGTGTATTGTTATATACGCCCTGAGGTTGGCGCTGTTACTGAGTTCCCTGGCCTTGTCCCTCACGGCAGCCTGGCTCGGCTCAGAGAATGGACCTGGTCCTCTGTACGTCTGAGAGCAGGGGTCGTCAGAGGAACCGCCTTCAGCTGAAAGCAAATTTATAAGGATCGAACGCTGTATAATATCTATAAATTGTCGTGGTAACGAGTAGCTACAGGCCTGTAACGCAAACAATTGAATGTTCGGGCTAGGTAACGAGTTGACTTTCCTTATACAAGTTAGATTTATACAGCGAGTCGGAGCTCGTCTCAGCCATGGTACAGGACAAACCTATACCAAGTCGTTAGTAATTGCATGCAGAACCGAAATATTAATAATAAAATGAACTTCTGTAGGATATTTCCCACAGATAATAGAAAAAAACACAAGAATTTATGTTTAAAAATCACCAAATGGCTAAAAGGTCTATCCGAAACATATACTGTCAGTCTAATAGTTAAACGTGATAAACAGGGAAGCTAGAAAAATGGCGGCAGGCTACTGAACTTTACCTTATGTCGATTAACGTTTAGCCCCTTAACACGAAAAAAATGACCTAAGTGCCGACCAGACTTGAGCCACTAGGCCCACGTCTGAATCATTCAAGCACAAGAGAAAGAGAAGCTTATTACACACTGCTGTAGGCCAGCCTACTTTACAATAGGGATGGCTTTTTATTAGATCATTCCAAATATAGAAAAGAGGGGTGGTAGGTAGGCCTGATGTCTGATTAGCCCTGATTAGCATAATTTAGACCGGAACATCTGTGCCAGTCCAAGAGCTATGAATCATTTTTATAATTTTTCGTAAGCCAAGCTTGTTTCGCAATATTATACAAAGTTACATGCAGTAATGATAAAAAATATTGCTAAAATTCTGCAGTATACTTTTATAGAGTAAAAGTAGATCTTTCATTCATGCATGGTTAATAGGCTTACGACTTTATGACTCACGAGCATCCCATCCAGTCGCATAGTTTCTGTTCGGATCAACCCCGATGCAGATGTCTCCACGGTCAGTCCGGGTTTTCCTCCACAAACGGTCCTGGAATTATTCTGAAATACTTCAAATAAGGTATGAAATAAAAAGCATCTTCTGTTAATCAAACAATCGTACAAAAAATATGTATGCATGCTCATGTGGCTCCGGATTAAAATGTAAATCAACAAGGTTTAATACTTCAAAAGATTTTGAAATACATTTTATATCTTTTAAGGCATCCTGTGGTAGGATGGGTACATTTTTACCCATTTATGATCCAGTATGAGGCACCTCGCTGTAAGTGTTTTTAACGTGTCAATTAATGTTCATTTACGAAACACGACAGGTTGCCCTCGTAGGTGTTTGTAAGAAATTTCAGTGAGCTCTGTTCTGCGCAGCGTCGAGTAGCAGAAGGCAGCTTGTTACTCTGAATCGGGGCCTAAGTCCCCAACCGAGACTATTTTGTGGCGCATGAAAATGATCACATGTCTTGCTCCCTGCTCCCCTGTCCCTCTAATAGGGCCCGAATCAGAGTAACAAACTGCCTTCTGCGCGTAGAGTATTAACATAGAGCGCCACATACCGTATCGAAAGTGTACTGGTAACCGTCCGGGTTGATCATGGGAGCCATATAGATGTTATAGTTGTCAAGGATCCACGTGGAATCAGAGTCTGATCCGTAACCTGTAGCCAGCTGTTTAATAGAACAATAATATGGTGGTAAATCATCGTATTGTTGGATATTCCATATATACCCTTAATAGATACACCCCCCCCCCACACACACACACCTATAAGTGGGCTTGCCCATTAATGTCCGCATGATAAAATAGGCGCGGCCCAATGGGTAGAGAGGGGGTCTCTGGTGTAGACACCATCTTAGGGCTCTTAGGTAAGTCATTTGGTCGCCAGGGTGTCCGCGTGTATGGAGATGGAGGTAGTTATGCAGCGGAGAAGTTGAGTAGCCTGCAATCCTCCATATCTTTAGTAAAGCGCATATACCAAAGACTGGTAGTATGATCACGTTTTGGCATAGGTTTAAATAATAATCATTCTCATATATAGTAATCGGACAGACCTTTTGGCCATTTGGTGATTAAAAATTCAAACTGCTTTGTTGTTGTATTTTATCCGCAGGAGAATTCATACAGTACGATGCTTCCTTTTTTATAAAATCAAAATCAAGTGAAGCAATACACAACATAAATTTATATCAAAGAAACTTGCATTATTTAATTAATTCGATATGCGAACTTATCTCTCATTGACAGTACACCGATGAACCACTCCACTTAACTAGCGCTATCTGTCGGCAACGATTGAGAATGAGGGTTTGAGTCAAACCTTATATTTCAAATGACGCTCTTGCTTCTACTGATTATCATTTGAGAAAACTCACAATAGTCTCCCATTCGACCGGACTGGATGATTATTACGCTTAGTACGCGAGGAATAAGGTCTATTACTACTGATAAAATCACACGCTCATACAATCATTATAAAAAAAAATCTATTTAGGATATACCTGTGTATAATCAAAAACAATAACGTATTAAAAAGTTAATCACGCAGTTATATGCTATCATTGTAATAATTCTGTAGATACTACACTTCGGGAAAGGAAAGTTCGGACGGAATTCTTGTAATTACTGGTAATCTTTTTTTAAAGATGAAGTTAGAGGAAAAACTGGGCTAAGAATTGTGTCGTTCAATGATAAGGGAAGGAATATCAATTAAATATATGAATTCTCTTATGAAGTCCACATCTGCAGATCCACCAAATAGATCAACTTCATGAGTAAATATTATTATGCTCCCGAGGCAGCGGAAATCTTGCGCTTCTAAAGAAGCTACTGATTTTCACTCTGCCTGCTTTCACCGTTTATGATGCATTTAATCACCAGATTGTGCACATGGGCCTGTCTGCTTGAGAAACTGCTGATGTGACTATCAGCCAACCAAATGCAAGTCAATTAACACTCGACAGGCATCAGGCTCCGCCCAGAAACCACGTCTGGGGCCATTCTCTCTGAGCCAGTGGCCTGTTCAAACGGTCGCCGGGGCGATGAGCTGTCACTCAAAACGAAATGAACAACATTGGCATCGTGTATTCCTCGCTTGGCTGGTAAACCGTTTTGCTTCCAGCACAGGGTCTCATCTGATTAGACCAAAATACAGTGCTCCCCTCTGGTGTAGAGATTCAAGATACAAGGTCATAACAAACAGCGCTTACGATATAGGTAGTTGGCCTATGGGTAAAGCGCTGTGTAAAGAGCGTAGAATATTATCAAAATTTTCTTTCCTAATTTGTCACCAAAGATAAAATTGTAATATTACCATAAATAACCTCTAAAATTGTTTTCCTTACCTTATGCGCAATCCATCGACAGGTGGCAGGAGAGATCCATTCTCTCGCGTGAATACCACAGTCTATCCAGACACCAGGCTTGGACCCAGTCCCATTTGAAATCTTAATAAAAGAACCACAGCAAGTGTCTTAATAGACAAAGCTGCTAAAAATGACTTGTCCCAATCGTTCGTTAATTAAATTCATTGATTGTCGGTGCGAAATAAAACAATAGAGAAACAAGAACTGTGGAATTTCCATAGGTACAGTCTACTCATAATTTAAATAGCTTTATAATGCAGAATATAAATACGGAAATAAATTTCATTTTATTAAATGCGCGAGTGATTTCAGCCTTTTTTTAGTTGACATGATACGTAGATAATTATAACTTAAATCAGTGAAACGAATGTCACTTTGTGTATATATGTAACATATGTGCATATTTATTGCATATAACATATAATTGCTATCAAACCGGCAGGTCTAGTTCCTGATCATCCAGATTTGTCTTAGTATTAACCTGTCAAAACCTAGATTGTAACATTATTTGTCACCAGAGAAGGATCCATCACAGTATCGTAATAGATATATGCTTTACCATGTATGCTTACAGTCATAAGGTACATCAGTCGGTTTTCTTCAGAATTTCCGAATGTCGACACGCTGACCCTGCCCGTGGCTGCAGCCAGGTTGTTCATCCATGTAATCGTCTGTACAAACCCGGTCAAATAAGAAGATCAAGAGCGAAATCGTTATAAAAAAGATATTTAATATACTAGATGCTACAGAAAAGTTCAAAGCAAATGACCATTTACGTCTTATATCGAATAGATGATTTGTCGATGATTTGTCGAAAATAATATTGTGTATATGTGGGAAACGAATGTGAACAGAATGGTTTTCAAAGCTAACAATGACAGTTATATTAAAAAGGCAGTTAATAAGCTTTAGTACACCATAGGGTACATAAAAAAATTGCTTTTGCTCCTAGCTCACGGTCCCAGTTATGAAATAATAAAAGAATGTAGTAATAAATAATTAAAATATAACAGAGGAAGCGTTTCACAAATAGGAACCTCATGCACATTTCATCAACAAATAATGTTTCATGATTTTTTTTTTCATATATTATAACTATGTTTATAAAACGTTGATGTTAGTCAGAAATGCACAATTCACACCACTCAATGTTCTCCAGAGGAAAAAGGCCAATTTATTTTAGGTCTTATTGGGGATCTGTAGAAGACACATAAGAAAAAAAATGAAAAAGAAGATAAATAAGAATGCATCATCCCTTCTGAAAATAAATATATATCAAATCTGAGCCTAATTTTGTTACAGAAATACGTACGTAAATCTCTATGAGGTTACACAAATAAAGGATTGGTCTATGGACTAGGAACAAAAATTATGGTGCGAACTGGCGATTTTTTTTTCTTTACTGGACAAGGCAAGATACATGGAATTTTGCCAGAATATTAAAAAAAAGTTTCAATCGTTTAAATGTTGCATGTGTATGATCAACACAAAGTTTAGTCTATTGTCCATACCTTTAAGAACTGTTGATGTGTATAGAATAAATTTGCATTTATACCCAGGACCTGGTCTTCTTTTGCATAAAAATAAAATTTGGTCCACAAAAGTAACAATTTGTATAACCTGAGCCTCTCTCCGTACCCGGGAGGCTTAAACCTCAGACTTGAATCTTTATTTTAATTTATCGTACATATACCTGATTATAATCCAGATAGCTGGTCGGTTCGTTGCCCATCAGCTCCAGCGCCAAGGCCTGAGGACTCGACTGTTTGCCTGGACCGGTCTGCTCTATCCAACTAAAAAACACAAAAGTCTCGGGCAATTCACCTTGCCTGAAATTGCTTATAGTCGAATACCCCGCTTATGTCGAAGTTACAGACTCGATATATTCCGGACAACTCTAGTTAAATTATTACCAAATAAATCCCGCTTGTGTCGAACCTCGGATGTGACGAAGTTTTCTTATATTTTATGTAAAATATATTTGATTAATTATATGATATATATGATTTATGTATGTATATACATCTATTATATATATATGATAAATTATATTATATATATGATAAATTACATAGCATGTATACATATGTGTAAATATTATGTTTATTATACCTCTGCACGTTGTGGGTGTGGACCTGGTATATGACGTCATTCTGACTTAGGTACCACAAAACATTCCCGGCAAGGTCTGGTGAAACCACAAACTCAAACGGGAGGGTGCCTCGGGGGTCCTTCCAGAATATGACCTGATGATTTCATTAAAATAAAAGAGAAGCTCAGGTTCAGAAATTAAACAAGAAATGTTCTTATTTGCGCTGAAATAAGTGACACACTAAACAGTGAACACGCGTATTTAACTATTCTGACTTTATGGATATATATATATATATATATATATATATATATATATATATATATATATTTATATATATATATATCCTACATTATAGAGGATTTAAAATTGGTGGCATAATATGTGTATTAATATCACTTTCATTAATAAGGTTATCATGAGAATCCATCGTTGGATAAATCAAATTACATGTATATAATATTTTGGCTTGTTAGTTTTTAGCGTTATTAGTAGGTGAATTAATTTGTTCGGGTTTTCGTTACTTTTCTGTCTCTGCTTGGCGGGTAAAGGAAGTTGAACAGCGCCTGCGCGTCAGCCTCACTATCAAACGGACCAACTGCCAGGAGTAGAAACCTGCGGGACAAAAGAAAAATTTGGAAGTAGGCTATATTGGAGGTAAACTGTATATACTGTGGTTGCCATTCTGTTCGCGAGGGCTTCAAATTCGTGATATTCTCGAAACGGGAATTATCGCGAAAATAAAACTCTTGTAAATAAGAGGTCGAATGCAAGTTGATAGGGAAAAGATTGATATTATGAAAAATAATACATCGTATATGATCAAAGATTACTTTTAAAAATGATATCAGATCTGTCAAAATATATGTTATTGATGAACAATAGTTTCCCTTAAGTCGATGTTCTCTCTACTCCCCATGCAAACGTTAAGTTTTTGCGCACGTATTTTTTAATATGATTATTTTCTATGTAGGTTTTTTGCATGGTGTGATCGCGGAAATGAAACTCTCGCAAATCAATGAAAAGGTGAAAATCATGAAATGTTAACTCCGCGAATATGGAGCTAACCATAGTGTACAAATAAAGTTTGGGTAGAGAAATAGAATAAATTGATGCTGACCATGATGTGCAGACACATTAGCTATACGCTCTCCTCATTTCAGGTTACCCCAGTTAATATAAAACTGATGTGTAATTACCCCAAAAGGTAGACTGAACGTGACTCCACGTAACCTGAGCAGTGTTCAGATTACCCCCTCGCTAGTGGAGATAAATGGCTCCTTTCCCATTTAACTCATCCTACGTTGTTTTAATAAATATGTAAAAAATACAAGTCTTAAGGCTACAGAATCAATATCTATCTAAAATGGGGAATCGAAAAATGTCAATTGAATATTTAATTATGTTTATGTTGACTCATACACTTCATCCAAACTAATAAGACATTACATTCAAACATAATATGTACACTAATTTGAGTAATCCAGAACAAAATAAATATAATTCTTAATAATAAAATATAATAAAATATAATAAAATAATTACCATCACAAAATATACAGAACAATATTATAATATAATACAACATATATACAACATAACCTGTTTAAAAAAAAAACTGTCTATCTAGACCACTATAGGACCACCCGTGAGTGAACTGAAAGCACTCACAATAGTTATAACATAACTGACCTGTCTAATATGACCACCTGTGAATTAAACCATTTTTGCCCAGGCCCATTGGTGGTCTTATTACACAGACTTCACTGTAAAAAGCTAAAAATACAAATTTACAAATTATAACACAGGACTGTAAAATAATTTCCAGGAAATAATCATGAAGAAATAACGTTGAAACTTCTTTTTAGGGGTTAATCTGGAACCGTAGACTGTCGTATAAAATCAGTTTCACTCTATACCCATGCAATCCCCACTGGTCATCTGACGCGTTTTTAAGGTTACCGGGTTGGGGGGGGGGGGGGGGGCGTAATTTGAAATCGCTTAACTTGAGTACAAGGTATTACATGTTATGTATCATAATTGACGGTGGTCATACGAGACCTTGTCCACCGTGGCCACGCCACGGATATGCACGTTTTCGGTCTTGAACAAAATGATGCAAAATGTGTCCTAAGGGGGGTATTTTCATATATATGTCCTGAGACATTTCATTTATATTTTCAAAGGGTAATTGCAGCGTCACTTGACGACAACTAAAAGTGTGTATCACGAAGGACAGCAGTTTGTTAGTCTGAATTAAGGCTTGAGGCGCTTTCATAGAGTCCGACATCACATTTTCTTCTGAGAGCAACAACAAATATAATTTTATTATATTTATATAATAGTTGACAAGCAGTGTTTGAAATAAACTCTTGTCTTATCCGCTTCTCATTATTTTACAAACTATCTTGAGGCATGTTATTCCTATGTATTTCTACGGCCTGCGCAACAAAAGGTTCACCTGTCATGGGTGTAAGTCTTCCTTATATAATAGCACACTGAAACTAAAAAGGTCTTCACATGGAAACAATGAATGGGTAGGATAAGCTAGCTGAAAAAAATAGACGTACCCCTCATAACTGACTTTTTCTGCGGCTGCGACCGCCAGAAAGCACAACACCAGTAGCTTCATATCGTCGAGTTGACTGACAGCTTTCGACCAGGTGAACACTTTATCTGGTCACACCTTGTATCGTAGTTTAGATCAGACGCTGTTAATACTGGCTACCTGTCGACTTCCCACGACCGAGCCTGACTGCATGAGGCGACATTTTTCTTTTAGTAACATATTATTAAGGAAAGTTTGGAATTATTTGGAATATTTTTATATAGAAGCAAATGTAACCTTATAAATGGATTGAAAAGAATGAACATGGACGCTCCGGCAGATGACCAACAACTTATATTTTTTTGGGAGATATAATCAGAAACAATGTTTATGCCTATTCTTTCAAACTATCAGTTTACTTTTCCTTTATACATATGTTTCTAGGCAAAATCATCAATGAAAAATTTGTGGAGCCACTTTAGCCAGCCGGGGATATCCTGATAACATGTGTTGTGTCTAAAGGCGATGCACCGAGTCCTGTGTTTTTGTTGACGCCTGTAATCGCGCCCGGTCCACTGTTTTTAACTCTCGTGTACAGGAGTATGCCAACGGTTTCAGGGCAATATTTTGGCAGGTACCAATTTATTTCAACGAGAAGTTGTTATTGTTCGTGGCATTCAACACGCGTTACAGGTGATCTTGCCTCTTAATCAACTGAACGCACATGCAGAAATTATGTAATGTGTACCAATTTTACTTGTGAAAGTATATACTCTCTGTAGATGTACCTGTTTAAATATTTCAAATTATTGAGCACCGGTAGTTACAGTATTTGGTTAACTCAATGTGTATAATATTACTAATAGTTCGAATAATACAAATAAAATATATGGTCCATAGATCTTGGGGGAGAAATAGTTAAAAAAAACCTATGACCGCGCGGTCGAGATAAAAGATGAATATTATGTGGTAAATCCGATCCCCTTTCTTGTAAATGTGGTCAAAATAAATAATCAGAAGAATATTAGGACGATCTGTTCAGTGTTGAATTTACTGATAATTTTTATTCTCGGCACGAACATTCTTGCTATAAACCGTAAAACGGCTGTCATCAGTAGTACCTCGCATTTTGCTTCAAATATCGTAATGTTGTCTGGAACCTTGATGACTGAAAGCGAGCTTTGATGTAATTAATTAGTTTTGATTTTATTTTATTTTACTTGTTTATTACCGATGGAAACAGTAATCTAACATTTAAAAGTTAAGGAAGAATTATATCTAGGGATGAAAACACGGGCAGCGCTATATTTCCTTTAACATTAGAAAAAAAATCCCAAGTCAAATAACCACGAAACTGAAGAAAGTCAATGCCTTTTTAAAAATCTGCAAAAGTAAAACTGTTCAGGCCTAAAATGCTAAGAATGTAGCGGCGGTTTGCCACCAAAACATCGATATATATGGTCTGGAGTCCCATACCTCACCAGCTGATTAATGAAAGGTTACAAGGTATGTTTTCATTTATTTAAAATTAGATGTTTGGAAAATTAACTCATTCTCATTATTTATTGGGTCTTTTAACAATAAATGAATGAAAAGCAATATCGTATTATTAAAATGCTAAAAATTTATAGTATGGATGGTACCTCGATTTAATTTCACATTTCAAAGGAGACCCCATAACCTGACAAGATATCTATACACTAGAGTAAAACACCTGCATGGACAAGTTGTTTGAGTCTTCATTTATATACCAGTATTTATCTTAAGGTTAACCAAAGGAGATTCGAATTTTGACCCGACACCTGCCATGCTTCTGTTAGACTGTCCCAGTCAGAAAACCAGTAAATATTACTGTCGGTTTATTTATTTTATGGCATCACTTAACACAATGAAGGTTCTGCCATCTGGCGGAAAGTTACATAATTAATTCTTAGTAACCAGCACGAAGGGTTCTGAATCAACTGTGGCCATCGGGGCATGGATCTACGTTTTGTTTTACCTATTTCAATGGTTATAATAATTACCATGATTAAAATGATTAACATTAATTAGCTTGACCGGTCTATGCGTCAGGGTTTCGTTTTGTAATGATTTGGAGGGTTACAAATCAGTCTGTGAGAATGTCATTCAGATACCAGTAATATATATTCAATCTTTAGTAAAACCAAGGAAAATCTGATGTCATGAAATTACAAATATATATATTTCTGTAATATAACAATGTTATCAAATTGGTAAATTTTGACATTTTGTTGAAACTGTAAGAGTACTGTCTAATATTCATACTTATACCCTTTTTCATAGTGAATTTATGAATATTTACGTTACATAATGTGGATCGACTGGTATAACAATGGCAAAAACAAAAGCTAACTGTGACAAAAATGGGAGCATGTGTCAAATTAACAAACAAAAAAATGAATAAAAATAACTTTAATTATTATTCTTACTATATATCAGATATAGTATTTAATTAATACTATATTACTACACTCTAAAAATGGATCGGTTAAATTCAACCAAAAAATTGGTTGAAATCAACCGGTCTTCTCGGTTGATATGTGTCCAACCAATTAACCGGTTGATTTCAACCGATACCAATTGGTTGATTTTTCAACCAATATTTTTGGTTGAAATCAACCATGTGACTGGTTGAAATCAACCATGTGATTGGTTGAAATCAACCAACAATAATGGTTGAAAACAACCAATACTGAATCAACCAATTTGATTCAGATGAGCATATTGGTTAAAATCAACCAAGAAAATTGGTTAAGAAGGAACCAACTGAATACCCTAGCAAAATATGAAATGGTTACAAAATGCAGTTGAATTCAGCCACAATTGCCTGAAAACAACTAACATAAAAAAAATTTTGCATAAAATTGTGATGCAGTGTGCTCAAATATCATGGTGAAAAAGAATTAAATATACCTTTGTACCAAGTAATGTCAAGGAATATTCCTCAGCCAGTCAAATGAACAAAATAAAACACAATTTGCACTTTGCATGATACTGCTGTTCCTCTGATTGTAGAAATGTAATGAAATTGGAAATATCACTCTGTGTGGCAGTACAAGTGCTCTGATAACCTTGCATTCATACATCAACCTTTTGTCTGAAATGGTAGACACAAAACAAGAGCATTATATTTATAAAAATAATTGTTTAATAAGTCCAGTAAAATAACAATGTAACATATAATTAAATCATGCATGCAGTACACAACTTGTAACTGCACAACTGACGACACAAGCCTCCATTTAAAAACATATATATACAAGTAAGATTTTCAAGAGTCCAATGCTAAAAATTGAATTTCAGGAAATTGAATTCACAATTACTGATAATTTAAAAATGGACAGATAGACAGGTAGACAAACAGAGTTAATCACTTTATCTCCCTTTCTGCTGAAGCTGGAAAATGATTAACATATGTTTGAAGTACTCTGGAAGTGCAGTGTCATGGATACCTGACTCATAAAATGATGAAACAAGAGTCTACAGTCAATACTGTTCCCTGATGACTGTCTTCATTCCATATGCCTGCATGCATCATGGTGTCTGAGAAACACAGCAACACTGAACTCAGTCACTGTTGATCTTCATCAAACATTTAGAAACTGAATTTCTAGATCTGAAAATACATCAAATTTCACATTAATAATAAAAGATGAAAATATGTGTTGGTGTTAATACTGTTCTAAATATATATATATATATATATATATATATATATATATATATATATAATTACACACACGCAATTTTAATCCAACCCCTTATAACTGCTTGTGATATAGGCATACTTCATGCACAAGGAAGTACAAGAGGGCGAGACCTAAACAGTGACAAAACATGCAATTACATATTAACAGTTTGTTATGATGACGATAGACTACCTATCATCAATGGATATTAAATTAGTCTGAACGAGGTAGGCCTACAAGTATAAATGTACTCATTATTGATTAAATATGTACTGTAACAGAATTCAGACTTTGTGCATATCTTGCAATCGTACAATAATACAAGAAGAAATACAACAGAATATGGGTCATCATAACATGATTTCAGGTGATGGAGATTTGCCCATTTCCAAAATTTCAAAGTTAGAAAGTTCCAAACATATTTGTTTTGCTTATCTGAATTTCAATGCTAAAACCATGTACTTTCTTAGAGTTCACAGAACATTAGTCATAGTGTCCAAACTTCAGGATTCAAAGGAGACCTCCCTAGATATTGAGTATGAATGGCCTAATGGTTAAATATATGCCCTGTCAGTCTTTCAGGCTGCTCAAAATTATGTTTTCGGCCCGTATCTCACAGAATAAAGTTTACTATGTCCTACAGTTTTTGACAAAATGCTATTGAATTTTCATATTATAATAGTTTTAATCTTTGCATTTTGTACATACAAAATGTCAACTGTGCTGACAGGAAAGCAAATGTGCAATGGTCAAGGTTGGACAAAATTTAAAGGTCTGATATTACCTTTATGACAATAACTTAAAAAGATTATAAAAATCTGTTATATGCTAGAAAAAAATATATAAATCTGTTATATGCTTGAACAAAATTTAAAAAAAATCTGTTATATGCTTGAAATTTTTTTTTATAAAAAAATCTGTTATATGTTTGAAAATTTGTTTTTATAAAAAAAATCTGTTATATGCTTGAAAATTATTTTTATAAAAAAATCTGTCATATGTTTGAAATTTTTTTTATAAAAAAATCTGTTATACGCTTGAAAACGACTCTTATCTTCAACATCTATCATGTAAAGTAAGTCGATATCTTTCCTGTTGTTTTCACAAGATACATTTTATTTGGGTAAATAACTGCTACAAATTGTGCAATTGTCACCCAATTTTTGACAATAAAGTGCAACAATTGGCTTTTACTGAAAAATGGAGGTTTCTCCTTAATTTCTCATAAAAATGTAGTCACAGTGACCAATATTCAGGTTTGTTAGAAAATAAGGACATCTACCTGGATGTCAAATTTTGGATTCACTGGTCCAGTGGTTTTGAAACGTGGCATGTATACGGAGATCGAGCTGGACAACCAGACCGATAATGGACAAATGACCATAGCTATATCTGACATAACGTATATACAGGTAATCATCTGAGCTAAAAATGGTGCTACATAAATATTCCCTTTAACATAATATCAATTATTCTCAATTGAATGATAGCTCTTATTTCTAGAATTGTAAGAAATCTAAAAGCCTAAATCAGTATATACCTTCTGAACATCAATAAATGCTGCCTTTGCTTCTGCTATGGTGGGCTTGGCATTTCATCCTCTGTGCTGGAATCAGTTTTGGCAGTAAACGAAGCATCATAGCACTAACGGCACCTGAAAGAAACCAGGAATAGAACAGAATGTCAACTTGTAGGACAATAACAGATTTACTACGAAAAATTTAGTTTCTCGACCAATAAACAAATTTCATGGAATGTCCACAGGCATTATGAAAATCATGTTCCTGCTGATCATGCAGTGGTCAAGATTTTGAAGCAAACTGGTTTGATAACCTTCCTTGTAGATATATATACCATAACACATGAGTGGTCATATGGAGTGATTGATAAAGGGACTATTTAAAAGTTAAATGTGTCCATTAGTCATTTTTCTCCATGAAATGCATTTAAAACTGTTTAAAATGTTAATGATGAGTCAGAAACAGGTTTAAAAGAGACCATTACATCAGCTTTATTATACATATAAAGATGTAAGAGGGCAGATTTATAAAAAGTCACATACATGTCACTCTCAAAATCCATCTGGAACCTCTGTATAAACAACAAGGGATCCATCAGTCACAGTGCTCAGTTGAAGTTGACCTTGAGGTAAAAATCTGAAAATGGAGGTAATGTCTGATATGAAGAGGTAATATAGACCATGGCTGGATGATATGATTGGTTTGTATTGATGAGTAAGAAATTGTTGCAAATAATATTTTGTGACCTGACCATGTGTTTTCTAATGTTAAAATTAAAGCATGTGCGCAGTTTGTGAACATTAGATGTATATTATTACCATAATCATTGGTTGGCTTTTTGATAAATTGATGACAGTACAGTAGTTTACACATTTGTTCGATTGGGTCTATTTTTTATTAATATTTTTTATATTATTAAATATATGTATTTTTTATTTTATAAAATGTATACAGTTGAAATATAACTTATGTTCCCAGTCCACAGGTGTAAGGACTTGGTGGTGGTGTGGGGGTGGTATGACCGGAGTTACAAAATCTCTGTATTATCAAAGTGTATATACAAAGGATTTCCACTTAATTCAACAAAGCTTACAGAATAAAAAAGTTCATTCACAATTACTTATATTTTAAAAAAGGACAGACAGACTGGTAGACAAACAAAGCTGATAATATATGGTTCAATTATTTCTTAATTTTTTTATTATATCAATTTTTTTAAAGTTTAACATCTGAAATATTACACAATTGAGTATATAAGTTGTTTTCAAATTTCAGACTTTAATAGCTTAAATCCATACACATACAGCATATGAAAGTTATTTCAACAGTGCTTATAGGAAAAATATCATAATAAATATATATTTAATGATAACGGAGAGATGATGGACAGACAGAGCTGATCACTTTATGTTCCATTCTCCTGAAGCAATAATGTGTTTCAATTAGATCTTAATTTTTTCTAATCCAATTGTTTTTTAAATGAAATAAATTTTACACACTTGCACAGGCGCAAAGGAATCATTGGTAGGGGGGGGGGGGGAGGGGATTAACACTACTTCTGCATATATACATACAGGGCAAACAAAGCCTGATCTCCAATTCTGCTGAGGCAGGAAAATAATGAACAAATGTTTGTATTATATCCTCATTTTTTTTATCACATCAATTTTTTTAAATTTTAAGTATATATTTCTATACATTCCCAATATAACATATATATCTGAATATAAAAGTTAATTCATAATTCTAAATGCATCATCATATATCTCAATCTTGTCAGTTAACCCCACATCATGCACACAAATGCATATTTATTTTTTTACCACACAAATATATCTTTTAAATTTGCAAAACAATAAATATCTGAAAATAATACTTGAATCAGATTTCACAATTTTTCATTGTGCCTTTATTTATCTGTAATTTGCTTCATATTTTATAAATTTATGCACACTGATGGGTTTAATTTTAATATTTTAAAATCATTTAAAAGGAAATTGATTTCTTTAAAAAGGCTACATTAACCCAAATGGCTTCTTCTGGATTACTCAATGAATTACTCATTCAAGGAAAGTTTTGTATATTGGAGTGGAAACAGCATTACAGTTGAGGAAATACAGGGCAAACAATAACAATTACTGCATAACACTTGGTGGGTAGGGTTGGGGGGGGGGGGGGGGGGGGGTTGATATGAGAATAACTGTACACCTGTCACAGCAGGGGATCTCCCCTAGTGACCTGTAACAAATCAGGAACACTGGCATAGCTAACTTAACTTCTAGTGACCAGGAGTGGGCTGCCTGCATCTGGACAAAGCACGTGACTATAATAAGAGCCTGAACAAAAAAAATTCAATTATTAGCCTAATTTTTGAGCTTTTATTTTCTAATTTCAGGTTGAAACAAATTAAATACTAAAGTTTACATGCTGTGAAAATTTAATCAACAGTACTCACAGGAAAAAAAAAACGTGCCATGGTCAAAATTGAAGGTACTTATTTTATTTTTATGCTAATAATTTTAAAAAATTTAATAATTCAGATCTAATCTTGGGTATACAATTGAATCTTAATTTAAACAAAGTTATATACTTGAACGAAAGGTCTCTAGCTTCCAAAATTTTCATGTTAGGTGAGTAAATTTCCTGAATTTGTAATTTACAAAGTCCATTATATTCGGGCCCACAACTTGAAGAAATTACACTTAACAGACTTAATTTCCAGCATTTATATGGAAAATATATAGGAGAATACCAGTACTTCTGGTAAATATTAAGAAAGAAAAACAGACAGATCAGTGGTTTTGATATAAGGCAGTCCTGAAGTGTGATAATAGGTTTTTAATGAAAACCTGAGGTTTTTCCTTAATTTCTCAAAGGAATGAAGTCGCAGTGACCCAGTTTCCGGTTTGGTAGGAGATTTTGGGGACATCTAACAGTATGCCAAATTTTGGATTCATAGGTCTAATGATTTCAAAACGTGCAAATCTAACGGACGGACAGACGACGGACAATGGACAATGACTATAGCTCAGATAACGTATAGTCAGCCGAGCTAAAAAAATTAAGGCAGCTTCTGTAGTCTAACAGGTAGAACACATGATTTATACCTGGGAGGTGGAAAGTTAAAATCATAGCCTAGAAGTAGTGTGCTTGTCTTGGACGGGCCATGAAAGCCATGATTGTTACAGAAGATGGACAAGATACTGAAACTTGTACCACCGTACTCAACTGATTAGCAGACAGATTAAAATCATGTACAATATTTCAAAAAAACTATACGCCTACTTATAAGGTGGTCCAAGATTACCTGCTGATGGCTCAGATGAATTCAAACCAGCTAACATCTTCATGCTGTCTGGGTATTTCACTGCCACCTGGTTCTTATCCTTCAGGATGGCTGCCATGTCATCTCATTTAGCCATCAACTCCATCATGCCTCCTCATCCAGATATATTCCGAAGAAGTCTCCCTCTACCTATGAATGTCAAGTTAGCCAAATCAAGAATCAGTTTGCTTGGAATAGTTTACTGATAGATCAGGTATTATATAAAACCTTGAATTCACCTACACAAAGTAAAATAATGAAATCATTTACATGATGAAAAAGATTGGGTGCCTCTGGCTTCTCACATTAGTATTGTAGGAGACTTTTTATTCTCAGGTTGAAGAATCTGACCATTGTAAACAGGATCATGCATGCAACACGTCACTAGTAACTTGTTTACCTTTAGCCTAAAGATCCATTGGGATTATAGTATCATCTGAAAGAGTATTTTCACTGGTAGGACTAGTGATTGTAATATAGATTTTTTTAACAGAAAATCAGGAAGTAATTACCCATATACAGGGGTGGATCCAGGATTTAGAAAATGTGTCATACAGACCCTTATGTGTGTGTCTGTGACTCCATCCCCCCCCCCCCCCCCCCCGAGTCCTTGAACTTAAAGATAAATTGACGCCACTGGCTGTCAGAATTAGCAAACCTTAGATATCTCATTTACTTTATATCCAAACATGGGCCTTCTTCTCCACAAATCCAGGGTAACCTCGACACCCTGTCTCTGAAATGTACTCGTGCATCCTCTCTCTCAGTTCCTGATATTAATGCTGGAGCCACTTGGTCTCGAGCTTGATGGAGGCAGTGTCTGGATCTGTAACATAAAATTACAGGTACTCAGAAATACTATATATACCGTATGAATCTGTATTAAGCAGGCCCCAGGCAGAGCTGATTCATTTGGATTCAATTTGCATTTTTTTTGCAGGAAAACAAGTCATAATAGAATAACTACTTATTAAAACTACTTCTACTAAAATAATAGTTTCCACTTTACCAGTGAAATGTTCTGTATTAATACTTACTACCAAGAGTTATTCTATTTTTCAAGAAATGGAACAATTTTTCTTTAAAGGGGAAAACAATTTTGTACTGTTTAATAGAAGAAGGGGAACCTTTTATTTTTGAACACATAGTGCACACATGGAAAACAACTTGGCTTCATGTCATATTGCACCAACTTATAATTTAAGTGATAATATATATATAATTGTATATATATATATATATATATATATAAATATATATATATATTAATATAATACACATGCACACACATATATATATATTAAATACACATAGCGGTATATTTTTTTAATACCGTTGAAAGTTTCTGTATTTGAATTGCCCTACCTATGTTTGATAATTTATGAAAAAAAACATGACGGTGCATGTATGTCCAGCACTTCAGCCCATGCTCAGTTATGCGTGACATGCTCTCTCAGACCAAACATGTACGCTCGCACTTGGTATTCTCTGCACCAAAGGTGTGTTGGCCCATGTAACTATTTAACTGGTCTTATGCCACTGCAATGATGTTCAAGTTCCACTGATAAAGAATGAAAGGAATAAATGGTATAGCACTGAGAACCTGACAAGTTGGTATTCTCACTGGAATTGGATTAAATCCTGTTGGGTCTCCAATAAAATATAGGCAAAACCTGCCTCCTCTTACCTTGATCATGTTCTAGGTAAATAAATCATTATTCTTGTAAGTCGTTTGAGTCAGGGTTACATTTGCACTGAAAAGACATGATTTGGGTTTTATCTGACACATGACTTCTTGGCCTTGACCCTTTTATTCCAAGCGGCCAGGGTCTTCCTGCACACAGAACACAGGGTGACCCGAAAGAAATGAACATGCTGTGTTAAATGATGAAACTTAAATTGGACAACACCAACAATTAATAAGAAAGCCTGTGAAAAGACAATATATATATGACAATATAAACATATATAAACACACATATCAATATTATGTAGGGGCACTTTCACACTAAAGGTTGGATATGAAAAATTGTTAAACAATGGTTCACAGGTAAGTTTTGTGGCTGAAAATATGATACATTTTATCATATTTGTAAAGGCCACACCAGCCTCTATAAACACAGAAAATTTTATAAGTCTAAGCCAATTTTTTAAGAAGTTCTGGCCATTTAAGTGTAATTTTCACCAAATTTTGGAGTCTCACTCACAAAAATGGAAGAATTTAATGTAAATATGACTGAAATTTGTATACCAGAACAGAAATATTCTAATCACAGCACATGCTGTAACATGTAAACTACAAGTGCTCAAAGTTTCATGACTTTCATAGTGGTGGTTTAAATTATCCAATCAATATCCTTCAGTATAATAATTGGTTAAAAAATTTTGCTGGGACCTGTCCTCTCCAGTACATTGCATCCTCACAAGAAATGTAATTCTCATGTTGCAAAACAAAATCCTGCTTTAAACAGCCAGTATTATATTTAATCATGTTTTGGTAACTATGGGCTGGGTATGCGTGTTCTTACACGGATGATTTGGCACTTGTTTTACCTGGTATATGCCTGTTAAAAAAATTGTCCTCTCCAGTACATACAGATAAAATTCACTTTAATGTAGAAAATAAAAGCCTATTTTAGTTTATATGTAACAGGTAGCTAGGAAGATAAATTCCCTGGTGTTTGCATTGCAACCCATCTAAAATTTTTTGGCCAGTTTAGCAATGAGAGTATCTGTTAAAATGTCCTCTCCAGTACAATTATTTTTAACATGAGGCATTCTAGAGGAATACTTCTCCAAGCAAGCTTAATATTTACTTAAAGTTTGTCCTAGCGATAAGTATAAAAAGACTGACTGGTTTAGGGAAATATTTTGGCTCATTATATAAATTAATTAGCATGTAACTCCATCCATTGTCAGTGCTCATGTTTAGATTGATGAATCTTCATTGATAAATTCATGATAAAGCCTTTCTTGTACATGTTCCTTCTTTGTACAGAAGTGAGAAGCAGACAAAAAGCATACCTGCAATAACTGCATGTAAATTGTGACAGTAGCAGACTTTAATTTTGTGTTACTTAAATGTACTGGAGAGGACATTTTTTTAACACGGGATAAAAGTGTCAAAAGTACAACCCTACAGTCTTTCAGATTTGCACAGAAGTTCTTGAAGCTTTCAATCACTTTGGATACCTAACCTGCTTACTTTTAATTTTAATAAATACCATGTAGTTTACTACAAAGACCCCTTCATCTATTACTTTGGTAATTATAAGAAATGTGTCTGTTTTTTATCTGTTTTTAACCAGAACCACATACATGTTAAGATTCTTTACCAAATTAGACCCGCTAGAAATAGTCAATCAGCCCAAATTTTCATTTTTACCAAAATCTAACATTTCATTATCTGGATAATTTACTCACTTCATGTCTCATATTTTATGTAACTTTGCCATATTGATGATTGCTGACGAATCAGCCCAAATTGTTTTAGCCAAAGATAATTTATATGAAATTACCAGTGCTTTCTGTTCCCTTGCCATCACACCAGCCATGAATACATTACTTCATGAAAGAAACCAATCAAATTTGCCAATACTTTTGCCTCAAGAGAAAGTCAACAACTATTGAAACCAAATGGTTTGGTAAAACAACTTTTGAAACTATGGTCTCCCAATTTGCTGGTACACATTTTATATGACACAGTTATCAGTGTTGGGCCAGTGGTGGTGAGGGTGGAGGCATCATGTGAACTTGGTCTTTGACAATGTGCTTTTCTTTTCCCATCCATTTTACCAAGTCTCACAGCAAAGTCTATGAAAACAATGATATCAACATTGTCTTCTTGTAAAAGCTTAATTTTCTGGTTCCAATTTATCTAAGTCTCAGAAAAGTTGTATTTTTATGTTTAAAATTCAAATTCAACGGTAATATCCTCACAAGTAAAAAGCCAAAAGCAAGTGAAATGTCCATTTCCACAACTGTTGTGTCACAATGTAAAGTACAACTAGGAGGACCCATATCTGTAGTTATCATATAATACAAAAATGTATGTCCCAAATTTTGAATAAATTAATGTATATATATATATATATGGATATTTTCCCCAGGTCTACAATAAACATTTAGGTGAGCTATGTTGTCTATGAACGAATTGTTTAATGTATGCTGTAAAATAAGTTGAGAGATGTGAAAATTTAGAGTAAATGTGTTGGAAATAAAACATGAGTGCAAAAAAACACATTATATTTGCATTATGGATTGTGAACAAAACTGCTTCTGAACAAAATTCTGTGAAATATTCATTTTCAAGATGACCGTTTCTCCAAATTTTTGTTCAAAATATGTTGTCTGGAGTATAATTTATTTCAACAAAACAAAAGGTACAAGCCATCCAATATTTATTATCTCGCTTTATGTGTCATTTAATATCATGAAGTCATAATTGACTTACATTATACTTAATAACTGAAACTTGGGTATGTCTATTTTGTGCTACTTTAACCATAAGGTCCAAATAGTTGCAGATAAACTTGCCTCTGGAAAATGAGGTGGTCTTTGGTTCATTTTATGTTCAAGAGGTCCATAAACAATACAAGAGAGAGAGGGAACAAAAACATTCCTATGAATTCTTCCACAGTGCATGTTAAAATAATGTCCTCTCCAGTACAAATGTCGGTAAAAACTGTTATCATAAAAATCCAGTGACCACAGACTAAGGCATCAACATGTTTCCTGATTTCTTGAACTCTGTACAGCTGAACAACTTCTCTTACCATCTCTGTTACTGATTGAGCAGAGCAGAGTCAGAATAAGGACTGAGAGCATACTTCCTTTAATCAAAATTAAAATGCATTGTTAAATTTTTTATAAAAATATGAAAATTTCATAAAAAAACAAATGTGATTGCAGATTTTTTTACCATGCACTTAGGACATGATCAAATACATAAGATAAAGACATTAGGACAGACCAATGAGCAAAAATTAAAATTATGTAGAGCTGTGAAGAGAAAAAGATTATTGTAAAAACATGGGATGTTTGAATTACTGAATTCAAGGTAACTTTTATTAGTTCACAGGTAAAATGGTATACTAAACAGTTTCCTTTAGCTAAGATATATACCTTTTGAGGGGTTAACTTAATTTTGCTCTGTTAGGTATTCAGTTTTTACTCCCCAGTGAGACTAATCACTCAACCTTTTGTGTAAAAGTGCCCATATACACTATAATATATATATATATATATATATATATATATATATATACTTATTTAGTATATACTTATAAAGCATATATATATAAATATATATTCATTTAAAATATCTTTTGAAGATGTTACTGTTTTAATGTTATTTTATAAAGGAATATATTTGTTTTATATTCCTGTGACGTCACACAAACATGTTTTTAATATTTCATTTTATTTGTACTTAATTTCTATTCATATTAAACATTCAAATATTCATTGGAAGGGGCATATGACATATTAAAGGCATTGGAACCGAAGCCCCCCCCCCCCCCACACACACACACAGACACATCCCACACAAAAATTGAAAGTTGGGGTGGGGGCAATTTAATGGAATAGTTTTGCCCATATGCCTGATATATATATATATATATATATATATATATATATATATATATATGTCCTAAATTTTAATTGTGTAAAATTACCTGAAATCTCTATATTTTTTCTTAAACATTTTGTATGGGCCAACTTGGCCCAAGGTTAGTGTCCTTCTGTAAAGATTTCCTATGGGATTTTTGTCACCAATATATATTATATATAATATATATATATATATATTATATATATATATTTTTCAAAGAAATGATGTTCCCACGGGCTACGCCTATGTTTCTACTAAAATCTGCCAAACAAATAAATTTAGTCTGCGCATGCGCACTATTTGACAGCATGCATGGTTTCCTTCGTATCGTGCTCCCTGTGGCAGAACAGTCAGCCATTAATTTTTATTTACACCAAAACACTGCTTCATATTCATAAGAAAAATTAAGAAGGGTACAAGAAAATAAAAGAACATTTTCTCTTTGGAATATGAACATTTTTAGAATCGGATGACTTATAATAAGCAAGATGTTATTGGATTCTAATGGAGTGATCTAATGTTTTTTACATCATCAATCGATCATGACGGCAATGAATTTAGCGTGTCGGTTTTAAACTAAATACACTGGTTAAAGTCAGTTCTAAAAATACTTTACAGCCAAATTAAATACCAAAGCCAGTGAAATCTAACCAGAAAAATAAGCCTTACCCTTTATATGACCTGTGAAAAACACCCAGGTCCTTTGCTCCTGCTTCAACTTCAGCTTTTCAAGTATCTTCTTCACAAATTTGTCCATGTTGAACTAGAAGACGCTACAAAACACGTGGACTAACACGCAGCTCCTATGCAGCGTCCAATGAGGAAAGGCGATCGCGCACGTGCCCCCGTGTCAGAAACAAATCTAAATGTTACTTTGTATCAGATTATCAGTTTGCGGGCAACCAATTGGCCGCGGTCGGTGTCAACCAATATTCTGGGCTCTACTCAAACAATATTTGGTTGATTTTAACCAATATCTGCTTCAACCAATTAAATTGGTAGCTGTTTCAACCAATCCGTTTTTAGAGTGTATATATATCTGATATATTTATTTACGACATATTACCAAAGCAATCGTGTCGAAGGCAAAAACATATAATAGACGATGATTGGTTGCTGGTGTTAAACAAACTAGCGGTATACCCATAATTTCGCCACCTGTGAAACCTGGGTTTTAGTGTGTACACAAAATGGCAGTTTCGAGTACTTGGAGATATAAACCTGTCAGGATAAGGACAAGGGGATGCAACACGAATGTCCTCCGTGCAAAACGTCCAAGAAAAACTATTTTATGCCGAGAGAGTTTGGTGGCAAGGGGAATGTGTATCGGCAAATGGTAGAGCGGAATAACATTTTTTGGACCACGCCCAATCCTCAAACCATAGTAGGCCTACACTTGCTTTACGCTGATTTCGTCCTCCCACTTGAATACGATTTGCTATAGCATAGTTTGCTGGGCTTCCCCATCAGGTGCCAATAATGCTCAGACAAAATTAAATGAGAGCGGGGTTTCGTATGCAAGTTTGATACCCACAAAACATCGCTGTCATTGGTCTGAACTCACTATGCCCTGTATCCGTCCTGTATGTTGGCAAAAGTTTGTTTTGTCTTGACCGTTATATTTCAAGAGAGAAAACAAAACCCGCAAATATCATATGATAATGATTTTTTTTTCGGAAAGAACTTGAAGGACTAAGTGGTAGCCTATTGGTAAGTATTCTCATGTGCAATGTAAACAAAAGGCTTTTTCCTGAATTGTGACACGTTTGATTTTAAAGTCAGATATTGAGACAAGTAGTCCCAGCCGTCCCACAATCCCTTACTGGAAGAAGAATGTTTTGAATAGAAAAGACAGCTGGTTGAATGGTAAAACGGTAAATTAATTATAAATATATATATATATATATATATATATATATATATATATATATATAATAAAATAATGAAATTAATAAATAATAAAGTCGGTGACGAATTCAAAGTATTTATAAGTGCACGTCTGATATATGTGCCATGGTCAGTGAAACAAAATCTACAGGAGTTGAAGAAATAACCGTTTCTCATAATAGCAAAAGAACTAAAAAGATAACAGATGGTTACTTAGGTTTAAGATATATATTGGATACTAGAAGAAAGAAGACAATCCTTTCAGCCAGAAAGTGTAACTTTCGTTAAATACATATAGGCCCAGTCATTGTGAGCAGAACAAAGTTACTCTGTCAAGAAGGTGGGTGTGAAAATCACGTGAACAAATATGACGTAAACAGGTTTAGTGACGTCAAAAAACGAACTAACAAGATGTTCATTTCGGGGACATGCCACGTGTTTATGTTTCAAGGGAAACAATAAATTATTGTCGTTATTTAATCGCTCACATTTTGAAAGCAAGAAGTGGCATTTCGAAGCAATGGCAAGCAGTGTTATTCGTAAACGTTTGATAAGTGAAAGTGAAAAGTCTACCTCGTGGACTCCATTAATTCCAGCCGTCCAAGGACGAGCAAGAGTGCTCCTGGATTCAACCTCTGATGACGATGTTGTAGAAAATTATTTCCACAAGAACTTCAGTATTCCGGGTTAGTTTGTGTATGATTATTAACTTATCTATCTATATATATATATATATATATATATATATATATATGAGGAATCTGTCTGTCGAATTAGAGCCCCATTGTTCATTAGCCGATCACTTTTCATTTTTCAGAACGAAGGGCTAGTTCCGTCATGTCCTCACAGTTCTCCCATCACCAATGTTCCGATCAATGCATGGGATCTTGATTTCGCGGGTCTGAAACCCGCAATTTATCGTCCTCATTGGTCAGAACAATTTTCGTCTTTTTCACAATCCATGTTGGCGACACAGAGCAAACCCAGCAAATGAAAGCAGTGGTTGAGTGAAAGAAGTTATAATGAATGTATCCTGACAAATGCGAAAAATAACGTCTCATGTTTTTAACCAATACAAAGTTCGTTAGAGTGAGTTTATATCGTTTTGCTCCGTAGGTCATGCATGGGAAAGCCTTCCCCGGCTCAGCTTGTACCTATGTTGCGCACTCTCCTCGTTGGCCGGGAGCGATTACAGGTTGTCAGTCAAACGGATGATCCGTCTTGAGCTGGAGGAACACCGCCGACTGTTTAACCTGTTCCCGTACCCCAGCCGACTGTTAGAAGTACCACTCGTCCAGTCTGACCTCCACGGCGCCGACCTTCACTACCGTGACGTCATCATCCCTCTCCTACTCCGCCTTGCAGAGGGCAGCACCACTCTTACTTTCAAATGTGAGTTAATATAAGTTTAAAGATAAATATATTAGAATATACCGCTACAGCAACGCTTGGGTTGGAATGTTGTAGTTTAATTCCCTATGCCGTGGACTCAAAGTATGACACAGTCATCTCCGCGCAATTTGATTTTTGTGCTGTGCGCCATTTCGGTCAGGCTACGGTGCACCAATTTGCTCCAGGGCCGTAGCCTGACCCAAACAGTACCTCCTTGTAAAGAGATTATTTTTCACACAGAATGTCAACTCCCCCCCCCCCCCCCCCCCCCCCCGGCAGGCTGTGGCCCTGTGCTCAAAAGAGTGCGGTTGTTAATATATGTACATGGATAAAAACCTTTTTGAGACGTAGATTCAAATGTAAACAGAGGACCAGCGCCCGCAATGATAAATAAATGCATAGAGAAAGAGAGTTTTGGTATATTGTAACGCCATCAAGTTTACCCCCGATAACCTTCCTTGCATTGAGCACTGTAGCACATGTGTGGGACATTATTCCCAGTAGAGCAACAGTTTTTATTTTCCAAAAGCATGTTTTATGTTATTACTTAGAATTCAGTTAATCCTGTTTTTTTTTGTCATATCGTCAGTGCAGGCTACATTAACGTAGACATTCTGCAAATTATATTATAGTGCAGGTAGCAGGTACCTTTGAACCAGTACCCTTGGAAGAAGAAGAAGACGTCCTCAATAAGCTCTTGAAGACGGACTCTGGTCTCTCGGAGCAACTACCCAGACAGGAAAAATCGTAAGTGGAACAATATAAGGCTAAAACAAATTAGGTTTGGTTCTCAGGCACTTTTTTTTCAGAAATCAGTGCGGGCGGGAGGTATTTTATTTTTGACTTTTTTGGATGTTTCGATAAAAATGTCATATGATCAGGGGAAAGCATGAAAATAACAAATTTTTTGCTAAACACTACATAAATTATATTATTTATCTTTTTGAAAGATAATAATCAAAATAAAACTTTTTGATGCGAGGTGTTAAAATTGACGCGGGCGGTGCCTGAGAACCATACTTTTTATTTTTTTTTTGGCCTAAGTCCGGTGTATTTGTAACCCATGCTGTCGAGTTTCACGTACTCACATGCAGGATCTTCCGGTACCCATACCGTGCACCAGTTGGTCTTGGACCTGAATGTATGATTCGAAGGGCGTGCGCAGGATTTTAGCATAGCAAGGGCGTGCGCAGGATTTTAGCATAGCAAGGGCGTGCGCTGGATTTTAGCATAGGGGGGCTCACGACCGCGAAACGTCTGAGCATTCTAGGCCTACGAATATAGTCGCTCTATAATCTATATACGAGCCCCCCCCCCCCCCCTTGTGAAAACTAGATTCACCACAGATGACATTATTTATATATAGAAAATGTGAGTGTGATCGGCTGAATGTTGCCTATAAATCCTCTCTGAGATTGTGTGAAGAGGGATATAATTTATTTTTGTTTTTTTTTTCTATTCTTCTCAATCAATACACACTCACACACACACACACACACACACACACACACACACACACATATATATATATATATATATATATATATATATATATACAGGCTGTACACTGGCGCAATAACTAGGTAAGCTATATGAGACCAATTGTTTGCCCGAGCTTTTCTTATGCTATTCTTCATTGTGTTGTGCATGAGAAGAGGCTTAAATTTTTTACCAAGAATCCACAAGCAACCTATATCACAGGTCAAATGTTGCTAAATTGTTTCAAACTGGGAAGTCACTACCTCTACTGTTTTTTGCCAATGACATTTTTATACAAAGAATTTTTTTTTTTATTTGCCCGCCCGCACTGATTTCTTGGGAAAAATGCCTGAGAAAAAAATGCTTTTTTTCGGAGGGGGCTTACATATTAGTCCAAAATCAGTGATGTTTGAGTAGAAAATATATATTTTATTATATGGAGTAAATATATATGGAGATAATATGTTAACGCTCTGAATGAGACTTTCAGCAGATTTTTTTTCGAGGCGGTACAAAAGGCTTCCGGTACCCTCTCTTTTCTTCTTTACAATAAACATTCAGTTTATGGATGTAATAAACTCTCTGTTCGGTTTAAATCCAAGGCTATCTACCTAAGCGGTATACTAAAGAATGGACTGTAACAGAGGGATGCACAGTTTTATCCATGGAATGCTACGGGTATTCTCATATATCCACCATGCAAAACTGATTCAAATAAATCATATACGGTGGTCTTAGCATGCAGGCATCCTTAGCTATAATCTCAAGGCAAGCGACCTACAAGAGGTTAATCACACTACAAAATGTGCCACTCATGTTATATGTACTATTGTTACGGAACCTAATATAAACAGATCACGTATGCGTGATGAACACAAATTTTGTTATGGAGATAAAAAAAATCAGATTCTGTAACACTAGGCAGCGGGAAATGTCTAGGGGAATGAATAAAGAAGTCAGTGGTTTTTTTGTTAACAAATAACTATAATTTATTCTTAAAACAACCCTAACAATACAATACACTAAATCAATACAATTATACAGTAAAACAGCGGTATAACAACAAGTCAATACAATCACATAGAAAAATAATGTACACAGTTCCTGGATACCAACACCGTCACCACGATAAGTCCTTTAAATGTATACTCTCGGAGAATGACAGTCCAGTGGAAAGTTCTTGCAACAACCCAGAAAGTAAACTGAAGTCCAAATGCATAAAATCCAGGAGAAAGTCTTTGAAAATCTATAATTGCCGCATTCGTCGGATAAGATCCTGACACGCTTCTGCGTCCGTTTGATCTGCTCTGCTGCTCTCTCTCTCTCTCTCTCTCTCTCTCTCTCTCTCTCTCTCTCTCTGCCTCGTTCTAAAAACACAGCCCCTTTATATACCTTCACACTTAAAGCCGAGAATTTTCCACTTCTCGAACAGTCTATAAGATCTTGCACAACACAGTCTACACGCGTTTTAGGAATAATCTAGAAAAACAGCGCTGTGTATCTCTACATACCAGGCTCATCACATGACCTCGGCCAGGCGTGAAAACCCAAGGTTAAACATGACAACGAGAGTTCAACCAGTACGGGTTAAACATAGAATGTAATACGCGGCCAGACACGAGTGCCACAACAGGAGGTACGCCCGTGTCACATAATAAAAAGAGCATCTGTAAAACTATCAACATAAATACTATCACAATAATGAAAAAGCCAATTGAAACAAAACTTGGAAGAATAAAAAAAAATATATTTACAGGAACATAATAAAATCAGTTAATATAAATAGTTAATATAAAAATAATTAATATAAATAATTAATATAAATAGTTAATATAGTGACTCGGCCAAGGCGAGTGCCGATGATGGTTGTTACATACTTTGACAGGTGTTAATTAGATCAGCAGTGGAAGCTGTATCGATGACTACTGTGATTCTGCGAACAACTTTTTCTTTTTGATACACAATAGCTCACGGTTTACATATATCAGCTTTGCATCAAGTTCCACCTGACAGATCGAAGGAACTACCAAATTTTTGTTTCCTTTCTGGGGATATTCGCCATGTATGATTAGGTCATGACCTCATTACCCAAAAATCAATTCGGGTCTTGCTTTTTCAATGGGACATATATAAGTCAAGTTTGAAATCTATACATCAATAAAAGCAGGAATTATCATCCAGAAACTAATTTTTGGACAGATGGCTCCTGTGACTTTCACCTTTGACCTTGTGACCTCACAATTGACAGGCGTCTTCCTCTATTGGCAGGGGAACTGTATGTGCAAGATGAAATGTCTGAGATGAAATGTTTGGCTTAAAATGCATCCACATCTTTTTGAAGATGTGTCCTGTGACCTTGACCTTTGACCTCATGATCCCAAAATCAATTCGGGTCTTGATTTTCCAATGGGACATATACAAGTCAAGTTTGAAATCCATACATCAATAAAAGCAGGCATTATCATCCAGAAACTAATTTTTGGACAGATGGCTCTTGTGACCTTCACCTTTGACATTGTGACCTCAAAATTGATAGGGGTCTTCCACTCTTGGCAGGTGATCTATATGTGCAAGATGAAAGGTCTGAGATGAAATGTTTGGCTGAAAATGCATCCACAATTTTTTTAAAGATGTGTCCTGTGACCTTGACCTTTGACCTCATGACCCCAAAATCAATTGGAGTCGAGCTTTTTCAATGGGACATATATAAGTCAAGTTTGAAATCAATACATCAATAAAAGCAGGAATTATCATCCAGAAACTAATTTTTTGACATTTAGCTCCTGTGGCCTTGACCTTTGTTCTTGTGACCCCAAAATTGATATGGATCATCCACTATTGGCAAGTGAGCTATATATCCAAGACGAAAGACCTTGAAAGTTTGGCTTAAAATGCATCCACAGTATCTTGTAAGATGCAAGTCCAGTGACCTTGACCTTAGACCTCATGACCCTAGAACCTATAGGGTTCTTACTTTAGTAGTGGGCCATACATAAGTCACGTTTGAAATCCATATGGCTAACAACACTGGAGATATCATAAGAGGTGTGTGATTTTCACCAAATATGGACACATTAAAGGTCAAGGCCACTCTCATGGTAAAGGTCATGACCCAAATGTAAACAGACCTCATCCCATAGCCCATCTCTTTACCTGTGCATAATATGAAAGAAATCTGTCCATTAGTTTTTGACTTATAATGCTTACAGTACTGTCAAGTGGCAATTATGGGGGTATTAAAAGGCGTAAAAACAAGAAAAGGATAATAGGTGGCGCCACCAGTTTCCGGTATATCACAAGGCTATCCAAGATCTTTGGTCACCTTAATTTTTAGACCAGTCCATGCAAGCTTACTTGAGATATTTAAGAATTTGTGTTATTTTCAGCAATAATGGACCTATTCAAGGTCAAGGTCATTCTCCTAGCATAGGTCATGACCCCATTTTAAATAGGCTTCGTCCACTTACCTATATCTATACAAATGTAAAGTTTGAAAAAAATCAGTGAAATATTTTTTGAGTTATCCCACTCACAAGGTTTTTCTGCGGCGGCGGCGGCGGGACCGTCATGAAACCATAGTATCCTGACTTTGTCTGGGGATACAATGATGGTCTGAGGCAAAATGTATGGTTGTTGAGCTATCAGGAACTAATCCCACAGCTTGCTCGATACCTGTCAGTCTCAAAAGGAATACCACAGAGGCCACATTTAAGATCAAAATATAGCAAAAGATCAAGGAAATCCATGCAAGAATTATTGTGAAACGGGTGCTTCCATATTAATTTTTATTCAATACAAGCCAACTGTACTGAGCTTTCATAAATGATGGTCATATTTATTAAGAAATCTTTGACCCAATGAAAGATAACATTAATATACATCCCACTGCATTCACTTTAATAGTTCTTGAGATAATATGTTCTAAAGGAATTTAAAGATGGCTTCCTGGTGGCCATATTGGATTTCTGACAGGTCGGAAATTGAACAACAAACATCCTCTAAAAGGGACCAAACATCATAAAAAAATCACAGAAACTGCCCTGGCAAAAGGATTTCTAAAATGGCTACCTGGCAGACATAATGGTTTTCTGACAAGTCTGACATTTGATATAACTCATCCTCCAATAAGACACTAAACTTGAAGCAATTGCTTCAAAGAATGTAACAGTTATGAATGTCCAAAACAATTCAAAAGGTATGATCAGGTTGGAGAGCTCTCATATCAGATTTATGAACATGCAAATGTAAAAAGTGCAAGTCCAATTTGTTTTAATTATCAGCTTGCTATTCAATGGGGTCAGCAGGGTAGGTAAACTGCAAAACCTAAAAGAAAAGAAATGCAGAAAGCATCACTAAGAGTCTTGTAATCAAATAAAGCCATCCTATATCCAGGTAAAGACCCACAAATTATCAGAACAAACACTTGCTGGTATATCTGATGATTTGTATAATAATATTCAGATATCTAAAAAAAACTAAGTTTATTGCTATGATTCCATGACATAAACTGCAAAAAGTTCCCATCATTTTATAAATCAGTAGCTAAACCTTAACACTTAACTCTCATAGTCTTAATGCCTGGCCAAAGCATTCCGGCAACAGTGTTTTTGTTATGCACTAATGATATATCCTTATCACTCCATGAGCTGATACAAAAGGGAGTCATATATCACAAGTGTCACTGACAATTATGGGCACATAGTGAGATGTACCAGTTGTGAGTGCCATGGTTATATATACAAGAAAACAAGAAAAAAAGAGATGGTCTACAAAATAAGTTATTGTGAACATCCCTGACCTATGACCTTGGCCTTTTGCCCACATATCAACTGGATTCTTTCTAAATGATGGGTAACTACTTACCACTTACATCTGGCCGGGTGTAATTACTTGGCAACCAATGAGTGAATAACTTAGACCTGCAACCTTTAACCTCCTGACCAGCTGACCTCAAAATCAATTAATTATTTCTTCATGCAAAAATACCCATAAATATGAAGTTTGAATCAAATTCAGTGATGCATAGATGTGGCATATGTGAAAGACTGAAGGTTTGGGTTGAACAGTTTCACTTGAAATATGTTCACAAGCATTTAGAACAATATTGTGACCTTGACCTTTGACCTTTTGAACTCAACATCAATAGGCTTCTTCTCCTATTGGTAGGCAAGCCATATATGACAGATGGAAAGTATAGATTGAAAAGTTTGCCTTAAAATGACTCCACGCAAGAAGAGGGTGCTGTGAACTTGACCTTTGACCTCAAAATCAACAGGTCTTTTCCCCTGTTGGCAGAGAAGCGATATCAGTGCTGAAAGGTTTGGAATGAAAGGTCTAGCTTGAAATGTGTCCACAGCCTTTTCAAAGAAGTGGATCCTGTGACCCTGACATTTGACCTTGTGACCTCAACATCTATAGGATTCTTCTCCCACTTAGTAGGTGAGCTATATGTGAAAGATCAAAGAATTGGGATGAAAGGTTTGGCTTAAAATGCATCCTGAGGCTTTTCAAAGAAGTTGGTTCTGTGACCTTGACCTTTGGCCTTGTGGCCTCAAAATAATTATGGTTCTTCCCCTGTTGGTAGGTGAGCTGTATGGGAAAGATGGAAGGTTTGGGATGAAAATTTTGGCTAAAAGAATTATTTCTGGGGGGTGCAAACACACCCAATAACTTCGAGAATATAGGTCGCAGTGACCTAATTTTAAGTTTGCAAGGAGATCTTTTTAGAACCTCTAAGACTGCATAGGGTTCATGGCCCTAGCCCCTACGGTTATGATTTGTGCCCTGCGGCCGGCCGGACGGCCGGCCAGACGGACAGACGGAAGGACACCGGACAAAGACCCATCGCTATAGCCCAGCATGACTGAAAGTCAGCTGAGCTAATAAAAACTGAATGAGACTTCTACATTTTCAACAATATTATTCTAGTCTATGAAAAATTCCTGATCGATCTGGGCGCGCCCCCGTTAACCTCCTGACCCTACCGCTCATCGGGCCTTCTTTAAGTTAGATAGGCCTAATAAAACAAGGGACCCATGGGTCACGGCGCTCAGCTGATCGTGATTGGACTATAAATGTTTCTCCACTGTGATACTATATCGAGTCGATAAAGCTTATGAATATCATGGACATGTTGGGCTATTATAAAGGAATGTAATGTAATATGTGAGTAAATGATAAATGAAATAACCTGACTGATGGATTAATAGAGTCAAATATAGTGGTTTATTTTTTATTTATTTAGGAGGGGTTGAAAACTGTGATATATTTGAGCAAATATGAATGCAATGACAGCAGTAATAAGCAGTAGTAGAATGATGATAAGGCTATTTGTTGAAGGATCTAAAGTGTATGGTAGTCTGCAAGCTTTCAATTTGACAGATATGATGTTATGATTAACTATGCTGATGAAGTGATTTATGAATTTGTGACTGTATGACACAATATCTCTTTAGTCTTGACAAGGTACATTATTGTGATGCCCACTATGTCTACATATTACACAATATTGACATAATTTCTGGCATGTACATAGGTACCTATGGACGAATAGTTATACAAAATATTAAAGTATGAATATATCTGATTCATCTTGTTCTTGCTTACTGAGGCTGACTTTGGGATGGGGTTCGGAGAAGGGAAAAGTGAGGGCAGCACAAAGGTGGATGTTGAAATATTCTATTGTAATGTTTTTCATTTATATAAGAATATGAAACGCTAAGAGGAAAGGGGCCCTCCTACTTAGTTATAGTAAAGTTCTAAATATATGATTGCAAACTAATACTCTGACAAGACTGTCATGAAGAAAAACAGTAAATGCAAGCTTTCAATTTGACAGATATGATGTTATGATTAACTATGCTGATGAAGTGATTTATGAATTTGTGACTGTATGACACAATATCTCTTTAGTCTTGACAAGGTACATTATTGTGATGCCCACTATGTCTACATATTACACAATATTGACATAATTTCTGGCATGTACATAGGTACCTATGGACGAATAGTTATACAAAATATTAAAGTATGAATATATCTGATTCATCTTGTTCTTGCTTACTGAGGCTGACTTTGGGATGGGGTACGGAGAAGGGAAAAGTGAGGGCAGCACGAAGGTGGATGTAGAAATATTCTATTGTTATGTTTTTCATTTATATAAGAATATGAAAAGCTAAGAGGAAAGGAGCCCTCCTACTTGGTTATAGTAAAGTTCTAAATATATGATTGCAAACTAATATTCTGACAAGACTGTCATGAAGAAAAACAGTAAAAGTTTTGAGATACTGTAATGCATATGAAAATTTACAGATGGACAGGCAAGTGGACAGAATGGACTAATACCTTTATTTCACTTTCAAGGGAATAATGCATTTAAGTTTATATATAAGCCTATTTTTTTTAAGCATATCCACTTTTTCCATTAAGAAGTTTTTATCTGAATCATTTTTTTTATTTACAGGTTTTATAAATTTTTAATAAAAAAAAAACCCTGAAAATATAAGTTAAAATATTAGAATTGTTGCAAAAGTTGCAATCATTATATATACAGAGTAAAAAGCTGAAACTATAAGTTAAAATATTAGAATTGTCGCAAAAGTTGCAATCATCATATATCCAGAGTGAAGCTCATATTGGGTCATATTATGCATACACATATATTTTATTATTTTAAATCATAAATGTTTAAACTGAATTTAAAAGAAAATAATGCCACAACATTGCATCTACAAGAATATTCCTTGAATCACTATTAAAAAGTTTTGCACATTGGAGTTTTCAGTACATGCTTAATTTTATTCACCAAAATAAAATAAAAGATTCAGTAAATTTGATAAAATAAAACATCTTTTCAAATAAAGTATACACACTGTTGGTTGAATGAGGGACAAACAATATCATTGTGCTAATTACTATCCCAGTTTTAATTTATTACTGGAATTAATAGTCAATTTCACACCTGGTGAAGTTTTTACTCCTCTGAAGTAAGGAATTACTTATCTCATGAACATCCACACTTTCATAGCAATACACCACTTTGTGGACACAATTAAATGTACACTTTAATCATTGTAACCCTGGTGGTACAATACAAAATCTAAAATGTAGCATAGCCTGGAATAAGAATGAATCAAATACAGAAAATAATAACATTCATCTAGTTTATGCACCATCTGGGGGGGGGGGGGGGGAGGGAGTGGCAGGGCACAGGGGAAGCCTGCTGGTAGTGACCAAGCTGACCCAAGGCAAGCTGCCTGGGGTGGGTTACATAATGCAAGTGAAGGCTGTACTACTAGGTGGGCTAGATGTAAACAACACTTGACGTGGTGTATGAAAACATGAATAAAAGCTATTCTTTCCAATCAATTTCTTTGAAATTTCAGATTTTAAAAGATTAAATCCTTATGTATATATGCTGTGAAAATTAAATCAACAGTGCCAAAGTTGGACAAAATTTAAGGTATTGATTTTTTATTTATGCTAATAACTTGAAAAATTTGCAAAATTCAGATCTAATTTTGGGTAAACAATTGAATCTTGATTAAATAAAATTATATTCCTGAAAAAAAGTCTCTAGGTTCAGCAATTCTCATGTTAGGTGAGTAAATATATTTCCTGATTTTTTAAAAAATTGCATTATGTTTTGGTCTATAACTTCAAAATAATACCCAATACTGACCTAATTTTTGGTAAGTTCATAGAAAATGTACGAAAGAATGTGAATACTATATACGATCAAAAACAGATCAGTGGTTTTGATATTAGGCAGCCTTGAAGTGTAACAATGGCTTTTTTTTATGGAAAATGAGTTTTTTTCCTTAATATCTCGAAGGAACGAAGTCCTAATGACCCAATTTTCGGTATGGTAGGAGATTTTGGGGACATCTAAAATTATGCCAACAGCCTGGGGAGCATAGAGATGTGCACTGAATGACCTACAGTCATCGAAGTGGACTGCTTGACAATGTAAGGGAATACAACAAGAGCCTCCAAAAAAATTCAATAACTAGCCTAATTTTGCAGCTTTTATTTTCAAATTTCAGATTTGAACAGATTAAATCCTTATGTATACATGCTGTGAAAATTAAATCCACAGTACTTACAGGAAAAAAATGTGCCGTGGCCAAAGTTGGGCAAAATTTAAGGTACCAATTTTATATTTTTGCCAATATTTAAAAAAAATTAACAGATTTTGATCTAATTTTTGGTATACAATTAAATTTTGATTAATTAAAGTTGTATTATTGGAAAAAAGTCCCTACCTTTAACACTTTTGGTCTAAAGTGACCAAATATCTTCCTGATTTTTTTACAAAGTCCATTATGTTTGGGCCCATAACTTTTTTTAATTATATAATACTGACTTAATATCTGGCATGTACATAGGAACTATATAGAGGAACATTTATGGTAAATATGAAGAAAACCAGATGAGTGGTTTTGATATTAGGCAGTCCTGAAGTGTGAAAATAGATTTCTAATAAAAAATTGAAGTTTTTCCTTAATATCTCGAAGGAACGAAGTCCTATTGACCCAATTTTCGGCATGGTAGGAGATTTTGGGGACATCTAACTATATGCCGAATTTCAGATTCGTAGGTCCAACGGTGTCGAAACGTGCCAGTCTTACGGACGGACATCCAGACGGACGGACGGACGGACGGACAGACAGACGGACGGACGACGGACAATGGACCACAACTATAGCTCAGATGACTTATAGTCAGCTGAGCTAAAAACGGCGGGGTTTGGACACCACACACTGACGTTACCTTAAAGAATCACAGAACTGGTATTTATTGGCTAACCGCCAGGACTGTCGTGCCCCATGCATAACACGACATGACCTATGCATAAGCAGCAGATTCCAATGAGGAATTTGTTTGGTCTATAATAGAACTCTACTAGAGGGTGTCATGCTATACTGTCACTACATTGAAACATGTTAAACTAGGGCCGGGGCCTTACAAAAACAACTTTTTGAGTTTATTTTGCAAAAGGTTTTGGGCACGCGCTGACATTTTACGAAACTGGGTGCCCCTAAAAATTTGTTGAACAATTTTTTTGGAGAGGGAAGGGGGGCGCGCCTGTTGCGCCCCCTCTAAACACTCCCCTGGATTCAGATAATAAATTTACTATAGACTTACAAGGTCCATAAACCATGACTCAACTTTGGGTCTGAAGTCAACAAAACTAGCCGTGAATAAACGACTCAGTAGTCTGGTATACTGGTCGGAGAATATATATAGGCCTGCTAGTATTTATATATTATCAGAAGGCCAATTTAGCGCTAGGACAGAATTAATAACTGAATCTTTTCCCAAGTGTCCTTTTTATTCAATAAAAGAACAAGAAAATATTGAGGTTATGCCTCTCGTTTTTCAAACATATCTGGCCCTCGAGACTCGAGGTAAAAACACACACACACACACACACGTCTTGTTGCTCTACTAAATTTTTAACAAAATCCTTTTGGTTTTGAAACCGTTTTGTGTGTAAAAGGGGTATAGAAATTATCATTTTATTTTTTTTTATTTATAATTAATTTTTTCTTATATTTTTTATCTATAATTACAGCCCTTGCAGCTTCTGCCACCAGCACCACTCAAGAGATGGCTCAAAGTTTCCATGGATACACACAAGCAATGTGGTAGTCTATGACGACGGAATCTCCGTTGTCCACACACGGGACCCAGGGATCGACACGAAAAAGTTCTTCAGACATTGTGGTGAACATAAATCACAGATAAAGCAGAGCTCTGAGAACGGAATGTGAAACGGAGATGCCATGACTGGAACTGAGAACTTCTATATTACTTGGACCATATAATTATTTTGGACCAAGGAGATTGTCGTAATTGTGGGGTTGGTTGCATCTGCGAGGTGGAAAACAAGGCATGGTTCCACTGTATATTTGACTTGAGGGGCAGAGGTTTGTCATATTAATACACGACGGTTTATAACAGCCAGCAATGCATGTATGATGAGCTGCTTTTCAGTTTTTATAAAGCTGAGAGATGTTTGCGAAATAGTTAATGAATATGGATGAAATACATAGAAAACAGTATTTGAAAAATAAGTTAAAAACTACTCTGGTAGAAAGGGACTTCTCCTTAACAACTGTAATTGTTTTATGCTACAAATACCCCCATTTATGGCACCTTACGGGAACTTGTTACATCAAACAGCTTCTATCACAATTCAAACGGCCGGAATTCTGGATTGAGGTCAAGAGATTAACTAGCCAGATATTACAGAGGACCACACGTGATGGTTATCACTGATAAAACGTTATCTAAAATGCAAGACTATGACATCCAGCCAGAGGCGTAAATTTATCTTCAAGAAAAGGGGGTACGACTCGCAGGCGTTGGAGGGTAACCAGACTTGGGACAAATTTTATTATAAACACACACACACACACACAAACACAAATACTGCTATGATAACACTCGAGATATACGCACATTTCCTTGTATGTACCTTAAATCCTTAATGGCTTGTCACCCAAAATGTACTTGAAACATACTGTGTTGTGTCGAGAGCAATTTAGCGTCGTGTAAAGATTCACATGTTCCAGTCTAAAGCATAGGTTCCTTATATACGGAATGTGGATCCGGCATGTGGAATGCAGAGCCCGGATAAAAATTTATATTGATTGAATCAATAAGGTCCGGTATGTGGAATGGGTATCCAGCAAAACGAATCACTACATGTAGCAATTTTTTGCCTGGTTCCACATGGTATCCCGAAGGGACAGATAGAAAACATGCATAGTGCCGTGCCAGCATAATTGTAACCTCTCAAAACGCATAACGCATTGTCCATAAAAAAATATTAATTTGATGCAGAATAATAAAGAAAACAGAGCACTTATTGACACCAGTTTCTCACTAATGGTAATGGCTGAAGGTTTGTAGTGATGTCAAGAGGGTTTGATCAAAACCGTTTTAATGTTATGGATGATTGTGATATAGAGGAAATGACTTATATGGAAGAATAGGGCGTGGGGTAAAGCTGATTTCATAAGAAGCTTATTACATATGAAGATTTGCTGTGTCAAATTTGACATAATCGATGAGTTTATTCTATTAACAGCAGCTTAAAAGTGGCGCATTTGATCAATAAACAGTAAAACATATTCAAATAGTTTTGTGTTTAAAGCCAGGTTCTTCTCTGCATCTATAAATAACAACAGTTAAAATGGCAAGTTTTCTTACAGGTAGGTTTTCCTTGGGAGAGTTTACAGAGAACATTGCAGCAAGAAGTGTTTTCCATCCCAAATCGGGTATCCACACGGACAGGTTTGGTTTCAGAAACATTACAGATGAATAAAAGATAGCATCAGTTACTACAGTGAAACCTTGGTCGTCTAAGCGAGGTCTGATATGAAGAGCAAAAAAGAATTGAGACCATGGAAAAGTGGTCATAATTTTAAGGTGGTTGCTATACTGAGGTGGTCTTTTGGCAAGGTTTAACTGTACATCTCATTCTGATGCATGGATTGAATGAGATGATCTTGAACCTGTATTATAATATCTAGGTCTTATGAAATTTCTGTTTTTAAACTTGAGTTTTATTAAATGATTGTGCTAGGTGACCATTAAACTTTTTATTTTATTGTAAAGACAGGCCCATAGTCTGTTTTGGGTGAGAAATTTATCGCAAAAATACACAAAGTGTAATCTGATTTCTGTTTAAAGTGTGACCAGGAACAATGTCAGAACAGGTTGAAACCTACAATAATAACACTGAATGCCTGTATATTTCCATTAGTTTACAGATGAACACACAACCATGCATCACATACACAGAGCACTGATTTTACACAAGTTAGAGATTTAGTAAAGTCCACACCATTCGAATCAGAGTGCAAGTCTGAGTCCAGGCTACTTAAGTCCAAGTCCAGGTCAGAGTCCTTCAGGTTCGAGTCCAAATCCACTTCCTTCAAGTCAAGAGTCATTTTGTACCAGAGTCCAATACAAATATCCTTGAGAAGCAGTCTTTACCTCAGAGTACAAATCTGGGTCTAGTACACTCAAGTCCAAGTCCGAGTCCCATAAAAGTGTAGACTAGAATCCAACATCGCTGACTCAAGCAGTAGGTTAGAACTGCCAGGACTCGCATACTTTATGCAATACTGGACACAATTCTAAAACTAATTTCTACCTTGTGTTCTATACTGCTTATTATATACATGTATTATATAAGACAACCCAGGTAATTATTTTATTTTCTGTATTGAGAAATTATCTTAATGCGTACAATAATTCTTTACATGAGCAATATTAACATTATTTGACATGCTCCAAAACAAATAAATACATAAAAAAATTGCTAAGAAAATAGTATATTTATTCAATAATGTATGTACAGATGTAAATTAGCAATAATGCTTTGCTAGTGCAGAAAGCCCGACTTTTTCCTCTTGGTCCCCAGTTTTTCTTCCTGTGTAAGCTTGGTCATCAACATCTTGTTCAAAGCTTGGCCAACTCGTTTTCCAGACTGCAAGAATAACATGTAAATTCCATTTACAACCAAACTTAAACAATCCTGCCTCTTCTTATCACTGTAAAACAAGCAATGGTTGACATATTAACCTACCTTACCATTTATAAGCAGCAAGTAATATTTAAGTCTTCTCATGTTTCATTGATGAAACTTGGAAGTAGGGAATAAGGTGACTTTCCAGGTTTAACAATTTTACTTAATACATTATGTATATTGTTTGTTTTTAGATATGAGCTGAAAATCAGAAAGTTATGAAAATAAATATAAATACAATAATGAACTGTTTAACTGATCCTCAATCCAATTATGGATTAATGGTTGGCTTGGTTTGATTGTTCAATGCATATATACTGCCCCGATGATTACAATAAATTTTGTATATAATCTGGATAAAAGTCTGCAGGTGCATATCCAGATTTTTAGACCAATTTTAAACCATGACAGGTAAATTTTTCGATATAATCACACAGTGACACCCGTTGACCACCCCCCCACCCCACCCCTGCAAAAAATCCTGGATCCATGCCTGGTCTGTTGTCAGCTGGGTGCATAATCTCCAAAGGCTTTCTTGTTTTACATTTAATTGTGTTCTGTGATATGTGAGTGACTTAATTGTTACCTCCATCATGTCAAATAAACTTGTGGGATCTAGACTGCCTCCTCCAGCCTTCCGCAGTGCTGTGATACAGCCTTCTTCTGTAACCCCCATCGTAAGTCTGTGAAAATAATGTGTAACAAACATTAATCCAAAAAGTGTACTGTGGCAACACACAAAGGGACATTAAAATACCTAGACCTAGTTATTCACTGGTAAGTACAGCTGGCTGGAGATAGGTGGCGTTGTTATCACTGCCTCAGATCAGGCGCATTTCTCCAGATCTTACTTAAGGGCATTTAACTGGTTTTGCTGTTAATTTTATGATAACTCACTGAGGCTAAGCACAATTATTGGCATGATCAATGCAATCTTTGGTTGGGTCCAAATTATATCAATGTCTCAGTAAATTAACTGCTCTACAAAGGCTTCAATAATTTACATTATATGTGGATTTTAAAGTGGCCTATTCATGTATCTGGTATGTGATTTCTCCATAAAATAATAAGGTTTCTGCCAATATCTCATTCTAATACTGTTCGCTTACTCCTGTAAACAAGTAGCAGAAGCTTGCATCAGGTGGGATCAGTTGTGGAAAACATAGCGTGCACAGCACCCTTTGGCCATACAGTGCAACTTCACAAATAATTTTTCTTCAAGCTTCCAACTTGTGTTTTTTATAAATTTAATATTTCTTCTTCTTGTTTTGAAGATGTTGCACATGCAAAAGATTGGACCTCTGGTCATACAGCCTTGTCATGGTAAACAGACATGAGTTGACTGTGTTTACTCACACGCAGAACCATAACGTGTTAAAAAGGTGGACTTGAGATAGTAGGTGTATGTGCCCATAAGGTTTTGCTAGGAAAATGAACTGACAGTTTGAGATAATAAACATATTACTGGGAATGTTTATGTACCTTTAATAAAGTGATTCTCAAAATAAATCATAAAGATGGAGCTGCTTGAAGGTCAACATGGCGAATATATGCAAGTGCTTTATTGACATGAGGAAGATTGGGAATATAATGGGCCTGGGAAAGGCTGGCCTCAACTAAAGGTCTGGCTGCTACAGAGGGGTGACTGTAAGCTTGAGTTCAACTGACGTATAATTATGAATTTTTAGAACATGACAAAAGTCAATATTTTCTGACTTTATGTCTGCATTACCTGGCTAATGAACACGCCTCTTCCTGCATGGTGGCATCAACAACATGGCAGTTTCCAATCTGAAAATATAAATTTTTAAATCACACTCACGACAGATTCTCCACTTTGCAATTTCTGCAACAAATAAATGGCTTATCAATGGAGTTTTTTTTCCAATACATGAAACTTAACATTCAGGTCATTAAATAAATGTTAACAAACTGCATTTTATATATTATTAAATCATCTTGAAAGAAATAACATTAAAAATAAAAATTTTTGCTTTAGCTCTGCATTGTACACGGTCGAAGAATTAGCACTTGAAATTCAGAAAGGTTGATTCATTTTTTTTTTCATTTCATTCTTAAAGGTATCCACCTAATTTTCTATCATACCCAAAACAGATCTTATTTTGCTAACGGGTTTAATTAGAGTTTTAACTCATTAGCCTGACTTTCCTGTGCTGGCTGACCTAGTACAATAACCTTTAATGTAAGCAGGGCGTAACAAGATACCATGGATAATAAAAGTACAAGCACATCAATTTAGATGAGTTATAGATTACCAGGTATAACAAATTTTAAACTATACATATGAATCTCTCTTACAAGCTGAAAGAAAGTATGTTATAAGACATACCGCTAAATAATTTGGCACTCTATTAAGGAGTTCCCATCTGACATGAATGCTGGATTATTCCTCTCAGCACTCAAATATTTTGCACCTAATTCAGCTTTCTGACTCGTACATGCAGGTAATGAAAGAATAGTAACAAGCAAATTTGTGGAATTTATGTCACCCACTTCCACCTCTTGTGTCCCCTCTTGCCCTATCAATGTTTTCGTTTTTGTTGTTACCTGAAGATGTCTCCACATGTCATAGTGGCTGTGTTTTAGTTTTCATTGCCCCCTGAAGACGTCTCCACATGTCTTCATTTTTGGTTGTAATTTTTGAACCAAAGGGGATTTTATTGTTTTGAGCTGCTGTTCATAATTTTTCAGGCAAACACTCAAAAACCAATCCCAATCAAGGTATGCATGAGAGCAATCACTGACCTAAATTTGAATGATATAGATCAGATAATATTTAGATAAGTTATTGCACAGAATGAAAACCTGATGGACTGACAAACAGCTAGACAGAGGGACAAATCCAAATCAATGTCCCCCTTTCTGAGGAAGTGGTGGACAATAAATGAAAGCAGTCTAAGCCAGCCTTCTTTGTTCTCAGTTTAAAGACTTACTTTATTGAGAGTAATGACACAGGGTGACCCTATCACCTCTAGCCTGGCACAGTCGTAGGGATCGTCAGACAAGTGTAGCTCTGTCTGACCTGCTTCACCAGCCAGCACTTGAACATTCGGGACTCTTGAGTACAAAAAGGCTCAAACTTTAGTTTATGCATAAAAAACTACAGAATTTCTTCCACATAAATTATAATTTATTCCTGGTAATAATCTGCTGTGTGATAAGACTAAAAATAAACAGAGTTCTGATTGGCCAATTCATACTAAACATTGTAATAGAAGTTATTTATTCAGCAGCATAGTAACTTAACACCACACAGTCTTACTCAATACAATAATGCTGACTTTTGCAATATATTATTTTGCCCTTTGTTAGAATGAAATCATGAATGATGGACAGCCCTTTATATATTCTATGTTGTTCCTTCATCCTATGGTTTGGCCATCAAATGTGGTAATCCTATGATTTGGCCATATAATTTAAACAGATTTTAGCAAGCTCAATTTTTTTTACAAAATATACCACACAATCTCATGAAATTTTCAGAGCATTCTAGGAATGGACCAATGAAGAATCAATTAGATTTTGGTGTAGATCTGGCACATGATCTGGATTCAGGAATATTCACAAATGCACCGTCACTTATGCATAGTTGAATCTGGGATTATGGGCAGAAAAAGTGAATGCAAACATGGTTAGGGGAGCATCCCACAACAGAGACCCCTCTTGACATAGGCTTGCATTCCTTAGAAGTTGAAATACAGATTTCTAGTTGAGTTCTCTGTAGCAAATAACATGAGGTGCCATAACAGCCTTTGATTATATTGACTAACACAGATTTAAAGCTAAAAGCCCCTTTTTATGATCGCATTTCCCTGGACGTTTTTTTCTGCGTGCGGAAGAGTCACATGTGCAGAAATTGATTTTCTGCTGTGAATTGTGATTGTGGAAACTGTATACAAGGCATACACTTAACAATTTTTCTGTGCATTGAAATGTGCATAGAAACACGATCATGGAATATGGATCTGAAGGTAATGAATAAACATAAAACTCTTTGGTATGACACTGAATCAGAACACTCACTTTGTATTGTGAAGGGCTGCTTTAACAGCAACAGAGACAGCATCAAACAAATTTCCCCCAACCTCCAGCAACTGTAATGACATAATGAGAACAAAACACTAAAATCACTTATAAACTTTTAACTAACAAGCGAGTCTTATTCTTGGATTTTATAAAAAAAACAATCTGGCTGGACAGTTTCAGAGAATAAGATTTTTAAAGGTTTAATTGCTTTTTTACTGTAAAATTTAAGTTGATGCAGATGGTCCGACAATAAGCTCCATCTGACAACTGATGCATATGACTGACTTTTGCATAAAGTTTGTTGATGCTAGGTCCTGCCCTTTTTGGTTTAATGTGCCACTGCACCATCACATTAGCTTACATATTTGCTAAAAAAATTAATCTGTAGATTCAATAAAGTTTACATTACATTTACTCATAAAAGTATGAAATATGTAAAAAAATGTTTCTTTAAATTATGTGTTATCATGGCGCTAATGGCAGCCATCTATGAACAACTTAGACAAAAAATGTAATTAGGCGTTCTAAATTTCAGGTTTTTTAAGTGCATGGGTTTGTAAAAATACAGAAGTTGTTAAAACTTTTGAGTGAATCACTGATGTTTTTATCAAATTTCATTATTTCAACTTTGAGGTTCTAGTAGGCTTAAAGGCCTTAACAGTCCAACACCTTAACTACTAGGCTATGTCCTTCACCAAATTGCAAATACTGAGGTGGGAAATTTGTGACATTTGCTTTATCACATTTTCTTTTTTTCCCCACTGTCTCACCAAAGTTCTGTACTAAAATTATAAGATTATATGAAAATTATTCATTAATATATTCATAATTTGATACTTAATCTAAGTTTACTTATCTAGTTAGATTTATGGCCAAAGTCTATTACTCCAAAAATAAAACCAAGTTGTACAATAATTGCTCATCTTCTCTATTGTATTGCACTGGTCACAGAGTAGGCTGCTGATGAGTGGACAATGTTTTATGGACAACTGACCAAAACACAGGGAGTAACTTACGTGGCCAATGTATTAAATATATAAAAAGCTGCTAAGCTAAGTGGACATTAAAGGTTTCATTTTTGCTATTCTCTCCTTTTCACAATATTGCAAATTTGAATATTATATATATACTGTGGTTGGCTTTATTCATATTCGCTACAGGCATGAGATGATAATGAGGCCACAGTAAAGACGGCTTTTAACCTGTGTAGATGGGGCACCTTAAGAACAAAGACTTTTATTTTTGTGATGAATTCTCTTTGTGAATATTGTGATTCTGAAACCTTCATGAACAAAAGCCAAACACAGTTATGTTAACATTTCATGATTTTCACTTTTTAAGTGTTTCATAAAGGTTCGTTTTTCCGTGATCTCACAATACATTAGACCTATACAGAGTATATCCATTATTATATGAATTTAATTATATCAAATATTATGTACACAAAATCTTATTAAGAAAATTTATAGCTCGTAATAGCAGCAAATCTGAAAGATCTCATATCATTTGAATTAATCTTTGAACACAGACAATCTATTTTTTAATTCATAATGTCAACCATTTACTTTTTATCTTTGCCTTGAACCATGGGACCTCTTATTCACTAAGTTTTGATTTTTACGATAAATCGAGAATTTGAAAACCTAGTGAACAAAAAGGTAACCACGATATTATATATATATGAATCATGAATATGAAACCAACTACAGTATTTTAGGTCAGGTCTACATACCAGTACATCTATGTACAGCACCCAGCACTGTTCTCTGGGGATGACGCTGAGAGCTCGCAGGTCAAGACTGTCAGGGTTTCTGTAAGCCTGGGCAAGAACACTAGAGATCTCTAGGGCCAGGGATTCACCACCGCGCCCCTCAAACTCTGGGGTTGCATTGGCTGAACTGTAAACAAATATTGTGTTATACTATGTGTTAAATATGTTATATAAAGTGTAAATTGTAATTCAGTAAAAATAATATGGTCTGGATGCAAACACTAATGAATATGACAAATTGCATAATACATTTTCTTCTGTGATGGATCACATCTAATCATGAAAGAAGTAATAAATTCTGATATTATATTTCAAATTTAAATTAATGTAGTTTGAATATAATTAAAATAAGTATAGTACAACCTGTATAATCAGACCTACCATAAGGAGATGGGATTGGCTAAAAGTGGTCTTAATTCACAGGTGGTCTCATAAGACAGGTCAGTTAACTGTCCTGAAAGGGGTGACATGCATGCATGTGACTGACCCAAGCCTGATGTCCATTTCCAGTATCATATATTATATATGGATCTGGAGTACCTCATACCACATACAGGTACTATAGGTTTTTTTTTTATTTTTTTTTTGGTGGTGGTAACTGCCTCCCTTTTTTTATGCTAACTTAACTATGTACATCTGCAGAATTCCATTCCGGTTTCAAACTATGTGACAGGGCAGTATCACACACTTCCGCTCATTTTACATCCTTGCATCAACCAGGCCTGGTGATTACTGAACCTGCTGGCCCTGGGTGTGTAATCATACCACAGAGGAACCCCCTAAGGGTGCAATAGTCTGTGAGTGAAAAGAGGCCGTTGGGCACGGCCTTCCCATTAAGCCTGCAGAGGGCTCACCCTGGGTGGGTACAACCGTGGAAAATATCACCGCTTCAGCTGAGATTCGAACTCACGATCTCCTGATTTTGAGTCCTTTGCTCTACCCCTGAGCCACAGAAGCCAGTAGAGATAACAAAGTTTCGGGTGCAGGTACACAGACCAAGTCCTTTCTACTCATGACAGCCAGGTCCAGGTGCTCTGAACTTTGGTACAGGTACCTGACAGAAACCCAGGTCAATAATGTAACTGACATATAAATGCAGCATGAATTATAAAATGCATTAACATATATCATAATAGACTGAGCTAAATGATGTTATTTACTCTCTTATAAAGTAATCTGTTATTTTTTCCTTACCAGTCTACAAAGAACTCAAGATAGCCTTGAGCTGGGTTTTCCTGTTTTGGTGTCCCAAGTTCTGCCTTCACTCCCACTAATATATCTGTGTTAGCCTGCAAGATGATAAAAGTATTATTGGAGTTTGTGAAGCTATAATCAATATTTATAATTTATATGAATATTTACAAATTTATCATTAAAAAAAGTGATACCAATACACTGGATGTGTAATTCACCTAACAAAGATGTAACTCATATATATATATATATATATATATATATATATATATATATATATCTGTGCATCAAATATGATGTTTAAACATAACTCTTTGTACAGGTTTGGTAGACAGCTATTCAGTTGTAAAAGTCATTAAATAGGTCTTTTTGCTAACTTTAAAACTTTCTTTGTAATTTTCATTTGCTACGCAAAACTGTTTATTTTTAAAAACTAGTGAAGTGAAAAACTTACTAATCTGACCCGGGCTGAACCTGATGCATTTGAAACAACATCTGTTTCGAGTTCTAAGCATCTGTAGTCCTCACATCCTCGCCCATCACTCCTCACGTTACTCTAGAAAACAGTGATAAACTAAATATATGAACAAACACAGGCATAAATAGACAGGTCATTAAATGAAGATGCAATTTTATCAAGCTCCACTTTTCATTCTGTGACAAATATGCGATGATGTTGTTTAGCTAATTCATACTAAATGGTGTGCCATCACAATTACCAGACCACTTATTTAAAAAATACATACATAATTTACATCAAATACAATACTTCTGCAATCACCACAGACAGAATACTTTGTGCAACTCTGTGGAAAAGGCAACATATACAAATACGGTAAAGCGCTGTATTTCTGAATGCCAAATTTCTGAAAATTCATTTTTTCGAAAATAAAAATGGGGAACAAAAAATTTATTCATATTTCCAAAATATTTTTCAAGCATGTAAACACTCAAATGAAATTTTGTAATTACAAGTCACAAAGACCGGCAGTCAGGAGGTTAAGCTAAGTGGTGACCCTAATTAATTAGTTCTGGGCTGATGCTGTCGCCGGGGCAAAATTGTTATAACTACAGCTGGTTGCGAAACCAGGCTCTGTATACTCCTAGTACTCCTAGTTAGTCAGCTTTGGCTGGGATGTCAGTCAAAACAACCTAGCATTTTACTGGCAAGAGTATTGATGAGGTATCATTCGCACATTCTTGTGCTAAAGTAGGTTTAGATGCGAGGCCATAGCACGCGGGCCTGGCCATACAATTCATTTCGAGAGAGCAATTGTGTCACTTACTTAAACTTGCTGTTATAAAGCTTATTTACTGTCAAGGAGAGCACCAATTGAACACAATTGTCTTGCTGTCACTTGACAGAGGTATGGATTCAAAGGAAAGAAAACGGACTGCGTTTTGAGTGTGCCACACTGGCGCCTCCTACTGGCTGTTAAAGAAACCAACCTAGCTACAATAATGGCGATGTCATTTGACCTTTCCCTCCTGTAAATTTTTTTTATGGCACACGTGTATCCTAAAAACAAATTAAAATGGGTTTTTACATATCAATCTCTGGAAAAATTCCGACATTTTTATAAGTTTTGGTCATAAATAACATGGATCGAAAAGAAACAAAGTGTTCCCTCAGTAATATAGCATTGAGTTAATCATAAACTGGCTTACAAAATTGGCCCTTGACCCCCAACCGAATTTCCAAAAATTTGTTTTTCTGAAAGAAATCATTGGTCCTGCATTAATGATATGAATCACTTTAGTAGATAACATTTATCAAGACATCATCACTCTTCTATGTCCTGCCCATTTCATATGGGTGAAGATGTCCCCATAAGAGGCTTTGGTACAACTGCAGAACACCTCACACTCCTCATCCTTTGTCTTGTGCCCTCCAGGCATTTGTACAGGTATGCACATGGATCACAGCTGTCCCACCAATATTTGCTGTATTTCAAGGGTTAGGGTTTACATATAAACAAGCCATCAACCTTGTCCATGCAAGACGGAGTCAAGCAGGCAGTTATCAAACAGCTGAGGGCTAATTTTTTAAGCTTTTGTGATGTCTGGGAACAAAGAGCAAACGGACGAGGCATACACTTCACATAAATTAACAACTATGACTAATTCTGACTCGCACAATTGTCATGTTTGGTCATTTAGTTCCTGCTGAACTTCTAAACAAAAGTTGATTTAAAAATCCCCACTTGACAAATCATTCTCAATTTGTCCTGCACGGCACAGTGGTTGCGCATACGACTTGTTAATACACAATTGCTGGTTTGACACCTGGTGAAGAAATTCCCATTGTAGGTTATATGTACTATTTGTGTACTAATAATTGAATTTCATATTACAGATTCGCCACCAGACGGAGACAGTTGCACACAGCCGACATACAAACAAGAGATTAAAAACGAAAACAGACACCAATACTTTGTTCAGCCTGAACCAACTCCCTGTCGCAGGAGGTGTTCGGTAATTGTGCCGAGGCTTTTTCAACTTTTAACAGAAAAATGAGTACTAATAATAAGTATTATTTTATTATTTTTAAAATGGTTAATATTCCTCTTTCAGCCTATGGTGCCATATATTTTTGTGATTGTTTACCTGTAAATAAAATCTCACAAACAAAAACAGGTAGACATGGGTGGTCGACTACAGACTGTAGAGTACTACTGTCAGTACTGACTGAGTGTGGTGGCTTCCTTGGGCGATAATAAAGGATATCAATGTTTCTTCGATAAACTTGTAAAACAGTGAAACTAGATACAAATTGACTGATACCTAGGACCGCAACAGTACCTGTACTCCGTGAAGAATGAAAGTTCTCTCCGCTTCACTCAGCAAAACCTCAGCCATGACTTGATTTTCCTTTTGCAATCCAGTCAGTCCGCTTGAACGATAATACAAACATCACTTTATATGCAATCCAGTATTCTTGGTGATCTAGATTGGCCCCGACTCACTTATAGAAAAACGATATTTAGTCGAAATCGAAACAATGGACTGGTCACTACCCCTATTTTAGCCAACTACCTAATGTATTGCATTTACGTTTAAATGGTGGCTTCACATGGGTGGTTTACGTCATTATTTTATGCGCATTTAATATGTATTCCTGCAGAAATGGCTGCTTCCTGGAGTCGAAAGCTGCACTCAAACAAAATATGAATTAAATGCCAAAACGACAATCTTGAATTTAGCGTCTCAACCATTCATCTGTTATTTGAAGACCAAGCAACACATGACAAAGACCTGGAATAATTTGGAAAGGTAGGTTGGGAAATATGAAACCATCGCTAGTGCCAGTAGTGGTACCCCCCTTGGATGCAGAGTCTGCTGTCGTCAACGGGACACGGTGCCGTGGCTAAAAATGGGCGTGTCGCCTTGGCTGATGGACTGAAAATAATTACACTTATTATCTGCACAGTGTATTACCACATGCAAACATTTCATGTTCTACAGTCACAAATTTGACTCAAACTATAATAAAAATCAAAACTTGTTTCTTATAAGTTACAGTAAAAAAAAAGTGCAGATAGTTAAATAAAAGTTAAAACTTTAAAATAATATTAAATTATTATTATTAATTTAAGAAATTCCTCATTGGCTGATGTTCAGATTAGGGCCTGCACCTACAACCTGGCAAAGGGGTGTCCCATTAAATTTTGTTTCCTTAGAAATACCGAAATATAAATAAATGGAGCCACTATAGAACAGGGGCTTCGCTTCTATTGAGGAAAATATAAATAAAACTCTCCTCTCATTCCCTATTTTAACTCCTACTTTTCCCTGTAGATGTCCCTACACTCAACTTTTCTAACATAATCAACCACTAAGCATCATAAGTCGCCTGAATCGGGAATTGAACCTACAATCTCTAGACTAGGAGCCCTACACGCTACTAAGTGAGCCGTGAAGACGAGATACCAGTAGGAGCGAGTTTTGTTTATTTATATCTGCGATTGAAGCGCCATCTATCACGAAAATGGGAAACCATTTACTATTTGAACAGGACAATTAAGCTTTAGGTGGGGGCTCTGCCCCCCACACCCCCGTTCAGACGGAGGGACCCTCCTCCTCTAATATAATAAACTCCAGTTATGAGCAAAATTAAATACGGGAATTCTCAGGAAAATAATATGTATCGGCCTTTTTCAGGAAACAATTTATTATGCGACACCCGTTGTGCATAAGGTATCGGCTATAGGCTGAAGCCTGGTTTCTATAGTTCTGCCAAATAAATTCCCAGTATAGAATGAAACCCGCAACTGGAGTTAATTTACATACTAATTAGTGCAGGAGGAGTACAAGCAACCTGGGTTAACTGCCAGAACAGGAATGTGGTGGCAGCAGCACCAAAGTTACATTATATATTAATGTAAAATATCCGAAAAAGTTTCCTGTTTATTTGTTAAATGATGCTTGGCAACCATAGACATAAATTAAAGAAGATACATTTTGTAGGGTAAAAATTACTAACATACAAAGCTGTCAAGAAACATTTGAGATCTAAGAAATAATCCCTTCACCCAAACTCAATAGGCCCCAGGTGCTCAACTGGCCAAATACTGCACAGGTGTAGTATATCTGTGGGTCAGACGTAAGTGTCTGTTGTTTACATACGCAGCAGCACCTCTGGATCAGCTATGTCATGGCTCATAAAAATGCACTTTGAAACGATGATATGGCCTTTGAAAATGACGAAATATTATACTGAAGCCACTTATCCTTTTGCCACACCAGGTAATGAAAATAGCACTCAGGGTGAACTGTATATCACTAGCCATATGGCTAATATTTCAGATACAAGGTTTACTAGAGGCTATGAACTAAATAAGATGAAAAAAAACACACATGTGATGGGTACAGCTAATTTTTATGCAACTAAAATCGCCCATTGGATATCACATGAGGTCTTCCGTGGCTCAGTTGAGAGCGTGTGAGATATCATGAGATTTGGGTTCAAATCTAGACAGAGATGTCTTCTGTCATTCACTAACAAATTATGTTTGGAAAGGAGAGACATCATGTTGAACACATAGGATATAATGAGTAAGAGGATATAAGCATAATGTCTTTATTTTTCACATCTCACCATGTACATCAATTTTGAACATGCTCCTCATTAATGATTATGGAAAGATAACAACAAGATTTACATTCAGCAACAAAAGGTTTCTCAGGCACTTTTATTCAGAGATCAGTGTGGGAAGACTATTTTCTTTACCTTTTATATTATAAATTTTTGTTAAAAATTCTTATGATCATTGGACAACATGCTAAAAACAATTATTTTGCTCAAAAGGTGTAAACACATAATTGTAACAAAACTAAAATTTCTATAATCTTTTATTTTATAAAAGAAAGCCTGACATATTTTAGAACTCAAAATTTGTAGATTTCTCATGAATATAGAATAAAAATGTTTGATGCAAGGGTATAAAATAGCCAAATAACTGCATAATTTCATATTGTATCTTGGACAAGATGAAATCAGATATAATAGATGATATAAATTCTTCTTGTTAAAATAATTAAAAAAGATAATTAGTCTGAGACTAGATATTTATCTCCACCAGGCTCTTAATGATTAAGTTAATCAAACTTTGCTGTGTGTTACAAAGAAAAATGTGTTGCACATTACTGACACCTTTGCTGGATCACAGGTGAGCTTTGCTGGCCAGAACAAAGATGGACCAACACAAAAGTGGACAACAATTACCCCTTTCCTGCATTAAGGGATTGCAGGTTTTACCCAACACCTTGGTTATCTCAGATTGGGGTAAAATAGGTTTTACCAAGGGGTTACCCAGTGTTCCATTTTACCCACAATTCTTATGATTAGAGAGATGTGCTTTGCTTAGCCAGACATGAGTTGATAATAGTAAATAGCTTCTTTTAGACAAGGATGACATGATTAGAGTCACATCGCTTGCTACTTATATTAAAAAAATGTGTGTATAACTTCAGCCGACCAATCAGAAAGAAACCAGGCATGGGTCTTGTTTGATAAAAGAAAATAAACATGGGAAAATGCTTGGGTAATAAACTGCATTAATAAAAGATCCATTAATAAATTTTGTGTACAGCTGCCAGCAGGCAAAATCATCCAACCAAGATAAAAGTCATACTTCCTCCTGATGGGGATATAATTATAGACTACATTTAACTTCATAAGTTGAACATTTCCTTGGATGAATCATAAGGTTATACTTCTAGCTGTTTGGCAGGATTCTGGGGAGATGCTGTTATAGTGTCCTCAGCTGACACATGGTGGTGTTCCACTTCCTACCAGCTGTCCATACTATATAGAAGAGGCTAAGACTGCACCATAAGTAAATTTAATTGTTCTGCAAACCCTATTACCCAAAATGTAGGATAATGGGTATTGTCTTTCTTTATTGAAAATTTACGCTGAGACTGTGTACTTCAAATTTTGCCACTTTGCAGGAAGTTAACTAAAAGTTGGGACAGTTGTTGAAATAGTGTATTCAGTTTTCAGTGATATCAGTATGAATGAAAAATTTGCATTATTAATACAATTACTTACCTGTTTTGAAGGTGTTAAGACGAGTAACAATTAGCAGCATGAGTTCCAAGGATGTGATACTTGCAGTAATACTCACCAAAAAAAATAAATATATATATATCCAGGAAAAATAGGGTTGGCCATTCTATAGGACAATGATGTTGGTTGATGTTGCTTAACTTATTAATTTATGGCCTTCTAAGTTCTCTTCAGGGGATGATATTATTGCACTGCAACAATGATGGAAACCAGTGGATCATTGCCTGCTTTTGTTTTATTAATTATTTTATTTGGTTTTGCATTAAGCGTAGCTTCATGCATCATTGTAGGCATGGGTCCATGAAACACTGTTATTACAGTATGGTAGAAGTATCTTCTCCAGGAGGATAAGAAGGTCATTAAATGGGAATACAATATGTATAAAACCTTCCACTCAGCAGAAAATTGGCATTTGTGTAATATTACTTGATTATTAAGCTGATCAATGGATTAATGTTCATGTGAAGGAAAGCAGTTCAGTTTTTTTCAGCTAACTTGAGTTAAATTTGACCCCCTACTTTAAACATTTTTTTTTTTTCAGTAAAATTAACTTATTTTGAACTTCAGCTGCCTGTACAGTTGTTTCAAGAAAATAATAAAATGTCTTGATGTGCTTTTACCCGTTTACCTGTTTAGCAAACCAAGTTTGTTACTATCATATTTCTCCTGATCATATGAACATGTTTGCCCTCATGTTCTCTTCTTTTTGTATCCATTAAATGGGTGAATTTTTTTACAAAAAAAAAACGAGATTCAGAAGGACCTGTCCTATAAGACCACCTGTGATTTAAGACCACTTTTGGCCAGTCCTATGGGTGGTCTCATAACAGGTTTCTCTATATAGCTAAAGAAGATTCAATGGATTATTTCGAAAATAATCAATCTTAAAAATCTTATAATCTTGAGCTTTTTGTTCATACTTAAACATTCATCCAGCTGAGCTAATCTTTATTGATTCACTCCCATTGGTTAAAAAGCAAACAACTTTCTGTTCATAGGATGCAGGGGATATTGTATCTGACTCTTGTGCTTGGTCACTAAACTTTAGTGTATAAAGGTCTTGTATGAGAATGGCTTCTGTATCAGTGCCTGTGTTTTAATGGGATATTATATTGAAATATTTTTTTTTCAGTGGAGACAATGGAAGGCACAACAGGCCATGTGATAAGGGTTCCCAAGTCAAGCCGCTCAGCCAGTGAGCATGCTCTTGCCGAGGACAGCATTATGCACATAGACTGTACTCCATTTTGGCGTCGACTGGGCTTACATGGGATGGGTTGGGCCCGCCTATGGTTTGTAAAGGATATCTGTGGCCTGATCTGCGCCATCTTCACGTGGGGTCTCATTGTCTATGCGGAATATGTGGTGGTATTCGTGATGTTATGGGCTGCCCCCAACTCCATACACAGCATCATTAATGGCGTCATCTTTCAGTTTTTCGCCTTCCTCGCAATCTCATCTCATCTTCGCACTATGTTGACAGATCCAGTAAGTAAAATTGAGGTTTTACTCATATTTGTGGTTGTAGGGTACATATCATTCATGTGCAAAAATCTTTTAATATTAACGTGAATAATTTTCAGTAATGATATTTTACATAAAAGTACACCTGCAAGATTTATGCATGTGTGTTTGTTATTATATAATATGGTCAGCTTTATATGCAGTTATGCAGGAGGGTTTTCCATTTAATAATTTTTGTGAAATTGTTAAAATAGGAAATGTAATTAGGACAAATAATCATACTAAGGAATAAATTGTATATAATTCAGTACTTTTAGTATATTACTAATGAGAGTATGATAAAGAAACCTTTTAAAAAAAATAAAAAAAGGATTTTTTTCAAATCTCAACCCTGCCATTTGAAGCAATTTACAGGCAGCATTTAATTATACTGTTATGAAGTGGTAAATTTAAATATTGGTAATCAAACTAAAACTTAAAATTCACAGAGTGACAAACACTAAGATCAGTGTTAGAGATTGATGATGACTGATATTCAGACAGAGCCAAAGAACTATTAATGGTTCATCAGACAACCAAGTATCTAATGGTAATTCAGTATGTTTGTAGAGCCTAAATGTACTCTCACAAATTAGCTCTAAATTGGTTTCTATGATGAGGCAGGCAGATTATGTTTATACGAGTTTGGAAATAGCACTGCAGGTCAGTCTATAACTGGATGTATGTCAGGTCAGACTTGGGATTTTCCAGAATACTTTCATCCAATAAAATCTGGCAAAACTTATAAAGTCAACTTACACCTCTGATGTAATTGTGACCTACTTTGAGTCATCCAATAAGGTTTAGCTTTTACGACAAAATGCAGAAATATGAATATGTATGTCTTATATGTCACGTGAAAGCTCTGTAACAAAACTATCTGTAGTGCGCACTGAGAGTCAGGGAGGCTGGGCGGCTCTCTCAGAGAAAGAGAGACTGTCCCAGACCGCTTGCTATTGAATAAAGGCTTCTATCATCAAACTGGTCTTGGAACATTGTCAGCCACCAACATCAGCAACTGCTAGTGATACAGTGTGGGGACATCCCCAAACCCACATTGTATCATTATGGTGGAGACCGGGTCCTGTATCATTATGGTGGAGAACCGGGATTCACTTCCAGCACATCAACACCAGAAACGATAACAGTGCTGCCAGTTGGAGTGAAGACAGAAGATCCCCCCTCTCGCAGCCACAGGCGCCATTGACTGGTCTCCCATCTCACGACTGCATTGGAACTTCAACCCAGGTACCGGATCACAGCCTAACATCAAGAATGTTATCTCTGCTGCTGAAGGTGTCGAACTTTTGCTAAGAACTCTCTCTTCAAACTTTAACTTGGCTGCAGTTTTCTCAGTGCTCTGCTTGTGAAGATCAAAGACTCTCATTGTATCTTTCAACCACAAGGACACTGTTGAGCAGTATTTTGCTTTAAGTGATTTAAAGTTGCAAAAATGACATTTTTCGCTAAAAAAAAGTGCTGTGATATCTCAACCTGAGATCATCATTGTTCCTGACCAGCCACATAAAAAAAATCAATATCGGGACAAGCCAGCTTCGGGCCTATGTCAACAATAATACTGGCCATACCACGTGCACTGTGTTTTGTGTGACAACAAGTTCCTCGCTATGTTCCTGCAACTGCTAGAAGCAGACTCGCTGATATGTCACTATCTTCTGCATCACCTCCCATACCATGACTCCAGGAAAAACTGAAGCCAACCAAGCCAGCAGAGAAGATCACAGAAGACCCAAAGAAGACATGATTGCCTGAGGTAATGAAACACAAACCAGAGACTCTGAAACTGTACATGCCAAATGTAAATTTGGGGCATTTCAGAATATTTTGCATGGATATGTTGTAAACCTAAACACAAAAAAAATGTATATATGTAGTACACTATAACTTTCTCTTATTGATGTGTCATAATTGTAAAATGATATAATTTATAGTGTGTCTATCTTATTGATATGGTTAGGAATAGGTTTACAAGACCACAGCAAAAGGTGTAGAACTGTCAATATTAGATTTGATCAAGTTATGTCTATCTCAGATGTTTATATGTAATGTCACCAAAATGACTGTGTTGATTTAAATACAATAATTGCTAGAGTACTAGAGCAAAATGCAACATCAACAGCATGTTAGCATTCATTTATATTGAGATTTTCTCATGTGTTGTTCCATACCAAAATCAGAGGTATTGAAATGCTCTCTTGGCTATAAATTTTAATGGAATGGTAGCACATTGTGTCACAAAAGCACAATGCGATGCTTATTTTCAGTTGTCACAGTTTGGTCCTTAAACACAGGTTCATTGGAAGCCCCCCAATATATAGGGAATTGGACAAACTGGGGAGTATGATTACTCTAAAAGTCAATAACGCACTGACCTGTGGTCACATTATTGCCCAAATAAGGGTTTGATTTGGTTAACCTCATTAATAGCTGGAAATGCCAGGCAAGATATGTAGGTTAACACAGGAATTCTTCTCATAGGAATTTCACATTTACGCGTACTATGACAGACATGTTTCATGAGCAAATGCATTCTGGTCGCTGCATTCATGATACTGATAACCCATAAACCAAAATGTGGAGTGACAAGGATTTCGAGCATTAACATTATTCATTTAATTTATATCATCACTCTACAGATGTATGTTTCATCATACACATTAAAAGCTAGCAATAAAATTACCATCAAAATCCATATATGGTTAGATCGATACATGCACCTGTCAGAGAAGTATTTCATTTATCATCATGTTTTCACACATTTCGCCTTGCTCCTGCACATAAAAGAGTAATAAATGGGAACCTATGTACACATTCCTCTGTCAATAGGAATGACATCATTCTGTCATGTACTTGTACACTGGTAAGGTACACCAGTTGTGTTATGCTAAAGGAATAGCAAAACAACCTTCCATTATTCACAAGTTAACTTGTCCCAGTGGCAAGCACGAAAGCCAAGATGTATTTTGAATCATTGGTACTGATCAACACACAGAGCAGATAGTCATGTACATGTGTATATTTAAACTCTTAGGCACAAGAGTATATACACTTTGTCAGATAAGGAATTCATTATCTATTTCTCAAAAGGAATCATATGTTTAGCTACAGGTTTAATCTGTAATGTCAGGCATTGTTACCAAATCCCTTGTCATTTTTAGCTCAGCTGACTATAAGTCATCTGAGCTATAGTCGTGGTCCATTGTCCGTCGTCCGTCCGTCTGTCCGTCCGTCCGTCCGTCCGTCCGTCCGTCCGTCCGTAGATGTGGCACGTTTTGAAACCGTAAGACCTAGGAATCCAAAATTCAGCATAATGTTAGATGTCCCCAAGATCTCCTATCAAGCCGAAAACTGGGTCTTTGCGACTTCGTTCCTTTGAGAAATTAAGGAAAAACCTCAATTTTTTATTAAAATCCTATTTTCACACTTCAGGACTACCTAATATCAAAACCACTCATCTGTTTTACCTCATATTTACCATAAATATTCCTCTATATAGTTCCTATGTACATGCCAGAAATTATGTCTGTATTATTTAATTTAAAAAAGTTATGGGCCCTAACATAATGCATTTTGTAAAAAATCAGAAAAGATATTTGATCACTTAACACAAAAAATGTCAATGCCATGGACCTTTTTTCCAGTAATATAACTTTAATTAATCAAAATTAAATTGTATACCCAAAATTAGATGAAAATCTTTTAAATTTTTTAAAATATTAATAAAAATAAAAAATTGGTACCTTAAATTTTGCCCAACTTTGACCATGGCACGTTTTTTTCCTGTAAGTACTGTGGATTTAATTTTCACAACATGTTTTTGTTAGCATTTCACCATTAATACCAAAAATTTGAAACCAGTTGATCAAAAACTGTAGATTTTAATCAAGTTTTCAAGCACCATGTAACATATTGTTTACATCAAGCTAGTGTTATGCAGTTTGCAAGAGCTCAGCTCCCCAGCTTCAGCTCTAAGTTCCTTAAATTTGGCATACAGTTAGATGTCTCCAAAATGCCCTACCATGCCAAGAATTTGGTCAATAGGACATTCGAGATATTAATGAAAAACTTCATTTTTCCATTAAAAACCCATTGTTACACTTCAAGACTGCCTAATATCAAAACCACTGATCTGACTTTAATCATAAATAATATACATATTTTTCATTCTCTATGCACATGCCAGAATGATGTCAGTATTGTGTAATTGTTTTAAGTTATGGGCCCAAACATAATGCACTTTGTAAAAAATCAAGAAATATATTTACTCCCTTAACAAGAGCATTGCTGAAGCTAGAGATTTTTTTGTCAGGGATGTAACATTATTTAATCAAGATTCAATTGAATACCCAAAATTAGTTCTGAATTTTTCAAATTTTATTTAGTATAAATATAAAATTAGTACCTTAAATTTCGCCCAACTGTGACCATGGCACGTTTGTTTCCCGTGAGCACTGTTGATATAATTTTCATATCATGCACACATAAGCATTTCAGCTTTTTAGTTTAGAAAGCTGAAAGAAATTGGCCAAAAATTGTAGCTTTTATTAATGTTTTTATGAGACCCTGTCAGACTTTGGCTCTCTCCAGCCCCTCTTGAGTCACCTGTATGTTGACCTTGTTGACCTTTCATCAAATTATGCACGCTTGAGGCGAGGCATACATGGAATCCAGGCAGCTTATGGCAAGCCACAGTTGATCCAGGTGTCCAACCCAACTCATCTAGTAGTTTTAACCAAGAACATAACAAAAGACAATAAATTAATAAATTTTTATTGGTTTTTAATATCAAATTAAAGAAAAATAGAAAAGGAATTTGTTAGTTTATAATAACAGGAAATTAACTTGCAGTTACTGATGATATAAGAATCTTGTATCGTTGGGTAGAATGTCACATAAACCAAATAACACCATGCAGTCACCTATGGCATTTTTCAGTTCAATTTTAATGATAAAGAAGTGAATCATATTATTCATTACTAATCATTAGGAATCATATGAAGGAAATTAGACAAAGATGCAGTTGATAATATTAATCTAGATTCCTGCTGTGTCTAGTGTGTACATTGATGTGAAATTAGTCCAAAATGAATTTTTTACAGTTATTTTTTAATATAAATAAAAGCCATAAAACCAGGTACTTATGATCATTATTTAAATGTGTGAATTTTGTATATTCTGAATTCTCAACATCATTGTTTGGTGAAAACTGAATAAATTCCAGACATTGTGCAAATACTTTGTAATTGTATTTAAATACGAATATGATTTTGTACTCCATTATAAAATTTCTTGCATAAAGAATGGGAATTCAGGTAAAAATGAAAATATATGAATACACATTCAAATACTTTTTAAATGTATTCATGAATGCATTCATGAATATATTCTTTAATATTATTTTAATAATCGTATCAGTTATATTTCATTTTAAAAAATCATATGATTCTCTTATTATTTTTAATAAAATTTTATATTTGGGACAATATTTGTATTTTTTTTTAATAAATAGTTAAACTCTTATATTATATGTTTTGCTTATAAGTTATATGGCCAAGTCAAAATCTGTGTGACAGTAGTTCTCCATTTGTTAATAAAATAAATGAAATCAATCCTCTTCCCTGTCTCCAAAGGTACTATCAAAATCATACATAAGCTAAACAACAACAACTCATAATACAGCTTATATTTATTACCACACAAAACCAGCATGTGCCTCATTTCTAAATAATATTTTTTTATCATATATAACAGCTGAGCGTTGTGACCCATAGGTCCCTTGTTTTAAATAAAGATTGTTGTTAGACAGAACATCTTTATATAACATCACTTACTGTATGTTGAAATGGTTCACATAATTGAATTATTCCAGTGCCTGTACATTATGCATTCTGCATATATCTGATGTGCATTCCTTATGATGATATAATCATATCCCTTAAGTTATCTATTGATTCTATTTAGATACTGCAATACTTATTTAATCTAAAGTTTAATGCTTATATTAGGATGTCAAATAATGTCATCATGGTTGTGATGTTGTTCCTGATTCCTTATACATCAGCATTTTATCTTCTAGATATTGTTTAGGATTGTCCATTCACAAAATAAGAAATTCTGTGTTAGTTAGCATATATGTGTAGCTATATATATCTCCTTTCTCAGCTTATTAAGCTTTAGCTTAGGCATTGTTGTTGTACTTCTAAAAATTTAAAACAGGCACTACCTCATTCCTTACACTGTTACATCTGGAACTGTGATATGTTTCTGTAATTCACATCTATATTGCTCTGTGTAATTCCATCTCACACATCGGTGATGTACTACTTCACTCTCTACAGACATATATCCATCACATTTTCACTAGTGCCTGCAAGTTCATTAACATTATGGCTACTGTTCTTGCAGTAAATGCAGACTTAAGCAGTATATCTTGATCTTTACACATTTTGTATTTCTGTCATCTGTATTCCGATTATCCTTCTTGAAATAACTAAATTTTCTCCGACTTGGCCCATGAGGCCGGAGCCTCATTCTGAATGCCAGAGGGAAATGTTATGAAGTGGTAAATTTAAATATTGATAATCAAACTAAAATTTAAAATTCACAGAGTGACAAACACTAAGATCAGTGTTAGAGATTGATGAGGACTGATATTCAGACAGAGCCAAAGAATTATTAATGGTTCATCAGACAACCAAGTATCTAATGGCAATTCAGTATGTTTGTAGAGCCTAAATGTACTCTCACAAATTAGCTCTAAATTGGTTTCTGTGATGAGGCAGGCAGATTATGTTTATACGAGTTTGGAAATAGCACTGCAGGTCAGTCTATAACTGGATGTATGTCAGGTCAGACTTGGGATTTTCCAGAATACTTTCATCCAATAAAATCTGGCAAAACTTATAAAGTCAACTTACACCTCTGATGTAATTGTGACCTACTTTGAGTCATCCAATAAGGTTTAGCTTTTATAACAAAATGCAGAAATATGAATATGTACGTCTCATATGTCACGTGAAAGCTCTGTAACAAAACTATCTGTAGTGCATACTGAGAATCAGGGAGGCTGGGCAGCTCTCTCAGAGAGAGAGAGACTGTCCCAGACCGCTTGCTATTGAATAAAGGCTTCTATCATCAAACTGGTCTTGGAACATTGTCTGCCATGCGCATCAGCAACCGTATGTGATACAGGTGGGGACATCCCCGACCCCATTTGTATCAATACCTTATTGGAGTTTGACTATTGCCATCATTATTTAATTACTTGTAATAGATGAACTATTGGTTTTCGTTTTAGCTATGTAGACATTCATATAGTTATACATCAATGGTAACGGCAAGATTTATAATCTGGCATAATTTATAATCAGAATCAAAATTGCACGTTTTGTTCATCATAATTTACCTCCAAGGAGATGATATCCTTCTAAATATTGCCTTAGATTGCCATTCAGAAGAGATTAAAAAGTAAAGGGATATGCTTTTTACAGTTTATTAATCAAAGAAAAATACCGATAGGAATGTATTGGAATTAAATTCATACACCATATTAAAACTAGGAGTGATTAAGATTATATTTTCTTGACAACAGTTTCCTAACTTACTTTTTTCACCCTTTTAGCCAATGTTTTGCCGTTTTTGGGCTCTCAGTGGTCTTAAATTTACTATGGCAGGAATGGACACCCCTGCATGTTGATGGTGACATCATTTTATGGGAGCATTGTCATTGCTGGAAAAATGGATGAATATACACATAGCTTTAGTATTTCAAAGTAGATTAAATGATTTGAATTGAATTAATATTGAAACATCATAAAGGGTTTAGATAAACAGATGTCAATTTTTGTTTTATCTGTGTTTCTTTTTGTAGGGTGCAGTCCCAAAAGGAAATGCCACACAAGAAAATATTGCTAAATTAAGGTTAAAAGACGGGCAGGTTATCTTCAAATGTCCAAAATGTGTTAGTATAAAACCAGAGAGAGCTCATCACTGTAGGTAAGTCAGCATTTTCTAATCATATGTTTAGCTACAAATCTGTTTTATTGTAGGCCTCCATTCATGTAGGTTATCAGTATACCATAAGGCCAATTTTATTAGGCCATACCAAGAGATAATTATTTTTGTCTTTGTCATCAGTCATCGTCATCTTCTGTAGGACATCTTGTGAATGTGACCATTTTTGAAGGGCTGCATATTTTTTACTTGAAATCCAAAACACAAATTGTCTCTACAAAAATCTTGGATGAGTATGAAAACTGGTGAAAGTGACCTTGACTTTCAGTATCTGCCAATATGTAAAATTGTTGTGGACCTCATAAGTTTTGAAGTGTTTGCACCTTTTGTCCTCAAATTTGACACGACTTATTTCAACCAATTTTGGATGAGTCTGAAAGCTGGTGACAGTGACTAGTATCTTTAAAGACAAATAAGTGGTAAAATTAATCATTGTTTCTATAATTTCTTGTGAATATGGTAATTTTGAAGCTTGTTGTTATCTAGAACTCATTAAATCTGCAAAAAAATCAATTTACTCTGTTTAATTTTAGTAAATACCTTGAAAAATGGCCTCACATGCTTGAAATAATATTCAATGTAGATACTCTTCAGAAAGTTTGCCAAATCCTTCAGTCTGTGTGATTCATGATCATTTTAAGGTACAGTTTCATTAAATGAATGAATACTCTTTAGATGCAGATTTCTTGTATGATGAAATATATTGATCCAAATTCTTATTATTTATAGGTAAACACTGTCAGAACAATGTAGCTTTAGTTATGTATCATGTCTTTCAGTGTATGTAGAAGATGTATAAAAAAGATGGATCACCATTGCCCTTGGGTCAACAACTGTGTGGGAGAAAATAATCAAAAATATTTTGTGCTATTTACAGTAAGTATTTATTGACTTATTTTCAAAATCACAGGTACAGTGTTGCTTTGCATGTATATATACTGATTGGATACATATGTTGATTTTCCCACCAGCTCAATAATTAACAGGGATTAATTTATTTGGAGAAAATTGGTTAGTAATTACTAATTATTGCTTATCAGTATTGCAGTTAATGACTTTGATTGGCAGTTTGAGGAACGTCTTTCTTTGAGCCTTTTATATGTATTGCCTGGTTATTGAGATCTGGTAATTCTTTTTTACATTTTTTTCAGATGTATATATGTCTGATATCAGTCCATGCACTATATATGGCTATTCATCACTTCGTGGTCTGCATAGGCCAGGATTGGAAAGGTAAGAAAACTTAATTTAAAGCATACAATCACCAATCACTGAGTTGATTAAATTGACATGTTAAACATTTTTTATACATCAGTCAAATAAGAAAGCATAGTGTCTATTCTCTGTTTTATTCCTCATGTATACCTATATTATAATGATAGTTTTCAGAAGAGTTTATGATTTTTATTTATTGACAGAAAATTATGTATGGTGGTAACAGGGTATCAATTGAATTGTTAAACTTGATATGTTGTAGACATGCCAATGGCCTTGGAACTTGAGAGATCTCCATACTGAATTCATCTGTTTTAACATTTGATTTTTGACCATGACTCACTGTTGCGAGGGGGGGGGTATTTTAAATTGCATTTTAGATTATGTATATATTTCAGACATTCTTTATTCAGATATAGGGCACACTCCTCCATTATACCTAGGCTGGCAACTTATTTGAAGTAAATTATTCCACAGTTGGACAAAAAGTATTCCTAAAGTAAGATCATCATTTAGTTTGAAGCAGAACCCATTTCTAAAACAAAACTTTTAACAAGAAGGAGACGCAGAAAGAGAGCTTTTTCTGTCACCTTAAACTGATTTCTCACTAAGGTGCGTTTATTATATGTAAACTGTTGTGTCTCATGATTGCTCACATTACATAAAGAGTATGGCTGTTAAAACTGAAACTCTTATGAATTTCGAACATTAAAATTGATAGACCTCTCCTACCTCAATGGTGCCACCTGCAGGTGAAAATTGACACTTGAGGGTTTGGGTGTCTTATATTGACAAGAAATACCATATCTTGATATATTTCAAATGGTAAAAGTAAAAATAATATATACCCTATCTTTCACCATGAGTTTCCTGCCCTTTGCAGTCAGAGCCTCTTTGTTGTATTGAATTTCACTCAACATAAACGCAACATTGGCAGATTGAACCCAAACACTGCAGATGATCAGAAGGACAGGCTCAGAAAGCAAAATAATTTATATGAAAAAAATATGATTATTATTTCATAATTATATATGAGTAAAAATCATTTTATTAAAATGTAAAATTTGCTTTCAGCAGTTAAGGCCATAAAAGGTTGGTTTCTCAGACACATTTTTGGAAATTAGTGTGGGAGGAGGAATTTTTTTTAAATATTTTATTATAATTTTTTTATGAATATTTCATATGATTTGGTATAACATGATAATTACAGAGTTGTTTTGCTAAACAGATAACAGGACATGATGACAAAACAAGATTTTATCGAAATTATGTTATTTAGTTTTTATTGAAAGTTAAGCTCAAGATGTTTGATGCGGGGTTGATGCCAGTGAAACCAATCTTTTTTGTCCTTATTATTATTTTTCCATTTGGCATGAATAAAATGCATAACATTTTCTCAGCAGTAAATGTGTTGATAAATAATGTGATAATTGATGTTTATCTGCAAGTTTCTTATCATTAAGGATGGTTCATGGTGTCTTGATATCAGGGATATTAATATGACACCCTGTATTTCAGTGTGCAGTTCATTTTCTCCCGCCGCTACCACAGTGTTTCTTATATTCCTCCTCTTTGAGGCTCTGGTGTTTGGCATTTTTACCGGCATCATGTTTGGCACACAGTTACAGGCTATTTCGTCTGACGAGACAGTGAGTGACGCCCTCTAGTGGACAGTGCAAGAACTACTTCATTGTTGTCCAGTTGTTGATGCATATGCAGTGTTGTTTTACTTGTTAGTATTATACCTGTACATGGGTGTCTGTAGTTTCTTGTTTTTATATATTTGCAAATTGTACCACAACCATTATGATAAAGATGATTGACAGAAGTTTATAATGCACACAGCATAGACATTTGAAATTGTTCATAAAGCTTTCATTTAAAGGTCATTGTTTGTTATGATATATATTTAACAGCTTAATATGAAAAATTCTGTTAGAAGATCCAACAGTACTTCCTGCTACGGGAAATAAGAGATTTCTATCTAACTGATATAGTATTTCTTGCTAAGCTTCTTTTCAATGATGGATTTATCTTCAAGAGGACCTGGCTGTCCCAACAGTTCATTGAGGGAAGAGTTTTGTTTTGAATAGAAACCTCTTGTGGATAGTTGACACAGTACGGTTTCTGATAGATGATGCATTAATTCATGCATTAATGCTAAATTTCTTGAGATTTTTAGGAAACTGTTGAAAAAGACCCCCTAGGACACATTTGGCACCATGCCTGACAGTTCAACACCAACACTCAGCATTTTAGAGGCTTGGCAACAAAGGAGTTTGGTGACAAAAATCTAGTTGCACCACGTGCAGTTAATTATAAATGACTCCATAATGGCCCAATCTATAATCAAATATTGGTGTCATATCCTGTGTTAAAAGGAACTGATACTTTCAAGTATGAAACAGACATGATAACTACATGATGGTCCATGTTAAAAAAGTGTTATCTTTATATAAATTGATAATGATCGTGATAAATATGAAAACTGAAAGAGAAAATTGATTTACCTAATTCTAAATTTGTCTAAAATCTGCCATGATATCATATCTATCCACATGATTATATAAATATATGCATATATACATATATATGTATACACTAGTATAAATATTTACTAACACTAATAACAGTTTACTAACAAGTTAACAACACTGCAATCAATTATTTATCAGGATGGTGTCATTGAGCTGATGTAGATCTATAATATTTTTTTTTCATAGCAGATGTTGACTTCGTGTTACCTCTAAGTTGGCATGTTGTCAGTTCTTTTACATTCATGAGAACCTTTGTTTCATTTCAGTGAGAAGTTCAGTACTAGATATGTTTTCATTTATAGTTTTCATTTTATGTATTGGCATCATGTTCATAGTGCTTCCCTAATATGTTGTAGGCTGTACTGTATCATGTTACCATTCAATTTTTATACAGGGAAACTTGTGTAATAAAACCACCAGTGGGGTTGACCAAAAGCAGTCTTAATTTACAGGTGGTCTTATTAGATGGGTGGTATTTCAGCTTCAGATAGGTTCGACTGTATTTGATGTGGTAGGTTCTTGATGCATAAATTGGTATATAGGATATACTAAAGCAGTTGATGGTTGTAGGCATCTTTTATACACACACACACACAGTGGAGGAGGGGGGAAGAGAGAGAGAGAGAAACTATGCTGAATTGAGTATTTCCATACAATGCCCCATCGGAACCTGTGTTGACAGAGAAAAAGTAGATAATTTGGAGACAGCAGTCAGCATCAAACATATAGCCTAAGACCAACACCAGGGTTTGGGCAAGGTTCATACAACATTACCTTAGTAAAGTAACTTGTGAAATTGTCTGGTACAGGTAAAAAAAATTTGTATAGTACTGGTACCTAGGTACAGGTCCAGGTACTTTAGAAAGTAAACAAGTACAGGTACATTTCAAAGCCATTTGAACTAATCATAATTGTATAAATGTCATCTAAAAATATAAACCACTGCTTCATGACTGCAGGTCTTTATAAAATTAATTGTCCATACAAGAATAGGTAACTTATGGATAATGAGGCCATAGAAACTGGTATAAATACTTTGCGTTATAATGTTCTTGTTATTTATGCTGTGATTAGTTCCTTGGCTGTTTTAGTGTTCTGAACAGTCTATGCTGCTAATATTACTGTTCATACACACATGCTTTTTAGTCAAATTAGTGCTTGTGAAGCTTTCATAGCTAATTTTTGCATTGTAGTTTATTTTTTATTTTGTTGAGGTAACATTTCAGAGGGAGATTAATAGGTAACCTATCCCATAAACCGCTTTTATTTCCAATCCATGCACTCTTTCAGACACCCTACAGGCTCTCCTGGCCTATCTGCACCTGTATTCTGCAACAATACATGGCTGTGGTTTAGCAGGGGTAGCCTCAGTTCTATCCACCATGTTTAGGGGTCTACAATACCAAGTTGCTTGCTGATAGCTCAAGGTGTTGATAATTGTGGCAAGCTAGAGTGGCATCTAGTGGCCTGTCTTTGGATAGACTGGTGGTTTTCTCTGGGTTGCTCCGCCTCTAGACACTATTGCATGCCACCGTCTGAGCCATGAAGAGTGCCTAGATTAGTTAAAATTATTATTTGTAAAATACATGTTTATAATTATAAGATTATTTTTTAATATGACCATCTATGACAGGAAGCATTATGATATACCCACAGTCTGTCCGTCCTTCTGTCTGTTAACTTTAGTGTCAGTAACTTACCATGGCTTTGATTGATTTTCATGAAACTCAGCCTAACTACTAACCAATAGAATATCTCACCTGTGTTCAATTATATGCAAAATCAATGTATATATACATATTTAATGAGGTCAGATGTTATGAGGCTACATTGTGGTGTCACCGCAATAACTTATTGGGAATATGTTGGATTTTGATGAAAGTCAACAGAAATATAAACCATTATAATATCTCACATAGGTTTGATTCCCAGCAAAATTTATGCATATTTAATGAGGTCAGAGGTCACCCGACTTTGGTGGCATTGGATGACTTACCTAAATCTGATGGATATTCATGAAACTCATAATAAATATTTACCAATATTGTTTCTCACCCGACCCTAATTCTCGGCAAATTTCATGCATATTTAATGAGGTCAGTGGTCACAAGAAATAAGATGGGCGTATTATGCATGTTTGCAGTGCGCTTGTTTCAGATATTCTCCAAGGATAAACCTTCTAAAAATGATAGATTCAGTATATCTAGATGCTGGACTAGCAACATTTCTTTTAGTGTTTGATAGAAGCAGCTTTGTAATTAGTGTTTTAAGTTCTGCTTTCTGTGCATGTTATGTTGTGTTTTGTGTTGTTGTATTTGACAGATTGTACGTGGTTCTCTCCCCCAGCCACGACAGTTTTCCTCATATTTCTCCTGTTTGAAGCCGTCCTGTTTGGTCTTTTTACTGGTATTATGTTTGGGACCCAGATGTGTGCAATTTGCTCAGATGAAACAGTAAGTTCCAAAGAAGCACCATAATAAAACCATGGCACATTTTCCATCAACATTACATGTACATAAAACTGTTACCTAGGGTGAAGGATAAATACCTAAAGAATATCATTAAGCTAAGATTCCTTTTGTATGAAATGTGTCATGCTGAATACGTGTTGAGGGATTTCATAAGCACTGTCAACATGCATCTTTTCTCTGTGTTGTACCTGAATACCATGCCAAACCAGGAAAATTTTATACATGTAGTGATTAGTTTTGCTGGATATGCATTCCACACGCTTTTATGCATGAGGAATCTCACCTTATTTATTTAGTCAATATACCAATTAAATCCGCATTCCACATGCCGCGTTCCATACATAGGAAATCTTAGCTTTACTCTTAAGATTATATTTTGAATTTGAACTCATTCTGATACTCTTATTTTAAATTACAGGTAATATCTTGCTCTGTTTTCATTGAACAGACTTTCAACAGTTACTGTAGAGAGCTCTTTGTGTAGAATTTTTAGAACTGAAAATGTTCAATCTGATCAAATAACTAAGTTCATCTTAGTTAATGGGGCATCTTATTCCTGAGGGTTTCATATTCACAATTATTTACTTATTGCAAATATTTCAAAATTAAAACCGCTGTTAATAAAAAGGCAACCAACCATAGTATATGACCATCCAACAGAAATATCAATATTTAACTAGCGACCACTGGCATTTAATAATAGTGGCCCAGCAAGTAAAATTCAAAACATCATTGGGCTTTTTAATCATTCATTATTTATGGAGCATGGAAGCAACCAACAGAAAGATCAACGTTTAACTAGCAACATCAGGCATTTAATAATATTAGTTAGTGGCCCAGTGAGTATAAAACAAAACATCATTTGGCTTTTTAATCATTCTTTATTCATTGAGCATGGAAGCAACCGAATGATGAACTTTAAGCCATGACATGCATGGATTCTGTACTATTCTACTACTTATATCATGCTGTATCGTATCTCATTTCATAATCATGAGTGAAGTATCGCAATACATATCATATGATGATACGATGTATTATTACAACCCTACTTTGAGCCATAAATTATTTCTGCCAGACAAAGTAATCTGTGAAGATATCATGACAGTTTACTCGTTTTAAATGTGCTTGTAGCTCTTTACTTAATATGAAAATAATAAATTCATATGGTACATTTCTGTTTGTTGGATATGTGAATGTAGGCATATCAGTATTGATACCACATACATTCTGTTCAATTGTAGTAGATTAGGTACTAGTATTGTATAGAATAGATTTGTGTATATATTTTTCCTTTTTATGCTTAGCTCTGATAATATGGGAAATATTGCAAATATTTTATAACATTGTATATCAGTAAATGCTTAATATTTTGAATTTTAATTTTCTTTAATATTAAAAAAAATCAAATATATCATATATGAACTGTAATATAATTAGGGCAATTTAATTTGATACTTTAATTGAAATGGAAAAGGCTTAATTTTATGCAGTATTCTTTATTATTATATTAATAGTCAAAGTATTATTCATGTAGAGTTTGGTAAGTTGTATCTGTATAGGGGGACTGCATTGTAAATAAAATAAATAAAAAAAAAATAACTTTCATTTAAGCCTGATACCTGTACTAAACAAATTAAGTGGAAGGAAATGATGAATTGTAAGAATTTTACATACTTGAGTTTGTCTCCTTGTTTTAGGGTATTGAGCAACTGAAGCACGAACAAGCTACGTGGGAGAAAAAATCTTGGTGGCTAAGTCTTAAAACAGTATTTGGCCACCCGTTCTCTCTCAAGTGGTTCTCACCATTCCATAATCCTACAGGGGGAAAACAGGAGGTATACATGTACCACGTGTAGATGCTCCCCGTCTCTCTTCGTCGTCATCATCATCTTTACACAGGTTTGATCTCTCTGCTGCTTCTTTCTCTTATCTTGCACTTATTCTTGCCTTTGAGTCACTCGCTTTAGGCTGTGTTTTCATGTAGGCCTCAATGTGTATTTGCCTGAGAAATTGCTCATATGATTTTGTATCTGTGATGTTTCTGTGTGTCTGTCAATTAATATGCTTACATGCGTGATATAATTGCCAAAGGAGTGATTTTCACGCATAACGTCTGCATGAACTTTGGGATAAGTGGTAGAATTACGTCACTCCTGCATTTTTTTAGGGTAGACCTGGTAGATCCACAGTGCCATGATATACTTAAGTCAGTTCACATATGTATGTACATAGGCACAAAAGGAAACTGCTATTTTTCACCCTTATATGCATAAACACGTGGTTGCACATGTAAACACAGCTTTATACAGGGAAGTATTGACAGCTGTATATTATGGGTATCTCTCTACTACTGACAGATGCTTAAGGTACCAGGATTGGCAAAAAACCCTACATCTAAAAGTAATCCAAAAATTGTTTTAATTCATATAAGAACCATAAAGTATACATCATTTTAGAATCTGGTACAGGTTCTGGGGCAGGACCAAGAATCAAACCAACAAGGTCAGGTGTCGCATGTTTAAAATTTGTGCTGGATGCACATTACAATACCATGCTCTCATTGGTCTGACTACAATTCTTTGCTCTGTGCGCACCCTGGTGTTCTGACCCAGAAAACTTGGCCGTACAAAGCATCAGGTAACACAAAAAGGAGACCTGGCACTTCTGCAGTGTACCACTGCAAAAGGAGCGTAACTTTCAGCATTAATTGCAACATGAATGCCCTTATCTTCAGATAGAGGAATGCACACCAAGCATGCTTCTGGCTTATACATTATATTTCAGTTGCAAGTGAAGCATTTTTTTTATTATACCTACACCAGGAAGGTGGTCTGCTTTCCCCTGGATTTGTTAGTTAGTTTGTCTGTTAGCAAGTAACACAGTTACAGACTTTGATTGAATATTTTTGAGGATAAGGGTAACATTTAAGGAACATCCTCTTAAATTGTACAGGTAATCTAGTAAAATTTTTTGTGGGTTATTTAATTTTGGCAGACCAGAGAAATGTATTACCAGGTGTTACCAGTGCAAGGGAAAATGCCTTGATTTAAGAATATTAAATCAGTTCAGGTGTTACATGGTTGACCTGCAAGACAACATTAACAAGAGAATATATTTCACCGTAATATATAAGGTACATAAAATAATCAATTAAGAATCGACTATCTGTCGCTATCTCAAATCTTTCATTCATCAAATATGATTTTGCAACCGATTCCTACCAATAATATGTTTTATACTACATGAGTCTGACGCAGTTATTTAGATATACATTTACTGGTGTATATGTATCACACTGGTTCATTAGCTAATTGTATCCGCCAAAACGAAGTTTTGCGGAAACTATGTTTTTGACCGGGTTCCGCCGCCGCCGCGTTCGTTTCCGAAGAACTCCTCTGAGACTACTGGACAGATTTTTCCGAAACTTACAGAAATTATCGGGTCACATGTGAACTGGTGCCTAACCAAGTGACCTTGACCTCTGACCTTTCGTCTCTGCCCAGCGTCCGTTTGTGCGTCTGTTTACACACATAAACCCATATATCCCGGGAACCGTTTGACCGATCCGGAAAAAATTTTTACACAAATGTAGCCCTGGGATAGCTTTATAACATACACAACAAAAGGTGGCGCCACCTGCAACCATGTTTGCACAGTGTCCATCTGTTCATCTGCCTGGGGTTAAAATCACTCATATCTCTGCAGTGGTTTGACTGATTCACCTAAAATTCGGCATGCATATACATCCTAGATAGCTTTCTCAATTTTATGACAGGTGGCGCCACCTACATTCACGTTAACGCTCCACACATAAACCCATATATCTCGGGAACCGTTATACCGATCTGGACAAAATTTTACACAAATGTAGCCCTGGGATAGCTTTATAACATACACAACAAAAGGTGGCGCCACCTGCAACCATGTTTGCATGGTGTCCATTTGTTCATCTGCCTGGGGTTAAAATCACTCATATCTCTGCAGTGGTGTGACTAATTCACCTAAAAATCAGCATGCATATACATCCTAGATAGCTTTCTTGATTTTATGACAGGTGGCGCCACCTACATTCACGTTAACACTCCACACATAAACCCATATATCTCGGGAACCGTTTGACCAATCCGGAAAAAAAATTTACACAACTGTAGCCCTGGGATAGCTTTATAACATACACAACAAAAGATGGCGCCACCTGCAAATATGTTTGCACAGTGTCCATTTGTTCATCTGCCTGGGGTTAAAATCACTCATATCTCTGTAGTGGTTTGACTAATTCACCTAGAATTCGGCAGGCGTATTCATCCTAGATAGCTTTCTTGATTTTATGACAGGTGGCGCCACCTACATTCACGTTAACGCTGCAGACATCCAAGCTCATATCTGGGGAACCGTTTGACCGATCCGGAAAAAAATTTTACACAAATGTAGCCCTGGGATAGCTTTATAACATACACAACAAAAGGTGGCGCCACCTGCAACCATGTTTGCACAGCGTCCATCTGTTTGTCTGCTGCGGGATAAAATAACTCATATCTCTGCAGTGGTTTGACTTTTCCACATGAAATTTTGCATGTGTATATATCTTGGATAGTTTCTCGTTCAAATAACAGGTGGCGCCACCTACAATCATGTTTATGTGGCCGAGATCCATTCTAATATTTAACACACCTTGCCACTCAATCCATGCCTCACTTCACCCGTCCTTCTTTGATTTTGGCGGATACACGTAGTCGCTTGTCGACTACCCGTATTCTAGTTTCTTCTCAGCTGTTTTCTGTGTTTATTTATTTATAGCCTGTTCTGCTTGAGTACTCCTGACTTGGATGTTGTGGTCTTATCAAAATGAAATGAAGAAGAAATGTTATAATATTTTCATACCAGTCTTGAAGAATGCAAATCAAACTGTCTGAAACTCTATATTGTATGTTACACAAATCAACCAAAATGATTGATCTATATAATGGCTGCTCCTATTTTTCACAGACCAAACTTTTTATCCTTTTATTGTGAATGAGCATGAATTCCTCAGTAATGATATTTCTAATTCCTGCTCTTGATGCAGAAAAATATTTGTACTGGTATTGATATACCGTATGATTATGGTATGAATATAAATCCATACAAGTATCGTATAAAATGTATTTAAGTTTGTGTTGTTCATATCCACCATTTCAGGAATTTGTGTACAGATTTTAATCCTATGATAAATGTCAAATATCATTCATTTAACCAGTAAACAAAAAAAATTGCCTGCTTAATCCATATTTTTGGTCCGTAGAACAATAAAATATTTGCTTTGGCCTTTGCAAAACATAATATTTTACTTTAATTGTCATTTTCACATTAACACTGTTTGAAATGATCCTCCTTGCTAGGCAGGCATATATTAACTCTTTATGTAGTTATCATATACCTACTTAAACATAGTCAATGCTATATTTGTATTACTTTATATTTTTTGCTTACAGTTTATGACCTTATTTTCTTACATGCCATTATGAATTCATGAAGTTTTGTATGTATTTTAATGTCTTCCTTATAGCAAATGTACACACAAAATGCAAATGCAAATGAATGTTGTTATATCGTTTTAGGATCGCTGGGTGAGAAACCGAAATGCTTGGGTGGAATGGAAGAAATGGGATTACACTACCTACTTATGACAAAGGGAGTCTGTGCTTGAGGGAGCCAATACACAGTCTCCTTTATGTAACGTGACAAGTACTGTAAAATCTAGCTTGGATAAAGGTATCTCTCACTGTGCAGCATATTTTGTAGACTTATAAATCATAGCTAATCAAGATCAAAGAAACATTTTATATTTGAAGATTAAAGTATATAACTTTGGAAAATGTATCATTATCTGGTACAGCTAGCAGTTTACTTGTGCCTATGCCTTTGCCAGTTTTCAAATCTGTGAGTTTATAAATTTCCTGCAGGTGGCTCTTGTGTCACAGCAGAACATATGATTCATTTTAGTCAAGATTTTGTATGCACTTAAATTATTTTATTTTGTAGACACTGATGAAGAGTAGGGTATCTTTTGTTACATGTGTCTATGACTTACTGTATATAGATATCGATCATGCAGATAACTTACTTGAAATCAGAAGACTCCATTTAAATAATTCAAAATCACATCAGGTTGCACCTATGTTGATAAAACTTACTACCACCAAACTTTGCCCCATTCTACCCTGGTCTGTGTTTTAACTGATGTGTTATAATCTTTGTTTAAAGTGCTGTGGGACTCATTTAAATATCCTTGCATGGAATGAAAATATGTAAATGTCTCTTTACACAGTATGCTGACAATGTCTGTATTATCTCTGTACAAATTATCTCTGTACTGACTATTTCTGCACTGTCTCTGTACTGACTCTGTGCCTATTATCTCTGTGCAGAGGCTGCAAATCTTTGTACTAAGTCTCTTCATTATGACTGTATTGACTCTGACTGTACTGACTATACTTCATGGATACTCATCTTATGATATACTCCAGGGGACCATTACTATACAGACCAAATTAATTTTAGTTCTGTGCAGGTATGCTGGAGAACCATTTGCTGTCAGCTAGTGAGACAATGAAGCTGTCATATTTTACCATGCTCTGTTTTAACACTGCCTGTAATGATAACTGCTCATGGATCAGGCATATGATGATAAGCCGATGCTATTGAAAAACACTTGGTATGATGTAACTTGCAGCCAATCAGATTCTTGTTTTCTATTCAATCAAAATGTTATATGACTATTAAGTATATATAAGCCCTGAACCCTATAGCTGCAAATGTAGATATAAATTACTTCCTGCATGCACAATAAACCTTCAAGGCAGTTTTTCTTGGCCAAAATGCTTAATTAGTATTGCAAAGTGCTGATGCTTGCTAAGGTCTTCAGTTCTCCACTTTACTATATTGAAATGAACAGCCCATCATTTTAAATTGTCAGTACAAATCACAAAATTGTTACATGCTGAAGCACTGCTGCACACCCAAGAGGCCTGTAAACAGTACTTCAGATAATAAGCTTTAACTATCCCTTCTGAGCCATTCTGCTTTCTCTGGTAACCTTATGACCACTTCAGTTTAGCGACCTCCCAAAAATGACAACCACTTTTTTACAGCCCCAATTCTGTTCAGTGCTTTATATCAGACCTTGTCTAGACAACGACCTTGAAAATGTGACCACCTTACTGATGTACCGTTGGTGGTTGTAATTTCGAGGCTTCACTGTATCTCTGTTAATTTGAATTTGTGTTGACTATTTTGTTATTTTTTTTGTTATGGTGAGCAGGCCAGAAGTATGGATATAGTCTATTATTTCATTAAAACTTTACTTTAATGTCAGTTGTTTTAACATAGCAGTCAAGTTTGGGTTATATATCTCAGGTCTTTGTTCTTATCCTTGTAAGAAGCATCTTTTAAGGAGTTAATATATATATATATATAAATATATATATATTATATATATATATATATTATTTATATATATACTGTTGTTGGCTGTTGGCTGCATATTTGCGGGGTTTAAATTTCGTGATTTTTATTTTTCAGGGTTTTGCAGGGGGTTTCATTTTCGTGATCTCACCATATTTTATTCCTTAACACAAATAAAAAAAACACTATTAAATGCATGATTTATAAGAAATAAATATGGGCAAAATCTTAATATTTTTGCAGGGACCCAATTTAATAAAAGGTGAAACGAGTTGAAATTATTGTTCCTTATTGGATGATAATTTGGAAGATCTGATATCATTTGTAAGAGCAATGTTTGACCATACAAGATCTGTTTATATGTATATCAGATATTGATCTTCAGACTTGCCTTCCACACTGGGAACTCTTATTCACAAAAAAATTAGTTTCTCAATAATTCCCCTTTCGTGAATATTGCAAATTTGAAACCCTCACAAACAAGAATGCAACCACAGTATATAAACATTGTTTCTGTAGGTACATGTATCTTTATTTTAAATGAACTGGTGCTTCAGTAGTATCATTATGTATATAGATTCATGTGAAATCTGTATATTCTTTTTTATTCATTTTCATATCATTCACAACTTTACTGGGCTTTCAATGAATTTCTCTTAGTATTCAGAAATCGCTTTTGTATATACGGACGTAATTGTAAACAGAATCAGTTGAATGGAGGAACAAATCTCCGCTTAGTATAAAATTTATCAAATGAATCCCTGGTCGTCTGTGAAGTATATATATGCAGATGTTTTAATTATTTATACTATTCAGAGATGCAGCCAAAATGTATTCTGAAGAACTACACATTAAGAATATAGGAAACAGTAATATTGTCTTTGTATTCATTATTCTTGTTTCTTTAATTTATCAAATTTAATGTGTGAAGACTGTGGACTGACAAAGAACTTTTGAAGTTTAAAACTTATTCATTCCAGATGAAAATATACAGGTATTGTGTTGATGACATGGGCAGTTTATGATTTGAAACTAGTGAGAATCATTTAGAAATTATTTTTTGTGTCTATGTGTTGAGTGTGTGTTAAATCATATGTTTATACCTCATAAAGGGTAATGTAATGTTTGTTAGTAGAAAAGTGCTTGAATGTAATTATAGCTATTTTTTGGTGATTTTGTGATGTGCCAGGATTTCTGGAAATTGACGGGGGGTGTGACCTATCCAGTGTTTGTGTCAAACCATCTTCATACTACTTGTATACCAAGTCTATGAAATGACCACCCATTCAGGGACCTTGATTCCACGACCATCTCTGGCATCTATTTCATGAATAATGAACAAGACTGCAAGTGTTCTGGCCGAAATCACAACTGTCAATCAAACCCAAAATATAGAGTGTAAGTAATACACTAGTTGTTCACATGCCATCTGAGCAAGATCACATGTTCCAAAAATGGGATAGTCTGATTTGATTGGCTTGATTCTTGATGCCTTCCCAGCAGTGCTGAATGTTTGGCCAAAACCTCACACCAGACATCCATGTAAACGAGTGTATGCGAGCCATTTGGTTGGTACATTTGCCTTATGCATTATTCATGAAGTAGACACAGAGAAGGTCACAGAATCAAGGTCTGTGAATGTCATGCCACAGACTTGGTAGTATGAAGGTGGTGTTAAATGCATTGAATACAAAATGCATTTTAAAAATGCAAGAATTTTTGTAGTGATAATAAAAATCCCCTTTGTCAAACACACTCAGAATCACAAGGCATCAAATATTAAGTCAAACAAAGTATGATCATATTTAAATCCAACTCAGATCAATGGCTAGTGTCAAATAATTAAATCCATAAATTAGATATATGAAAATAACTTAGAATTGAATGTGAACTATATTATTGATCTAACCAAGTCCCCATACATGTCACACAAGTGTTTTAACTTAAGATATATATTAACCATATTAAAACATAATTAAATATATTAAGTGCAGGATGCAAATACATGTACAAAAATAACAATTGAAATTCCATGATTTTTTTTTTTTTTTTTCAAATCCACTTGAAAGGCAGTCGAATGGTGGGATCCTGTCACATGATCTGTGACGTCAGTGCATGTTGTACTGTGTTTGTGTGATTCTTCCCAAATTTTAGCCCCTACCACAAACTCAAACCATAGTATCATATTTGTTCTATTTAATTAGAATTATATGGTTTGTAAGGGAATAGATACGAATAGATAACAGGAAAATGGTGAATTCTTTTAATATGTGTTTATGTAGGCGTGTATTTGGTAAAGCTCTTGTTTCATCATACTGTCTAGTTTTAAAGCCTGTGTGTGGAGACTATTGTATTGCCAAATTGTAAACTTGTTTTGGTAAAAAATGATAAATGAATGAACATTTCGTGATCATAGGTCAACAAAATGTTGTATTTTTACGTCATCCGTACAAAAAGTGTAAGGGCACTGACCCGTAGTCCCTATATTCATGTCTGTTCTGTGGTGATTAAGTGTGTCTCTGGTTGTAAATACTAAAATAAACAATCTGGTGACGTGTTTGATAAACTAAAGAATACACTTATATTCAAGAGAGTGTGCTGTGATAGGAATTTTGAGTGCTTCAGAAATTATGCCAACTACCAATTACGGTAACACCTTGGTTGCCTATTAGCATCCTCTGGTGTTAATTCTAGAAACGACTTCATCATTGTTCATCATGTTTGTACCTAACTAATGTCACTCTTTGTGTTAGTACATTATAATTATTACCATCTGTCGGTGTCATTGCAACCTGTTGATTTGAATAAAGCAAATATGATTCATTGAATGAACGTCAGGTGGCGTGTATGAACCATAAAGGAATTACCGTAAATACTAATCACCATTGCTTTATGTTTAGTAGAAAATTTAATATTCTAATGTGTAAATAAGTTCCTACGCCTAATTGAGGGGGTGTGAATAACTTGTACAAAACTCGAATTAATTATGTTTTTAGGTTATGTGTAAATAGTGATAATAGGGAAGGAAATGGCTGCCACTGCAAGTATATGTTATATGTAAATGAATGGATTTTCTAATAAGTTTGTATATTTTGTAAGATAGCTATCTAGGGTTATATAACTGGAGAAAATTCTCCAACAGTCAATGAAGGAAAAATGTATGGGCAAATGACTGAATTTTATATTTTATACATATGCTATTTATAGGTAACAGTGGTTCAGTTAAATGTTTGAGGCATTTTAGTGTTATTTTGCTTAGTGCACGGAGAAAATACACGCAATAGTAGGCATCAGCTTGTGACAGTCCAGTATGCACTTGGTTTGTTTAGTCCCAGGATGTACGTGAACGATCTTGTCGGCTCAATGGGGAGGGAAGTCCAATGTTGTTTTTTTTATTCTAGCTTAATAAAGCTTAATTATTAACCAAGTACGCAATTTATCAGCTTGATATATAAAGATACCACATAAAATGCCTGGTTCAGAATTTGCATTGTTTACATTTTATGTGCACGAAAGGTATCACTTATAATGTACATTGGTATATTTTTCTCACTCTTCTCTTACTCTCTCTTATATGTACACATGAAATGTCACTAACACCCTGTTAAAAACCTTATCAGTAACTGAATAATGGGCATGTCGTAAAATGGAACATATTCTTGTATATCTAAAATCATTTTTCGGACGAAAATTAATTTATAAGTTTGTGTTAACCAACCTTTTCCCCGGCCTTGTTTGCGCTCACTTTTAAAAACCGTGAAACCTGGTGAAATTAACAACATAGGAATGTGTTCCAGCTGGACCTGGTCGGTTTCAGGTCATGTAACTCTTTGACAATATCAGGGCCCTAAAGGAACTCGTCGTTAAAGGAATGGTGTAAATGACATTTAAGATATAAAAGAAATGTGATATTTCATGTCGGTATACCGACCCGAACAATGAGTACCAGTCCTTACCGACAGATGTCGCTAGTGCGATTGTAATGGTCTTTTGTGTATGCGAGGCTTTTGTAATACGGGTGGAAAACAGGAGCTCACGCCGCTAAATGCACTGAGGCTTACATGCACCGTTTGAATAGAAATATGTGTGGCCGTGTACAATCGTAAGAGCTTCTAACTGACATGTATCAAGTGATTGTTTTTATATTTAAAACACGCAAGCAATGCCTTGATACACCTTGACACTTACTGATGTGTGCTTTATTAATTTTTATTTGTTACAGGGAGAAATAAAATACTTACATACTTATACCTAGTTTGCAAACCGGGATATAAGGTTGCATTACAGCGATTTAAATTAAACATTCGTTTTATGAATTGTATACATGTGTTGTTGTTATTGATTGGTGTGGTTATGGAGACGATAAGTCAAAACTGAGCGTGTCATGGAGAAGTTCGAAGGCCGATTCATTTTGGTGGCTTGTAAGTTGTAATGCATGATTGTACAGTAGTGAATAGTGTGTGTCATTTTTAGCGAACCTGTAAGCTTATGCGATGGTGTGGCGTCGTCCGTCGTCTGTACGTTAACCCATACTATCTTGAAAACGGCAAGAGTTAGCGAAATTTTATGCAAAAAATTAGTCATCTAAAAAACTTTATCGGATTTTGCTTATTTTTTGGCTAACTGCATTTTCTTAGATTTTATAGGGAAAAAGCTAAAAAAAACTTTAAAAACCTTCTTCTCCGAAACTGTTCAGCCAAATTGTCCAATTTTTTTACAGAAATGATTCCTGGAACAATCTCTTTCAAGTTTGTTCGAATGGTTTAAGTTCTGTGATTTTGGCCGAGTTACAGGAAGTTGAACTTTGTCATCTGTCCAAAAAAGCATACTAAAATTAAAATCCAAGAAATGGTTTGAGCTGTTATCACCAAATTTTATGCCGATGTTGGTGACATGAGTCATATCTGAAACTGAGGTATTGGTGGCGCCACCTGCATCGTCCTTTTTGTACGGGGGTCATCAGTGCACGTATCATACTGACGGCTCCAAAAAAACTTCTTCTCTGAAACCATATGGCTAAATTGTTTAATATCGCACAGAAATGATCCTAGGGTAGTGCTTTCTGAAGTTTGTTCAAATGGTCTCAGTTCAGAGACTTTTGGTTGAGTTGTGGGAAGCTGAATTTAGTCATACGCCATTACAGCCCATTTTAGCTCAGTGGCTACAAAGATCTTTCTCTCAAAAACCACTGCCAAATTCTTAAATTTCACACATTAATTATCCTTAGATGTTGATAATTCAAGTATGTTCAAATGGTTTAGGTTCAGTGATTTTTGGCTGAGTTATGGGAAGCTTAACTTAGCCATTTTGCTGTATTTTCCCATATGAGTTATAAACCTGCAAAACGTGAATAATTCTTATAAAAATTGCCTTTTATGGTTCCAAAGAATGAATTTTGGCTGAATTATAAAGATTGAATTGAGTCATTTTACCATATATGTTAGCTGTGTGAAGCAGAAAAAACTGGCCTGGCACCAGTTTATCAGCATCCGTTACATCATGCCTCTAGACATTTAGATTTCAGGTTATCTATGGTTAATATTGACAAGAATGTTTTTAAAAGCTTTTAAAAAAATGTAGATTTATGATTTTAGATATCCCTCATGCCAGGCAATGTTTACAAGCACAGGTATACAGCTGTCTGTGGGTATATATAGACGGCTGTACATGGATTATAAATAATTGGTATCCATACTTAACTTAATTGCAAGATTTTGCCATCAGTGAGATGTATCTGTATTATAATTTTGCATTCAATATGCATCTGTAGTAATTTTTAGCGAACCTGTCAGCTAATGCAATGAAGAGGTGTCGTCCGTCGTTTGTACGTTAACCCATACTATTTCGAAAACAACTGGAGCTAGCATCATGAAATTTAATGAAAAAAAATTAGCCATCTCAAAAACTCTGCATTTTCCTAGATTTTATAGAGGAAAGGCTAAAAAACCTTTAAAAAAATCTTCTCCTCCAAAAAGGTCAAGCCAAATTGTTCAATATTTCACAGAAATAATCTTTTATACCATCTCTCTCAAGTTTGTTCGAATGGTTCAAGTTCAGTGAATTTTTTTCCGACTTACAGGAAGTTGAAATTAGTCAACGGTCCAAAAAAGCATAATAAAATGACAATCTCAGAAACGGCCGGAGCTATCATCACCAAATTTTATGCCAGTGTTGGTCACATGAGTCATATATGAAATACAGGTATTGGTTGCGCCACCTGCATTGACCTTTTTTTGTACGGAGGTCATTGGTCATCTGTGTATTAACCCATAATTTCTCAGGAATAGCAGGAGCTACCATCCCCAGATTTTATGCAATAATCTGTCACATATCAAATGTTGTGGGATTCGGCTTATTATTTTGCCATCTGCATTTACTAAGATTTTATAGGGAAAAAGCTGAAAAACCTTTAAAAGTCTTTTTTTCTTGTAAACAGTCCTTTCAAATTGTTCAGTATTTTACAGAAATGATCCTTGAGGAAAGCCCTCTCAATTATGTCCGAATGGTTTGCATTTGATGAATTTTAGTGGTGTTACAAGAATTTGAACAGTAATTTGGCCAATTAAGCATACTGATATAGTAATCTCAGAAATGACAGAAGCAAGCATTACCAAGTGTTGTGCAATTGTTGGTCACATGACTCATATTTGAAGTTGCAGATTTTGTGGTGCCATCTACATTGACCTGTTTTTTATGGGCAAAAACCTCATAATTTTAGCCTCTTTCAGCTTAAAATGTTTATGATGAAATTGTCAAGTTGAATCATTCAATTTTTCAAAAGAATTTTCTTAGGACATGGTTCTTTCAATCATATCAGAAAAGCTATAGTTGGTCTTATGACCATTAATATGTCTATTTCAAACTGAGGATTGCAAAACTGTTCTTCTACAAAATTATTGTTTCAAGTAAAACTTCTGTAACATTGCACAAAAATTATTCTTAGGTGGCCTTTGTTCAAGTTTACTTGAATGATTTTTGGCAGAGTTATTGGACCTTTAATAATGAAAGAACTGCATCTTTTATTATTCTAGATATTTTGATAAAAAGTTTATGAATATGTCAGCTTAAAAAAAGCATTTTAGCCAAAGTCTTTCAGTATGGGTAAATAGATTAACCAACAGGCCAAGATTGTGTCTGTATCTTTAAATAGGTTGAGAAACTGCCAACTTTTTCAGATTTGGCAACAGAGCAAGGGTTCATTCAGTGCAGCCAGATAAAGGTCAAGAGTTCAGTCAGTGCAGCCAAGCACAAGGCATGTGATTACCTCATGGGTGACATGTGAACACCTCATGGGCACCATGTGATCATCTCATGGGTGTCATGCCCCTCAGGGCTGCATGTTGAGCCAATCTGTGAGCTTGTGCAATGGTGTGGCTACTATATCAGATTTGGCTACAGACCAAAGGTTAGTCTGGATCTATTTATAGCTTTGACAGACTGCCAACTGTGTCAGATTATGAACAGGTTAAGAGTTCACTCAGTTCTGCCAGGTACAGGTCAAAAGTTCACTCAGTCTAGCCAGGTGCAGGTCATGAGTTCACTGAGTGCAGCAGCCTGAGCCAGCAAATTTGTCACAGTTCACTCGGGGCAACTGCCTTTCTACCCTAAGCCTGGTCAGCCTCATGCATCAGACTCAAGGTAAGTTTGATGTATTGGCCTTATATTTTGACCTGTCTTTGTGTCTTTAATGGCTTTATCGTTCAAAAGACAGGTGTCGCCACCTACAACGACTTTTGCACAGTGTATGTGCCTGCTTATTTCTACAGAGGAGTTTGATATATCAGCCTGAAATTGGGCATATTTATATATATCGAATAGCTTTGTCGTATACAAGACTGGTGGTGCCACCTACAATAATGTTGCAAAGTGTGTGTCCCTGCTTATTTCTGAGGAGGGGTTTGATATATCAGTCTGAAATTTTGCATATGTATATATCTCTGATAGCTTCGTTGTATTCAAGACTGGTGGTGCCAGCTACAGTCATTTTTATGTTGTGTGCACCCATGCCAGAATTTCAGCAGTGATGTTTGTGTAATTGTTTCTTATTCAAAATGTTTAGCACTTGCATTGTTCATATACATGAGAAGTAATGGTCCAGCATTGAAGCATTATAGTGAAAATCACGCAAACCCTTAATTATCTCAAGACAGATTGCATGGACTGGTCCATAAATCCGATTGAATGAAGATCTTGGATGGCTTTTCTTGCATATCAAACTGGTTTTACCACATATAATCCCTTTCTTGTTTTCGAGCCTGTTAACATCCCCAATCAATGCCACTTAACAGTAGTGTGAGCTTAATAATTTAAAAACTAATGGACAGATTTCTTTCATATTATGCACATGCATATATATGAGTAATAGGGCGAAGACTTAATTTTGGTCATGTTCTTCACTAAGAGAGTGACCATGACCTTGAATATTTCTATATTTGGTGAAAAACAAAAACATTATTTCTCAAGTGGATGGATGTATTTTTCCGAAAATCAAAATAAAAGATAACAGATGATAAGTTGTCGAAAGAGTTTTAAAACCCTTGACCTTGGTCTTCGAGGTCATTTCTGTCGAAATAAATGATTTTTGTAAACCCTATAACTTTTGAAGTACCGATTTTTCTTTTTTCAAATTTGAGCGCATAATCTATCCGACAAGATCTCAGACATGTCTAAAACTGGTAAACTTGTCTCAATTTCCCAAGGTCAAATATGCGGAAATATAGGATTTATGTTGACCCCATAATATATGAAGTACTGCAATTTTTTTCCACAAATTTGGCACACACATTGTTTTCACCAAGAAATCGATCTTGAATCTGGTCTTCAAAGTCAAATTTGCGCAAATTTAATATCTTTTGTAAACCCCATAACTTTTTAATACTGTATATCTTTCAGCTTGGATACACAAATTGTTTCTACCAAGATCTCATCATGTTTTAAAACCTGTGCACACGACCTTGGATCTCAAGGTGACATCAACAAAAACATAGGATTTTTGTAATCCCTTAATTTAAAACTTTACTGCATATTTGTCTTCAATTTTGATAAACATATTGTTTCAAACAAATTGTAGGACATTTTAAATATTAGTGACCTTGAATCTGGTGACCTTGAGCCTATAAATTGAAAAAATTTGCTTCAGCACAAGGGGGTCTATTTTAAAGTGGAAATGCCCTGTGTCTGGATACTACGATATCTCTGATGCCATTAATTTCTAGGTATTATATTCAATTATTATTATTTATAAAGCGCCAAATACATATACAATGCTCTAAGCCTCTTTGCTTGGAAAATTGATCGATCTGGATGATGGGGTTTATCTTAGAATTGGTATTTTCTACTTATTGGTTTGATTTCCCTTAAAAGTGAGACCCCAGAGGGACAAAAGGTACTTGCTCCCCACCCCCCTAATTGCCACTTAAACTAGAATATCAGCAGAAGCTGACAAAAGCCCTCAGCCAAAAGAACAATGTTTATAGGTGGTAACAGTAACGAGTACAAAATATTTGTTCTCTCATAAATGTATATCTGTATATGTCTCAGTTATAAATTTAAACTAGAGAGGTATGTACCATGTTTCATAACAATCCACCATATGCTTTTAGAAGATATTCTGCTAACAAGGCCAAAGTTGAAAAGTGCGATAAAAATTCATTAAAATCAGAATTTGTAGGTAGTGCCCCCAAACTTGTGCAGCAGGTACAGACCATCAGTCCCAATGTGGTACATCTGACAACCTTTAATATTGACATATATTGCCACCAGAGTACACTGTTGGAGTACTTGGGTACGAGTACGAGTACTTGCAGTAAACCGAGTACAAGTCCAGGCATGCTCTCGAGTACAAGTACTCATGGTATTCAGAATGAGTACAGAGTAAATGAGTTTATTTCCTCAAAAAGTACTTAACAAATCTTAATGCCAGTTACTTTTATTTTTTGTTCTGTATCTGTATCAACACCACAATGTACTCAATGCTTAATATTCATTACATTTTTTTAACTGTATTTTCTGAGCACAAAAGCAAAATAAACTCATGCATAAGTCAAAAATTTTTAATACATCCATTTATAATGTATCATTGTATAATTATATATAGAGAATTAAGAGCTCTTAGGATGTGCTCATCTCTGGTAAATATTAACTCTGTTAACTGAGTTCTGGGGATATGATCTCATTTTTTTTTAAATTTTTAAATTTGATTTAAGAAGCAGGTAATAATATTTGAATAATATGCTCCGCCAAACCTGATTTCAGCAGTCCTTATTCATTCACGTTACAATATACACACGTTCCTTGATTATAAATTAGGCCAATGTATTAAGTTCATATAAGGTGGCAAATAAGTTACTAAAATAGAGTTCAAATGTATAAATTTGCTTTTGTAAGTGCATTTGCAAATTAATTCTATATTTATAGATACTTTACTACAAGTAAAACCTGCAACAATTTTGAAATGTACTCATGAGTACTTGAGTGCTTTGGGCCAGTTCTTGAGTACGAGTACAAGTACTTTGAAACTTTTTAAGCTGAGTATGAGTACGAGAACAAGTACACAGAAAAATGTTTTTAATTATTACTGAGTACTTGTACTCGCCACAACCCTGATCGAGACCGACCACGTTAGCTAGGCGGCATCAAATTGATGCTATGTGATCCTGACCACTCAGGACAAGACTGACACACGTTCTATCACTGAACCCTGTTTTTGCCTACGAAAAAGTATAAGTATGACCCTGCCAGGGCTATAGTATTTATGTTTGCTACTAAAATACGTACAATAAACGTGATACCATGCGCCAATAGACATAACGTAGTGCCAGAGTCGGTCAGAGCCCCTAAATCAGTCATATAATTTGCCGCTTGGTGGCAGTACCTGTTCTAAACGTTGAGAAACCGGCAGCGAGAGCAAGTTGATATCTCTGTCAGCGGGAGAAATAATTAACTACTGTATACATCGACTGGGCCACTCTAGTTAAATCATAAAGAAACATTTCCTGACCAAAGGAGATTTTCCTCACAATATTTATGTGCAAAGCATGGCTGGAGAACGTCGTTACGATATTTTAGAGTAAACAGTCCGACAGGCTAGGTGTCAGTCTTTTCTTAAATATAACGAGAGATAATAAGTCCTCTATGAAACACTTATAAACAACATCAAAATAAATTGTTCTAATCAATAAAAACTTAATGATCGAAACGTAATCAGGGATCGTATTTTTTTTAAATTTTCACCTCTCCATACGATATCAACATACGTTGTTATATCACGTTTCAGTTTATCGACTCAAAAGGCTTTCAACGTGCAAATATGGAATTGAGTAACGACTTCTTAATAATTTTATCGCTTTTTATTTATTCTAGAGTAATACGAATTGCACATTAACATTCAATGTTAAAAAATAATAATAATGAACGTTCAAAACATCTTTGTACCAGAGACCGTGTAAACATATTCCAAAACACATTGTTGCCAAGATTGTATCAGAAATTTTTGCAACTTTATAAGTTCCCTGCACTTGAAGTGGAGCAAAGGAACTCATATATTTGTGTATTATATTAAGTGCAGTCGTACCTGAAAACCCCGCCAGGACCCCCCTCAGAAGCGGATCGCGGGGGTGGGCGCAACTATTTCTTAAGGGTTTCAGACCAATTTAAGCGCATTGGACCCACCCCCTTTACTGAATCTTGGGATCCTTTTTTAGGCTTTGTCATGGGTCCTCCTGGGTTAGAATCCCCCCCCCCCTTCCTAATTCTTGGATCCGCCCCTGATCCTGATCAAGTTTTCATGTGTGTTCCCACAATGTCACGCAGTGGCGTAGACAGGTCTTCGGACCTGGGGGGGATGGTCATCTCTCTCTCTCTCTCTCTCTCTCTCTCTCTCTCTCTCTCTCTCTCTATATATATATATATATATATATATATATATATGCGTTTGTAAGTATGTATTTATATGTATATAAAATAAGTGTGTGGGTGTTTATGTGCACGGGAAGTACATTGTTTAATGTATGGTGATAAAAAAAATCAAAAGTGTACATTGTAGAATAATTACCTCGTGCATTTTTATAACTCTCTGTCTATCAATCTACTTTCAGCAATAAACCAATTGTCCTGCACATTATCTAGATGTCATCTTGACCATAACAGTGTACACTGCTACATGATTTAGAATAGAACTAGAATCGTGTATTCCTTTAAGTATTTAAGTCTCGGAGAAGTGATATTGTTAATGAACAAATAAATGAATCCACAACTAAATGAATCAACCAATAAATGATAAATCACTAAAAAATCATAATATAAAGAACGATAATAAATAATAAACGGGATAAAAGTAAAATTATCCAAATCATATTCCTTATCAACCTGCAGCTGTGCAGAAAATGAAATGCTAAGCAAACTCTGTTTACAAAGCTTAATTAAAAGGATTTTATCAAGCACGGTAAATAATGAAATAAAACCCAATGGGTTGTCGGAAGTAAACTGTATAGATATATTTTAATCACCATTCGAGTTATTTCTTAATATGCCATGTGATGATGATCATATGGCGGAATTAGGTAAAACGCAGGAGAGAAACATACTTGTTAATCATCATTCGAGTCATTTCTTATTACGCCATGTGATGATGATCATATAGCGGAATTAGGTAAAAGGCAGGAGAGAAACATACTTGTTAATCATCATTCGAGTCATTTCTTATTACGCCATGTGATGATGATCATATAGCGGAATTAGGTAAAACGCAGGAGAGAAACATACTTGTTAGGTTCTTATTCACTTACATGGTGCAGTATAGTATGAACGCTTTAAGTGGTAGATGTAGCAGAAGTCTCTTGTCATATAGTCAAAGAAATGCCCCAATGTTTGGCGCCTCCTCTCGCTTCTGTTCGCGAAGTTAAAACGCAGTTAGTCAGTGATACAATTTGTATATAACATGAGGCTGAAGTTTTAAGATTGCTTAACATTTCCATGTTAAAGGTAAACTTTCAGAAGAATGCTTTACTTCTTGTGCTGATACTCTGCCTTTAGATTCAGTAGTTTGCTACACGGGGGCAGAACTTGCCTAAAGAAGTAGAAACTTGCAGGAGAGACTTTATAACTCATCATTAGCTACAATGGCCAGGATTTATAAAGAAAACACTATATGAGTGTATTTTTATTGTCAAGTTCATGCAGCAGTCTCTTTCACTTTTTTGAAGCCAGGACACTTTTTCTCAGCAATTTCCTAAAATGTCAATGGCTGCCCCTTACAGCCACAGCATATGATAAAAATCATTCCGAGCCAAACATTTGATAAAATCAAGTTTCATTCATTCTAATGTGCTCAACTTATATTATATTACGAGGAAAATAATAATTTTGATGATACTAAGTTTTCATCTTTAATAAAAAGGGTATCAAATTTGTAGGAATGGTTTTCTTTTTTTTGGTCATTCCATGTGAAATCAACAAATACCTCCTGAATGACCATCTCTGATTTGCCTGATACTTCATGTTGATACTTTCCATTTTCCCAATAGCAAATATGCAAAATTTTAACTCGGGTATCTGCAAAAGTTTTGTAAATTTGGAGACTTTAACCTAACAAATTGGCATGGCCCTAATTTTCTGCCAAAAAAAAATACTGCTAAAATGTTACAAGTTTCCGTAAGTTATTACTTTTCTAACTATTCATTCTAAATGCATGAAACTTGTAAGGGTTGATCTACACTATTATGTGCCTTCGACTTCTAAGAAAGATGGAAAATTGAAAATTTACAAAGTTATACTCGGGTAAAAATTATGTAAACAAAAAATAAATTCCAGCCTTTCTGACCCACTGTTTCTTACCAAAACTAGATATGTCAATTTGATAAATACATCTTACTAATGATTAGGCGCTTCTTTGCAACATATAAAAGCAATCAAATTGTTTGATTATAAGACATTACAACTGAGATTTACATAACTTATATATATATAAAATATATATATAAACTTTCCAGATTTCAAATTTTAAATTTGTCTGTTCCTCTCAGAGTTCCTTACATTTCTTAAGTAAACGTCTGAAGAGCTTTTCTATATGTTTACTGGTTAAATACTTAAAGAAGACCATTAATCCTGTCTACATAATTTTTTGACATCAATGCTTGTTTGCAATGATTCTGTTGTGACGTTTCTGTATAAGATATAGTTACAAATGTGAAAAAAAAGAATTTTTAACTATTCTCGCAAGGGATTTTTCTGGTCTTATATGTCCTTTTCATAAATTTCTAATATCTTCCCTTTATACATATTGTCTAAAATACATAATTATGCCTGTTAGTTCAAGAATTCTTTGGTATTCTATATAAGCAATACAACATTTATAGACTATGTCTATACTGACCTCTTATATTGGAATGATTTTGAAGATTTTTCCTTTAATAAAATTTAAAAATCTTGAAATGGACTTATTTAATTTATTTTCTCTATTCAATCAACATACTAGAGATCTAAGGAAAAGAATGATGTATAGATTATGAAGATACCGTGAATTTAATCTTTACTTTATAAAATTGTTTACTTTTTTGCTGGTTTACCTTGCTTTTGGCCGAATGCATTATAATTTATGAGAATGGGTTATTTGCAGAATAATTAAACATATTAATTCATATGATTAATATATTATCATACAGCTATAGAGCTATGGAAGTCCTAGTCTGCATAATAAATTGTATACTTAACGATAATAGTAATTACGATCAGACTGTAATTGAATATTATGAGCGTATCACCATTGCAGATACAATATATACGGAAACCTGTGGTGAAATTCTGAATAACGAATTAACGATGATTGAATGTTTCACGACGCGAGACAGTTGTTACTTCTAATACCTAACATAGTTCGTTATAAATTTTATTACTATTGACTGGTATGTTATGCATAATAACTATAGTTTTGCTTTTTTCCCATAGAAACCTGGGGGCTGATTGTACACACCATCCCCCCCCCCCCCCCCACCTTAAATTTTGGGGGATATGCATCCCCCATCCCCCCCCCCCCCCCCCGCTATATACGCCCCTGATGTCACGCTTCTTTATATAAAAAAAAAAATTTACGGGTTCATCTGTTCAGTATCTTGACGAATGCTGGCCTCTCTCTGTGAACAAAAGGAATCACCCTTTGTCTCACTTGTGCAGGCCTATGTCCTTTGAATTAAAATATATCATAGTGATCCAGATTACCTCCAAAATTAAATGGATTGTTCTTTGGATTTCACCCTCCACAAAATTTCATCAAGATCAGTTCATAACTTGTTGTAAGTTGCTAATAGACAAACCAACGTGTCAGGGGAAACATATTGCCTTTCTTGAGGAGGTATAATGAAAGGAAAGGATAGAATAGAGGAAAAAGTACTAATTTGCAACTTTGCCAAGGTCCTGGTGCACAAAAAAAAAACTCCAAAAAAAAAAAAAAAAAGAGCCGCGAGTCCGAAGAATAATTTTCCTGGCGTGGCCTTAAATGTTTCAATCGGCGTGCATGAACGCTGAACACACGTCTGGCGCCAAACACCTGGACCTCCTGACCTTTGACCTGATTATAGAAAATTACGATTGCGACTAATATTTAGGTTGTAAATACATAACTGATATATGATAATGTGCATAACAGAATTGTTTTTTAACATACTCTGAAATCTGGTTTCCTGAAGACCCCGACTGAGAAGCTGGTTGCTTGGTCTAATTTAAATAATAATAGAGTTGGCCGTTCTTCCCGCCACGTTGGCTGACAAGCGTCACTTGGTAGGGAGATCTCAAACCAGGAACACGCATATATTGCTCTGTTCAGACAGGTATGTTTTAATTTTTAAATTGATTTCATATTTTTTGCAAACGTGCTGAAGTGTATTATAAATGGCACAAAAATTGACAAGTTTAACAAACTGAAAGTGTGTAGAAGCAGTTGGGCCTGCGTGGTGTGCTTTCACCGACTAATTTACGTACAGAAAAATAAAATGCGCAGGCCCGGCCAGATCCAGGTAATGTGCAGGCTAGCCGGGGCTCTTGGGCTAGACCCATTTGGGCATGAATGTAGAATAACTCGCGCACCTCTGTGAGGCATGACACTTGTATTAACAGAAAACGTTTTTATAACCATCTTCTTCTGTCTTAATTACGTCACTTATTTTCAACTGCCTCCTACTTCTGCATTTCATTAATACTATTCCCCATTACGTCCGTCCGTATACGCACATAGCTAGTCAAGACAGTGCGCGAGTGTTTCTAAATTTGCTCCCAAATTTGACGAGTGGCGTCTATTGAATTTCGAGGGTGGGGGATGACGCGCACACATCCATATATATATATATATATCGATTTCATTCAAATTTGGGTCAGTGACTGCTCCCATACCTTGGTGGGATTGGTTTTGGAGCGTCTGTCTGAAAATTATCTACAGCTTAAAAGCAAAATTATCAAATTTTGGTCCAATTTCTCAATGTGTTTTAGTTTTTATGTTTGCCTGCAGATGTCTCCACATGTCATAGTGGATCTGTTAAAGGTCAAGCAAACGTATTCGAAATCTCATTATATTATCATATAACATAATTGCCTGTGAAAAAAAAAATTAATATAAATTTTACATAAAATAAGCCCAATTCCTGGAGGAAAAACATTTTTTCTATCAATTTTTTTACTAAAAACATGAAGTGTGATTTGTTCAAAAACTATTGGCTCATCTATGAGCTCTGTCAACTCGGCAGTGGGGTCACACACTGGGAAATCCCCTGTGACTAAAAATTCTAGATCTCAGTAAAAGCACAGTATTTCTGCCTCTGTCAGTCCCAAAATTTCAGCAGAGGATAAAAACATGTATTACTAGATCTGAGTTGTTGATAAAATTTAGTCCATGATGTCACATGTGTACCAGCCAATCAATCAGGACAAAGTCTGGGATCTGGATGAAATGCTCCCATCACACAAACGCACATGGAATAGGTTTACTTGACCTAAAGTTTTCATGTTCCCTCAAAATATTCTCCAAATGTCATAATATTGGTTGCTTATTAAATATGAAAGGCAAGAGCCCAACTCGGAGGATATTGTTTTGACGAATTTGCTTGTTCTAAACTAGTTTTAGATATGATATTTCATATAGTAAACTCGTAAATGGAACCAAAGTCTAAAATTCTATTTATTAATATATTTCAATATGCAGTTTCTAAATATTATTCGCTGAATAGTTTTTTGTTTGTTTTTTTTTTTTTTGGGGGGGGGGGGGGTGATTTTATTGTATTGACCATTCACCCCTTGCCAAAATGTGTGTGGTGTGGGGGGATATATACCCCCCCCCCCCCCCCATACTGACGCCCCTGAATATGACGGATTTTGAATGAAATACGTTCAGCGTGTTTTATACGAAACTGAAATATCATGTTATGAATAATCAAAGATACTCTTGACAGTGTGTGGGGGCACTCATATCTTTTAGCAGTACTAGTGGAAGAGGAATGCTACGAAATATTTATAGGGTTATATTTAAGGCGTTTGTTAGCGGATAACAGCCTATTACGGGTAAATGGGCAATACAGCAAGGAAAATCAGTTTAATTAAATATGAAGATTTTTTTTCGCGAGGGAACCTTCACTGCTCATTATAAATATCTATCCCCTTTGCCCACGATTGTGTCAGGTGTCTGTGCCAGCAATGCAGATTCACCATTATCTATAAACACACAAACGTACATCCACATTTCAAATTATTATTATAAGGTTTTAAAAAATGAGGTATATTATGTTACCAGTATATGTTAATTCTAAACCAGGTTTAGTTGTATAATATTTCATATTAAACTCCGGTATGGCCCCAAAGTCTAAAATTATACTTATTTATATATTTCATTTGCCATATATAAATATTCTCGGAATATCAGGGGATGATTACATTAACTATCCCCTTGCTAAAAAGTAGGGGATATAAACCATCCACCCCTCAATGTGTTGACGCCCTTGATTCTTGCATATATATCAAATGAAAAAAAAAATATGGCTGTGATTATTAGTTCATAGGCAACTACATTTTCAGGTTATAACCTGATATCCGTGTTTAGGCCAATAAAATGTTAAGTATAACTATATGCAGGACATTAATGGTTATATTCTCTGTTAATCTTGAATGTGTAATAGGAATATTCAGAAAACGCTTGTTTTCTTCTTGTAGGACACGGACAAGGCCTGTTTTCAAGCTGCATGGTTTGAGACCAGTCCTAAACTAAACAAACCTGTAACCAGAAATATAACTTTGAGCGACCTATTAGAAAAGGTCGAGGTGACTGCACAGGTGCTGCCAGCTGGGGCCACGTGACACCATGCAGAGGGCCTGTTGCTAGTGGCAACAGTTCGCGTAAGGGACAAGGGAACGTCGGGCGGTAATCCCTGCGTACAACACAAGTCAACTTGCTCCAAGTCAACCTGTCTTCGTTTATTATGCAGAACAGAAAAAGCCATTGACCATGTTTACAATCTTCAAGATTAGATTAAAAAAAAAACAAAAACAAAAAAATGCTTACTCGGTCCGGTTATCAGAAGTGGGAAAATTTCACAAATTGGCTGTAGCAGTGTCAGTTAAGCTATACTTCACTGTAGCAAACCTGCCATTTTAATGGACGTCTTAATGGACATGCTTGTCTTCCTGGACATCTTCATGCTTTCTTACTGGACAGCCGTGTACCGTCATAGTGGAAGTCTTCACTTTTACAGTTCCAAACACTGAGTGGGGACTTTTGATTAAATATTCACCAATTATGTATTCGCGGTATATCCCCTCACTGATCACATTACTGTTAGAAAGACTATAGCAGCATCAACAGTAGAAAAATACACGATGGATGGGACCTGACCTGATAGGTCGTATATAGAAGTCATGTCTCTTTTGAGTTTTAAAGGATCATTATATGACCTGATTTCACCTTCTTGACAAAGACATAAAAAAATGACGGATTATATGAGATAACTCGATCATGGATCGGCTTCATGAAATCTGAATTATGTGTTTCAAAAAGAAATCTGAACAACATTCATTTTGCCTGGACAAGCGGTGGCTTCAATTCAAGGCTGGATGATATGTGCATCGAGAACATCATGGAGTTTGTGGAACCTTCAGGTGATTTCGGTCATAACGTTGATATTGGTACTTCCACCTGGAGAAACCACCGGTGGGCACGAAAATCAGGTAATTCCAACTTTGTATGTTTGCTGTGGTTGGCTTAATTATCGCGGGGTTAAATGTTCGCTAATGTTTACTTTTTCATTGCTTTGTAAATGCCCCATTTTCGCGATCTCATCGTACTACATGAATTTTTATATATATATCTATATATATATATATATATATATATATATTATTTGTATGTATCTATTTGTATATATATATTAGTATATATGTAATGTATCGTATACAGTTAACTAGTGTTACTTCATGTACGACAGAATTGTTTCGTGAGTATAGCTGACTAGCTGGCTCCCTCTTCAGGTACAAACTGAAGTGATCAGATATGCGGGTGAAGTTCGTCATAATAAGTTGATCACGCTCTATGGTTGAGCACTTTCACTATGATGTATTGAACTCTTATGTGTATTACTTTGATTAAATATATATATATATATATATATATATATAATCAAAAAATATTTTATTAATTTATCATTTTAGATCATTTATACGGAAATCGTAACAGTTTGGACGGTCTCAAATGAACATCGAAACTCGGGATGTAAATGGAAATTCTTGTTCATTAATGACAGATTATTTGAAAGATTTGATATCATGTATAATGATTATTTTTGACAAGATCTGCTAGTATTTATATATTGTTTTTTTTGCTTATACCACGTCACTAGGCAATGGAGTATCCAGTTCATTGTTTTACTTTCGCCATAATTTCCATATCACGGATTTATAACCCTCGCGAACAAAAAGCACAACCAAAGTATATGATGTTACAGATGTCTGTACACAGACCTCAATATATTAAAAATCTCGATTATTTACAAATCTATATCCATTTTATATCTATCATGCTCACAGTAAATGACCTAGATTCGGTTGAGAAATGTGAAAATTCTTTAAATGTATTACCTACGTCAAGGAATTTGTCGTGATTCATGTATGCACGTTTGTTGATTTGTCTGTTAGCTAGATTATGCAAAAATCAACATAACCAACTGAACTATGATGAGGGACATATTTGGGGGGGGGGGGGGGGGGGGGGTCGTCGAAAAGGACGTGCAGCATTATTCCGCCTTGGCGGAGGTATGCGCTCCTCTGAGTGCAATCATAATCATTTGTTCTGGGATAACGGGTATCTTTTCCAGTTTTATCATTGGTCAATATTTAATTTTATTCAATTAAATTTGTACACGTATTTGCTTCAACCATTCGCAAAACTGGTTTGAACTAGTAAATTAAGGAGTTATTGAAGTTGTTTTTTTTGTGCTGCGTATCATCAAACAAAAAAAAAAAAAAAACGCCTTTTAGACGTTTGCAGCTTTGTTATCTCAAGTGTTTTGACCGATATAGGACCGGCATTCATCTGTATAAATTTTGAACCATGTAATTTAATATCTTATATGCTTACCTTTATTTACTTTTTTCTCCTTTGGTTTTCTTAAGTAATTAAATTGACTACAAAATTGATGTATATACTTTTATTGGAAATATTTGTGAACATTTTATACTGTGATAACCTTAATTAGTGCGAGTTACATTATTCAAACAGATTGAAATATCTTTACTAAGATAAATTTACACAGCTGTACGCACTCTGGATTGAGGCAGTTAGCTTTTGTTTGGTTTGAAACCTTGCTTCAAAATCAAGGCCACTGCGTAATCGTTTTGGCCGACAGATGGCAGTTTCTATACGCCCGTCATATGATGGGAGCATTATTGTATACCCACCGTCCGTCCGTTAACTTTTATTATTATCGTCGTGATAACTTACCGGGACTTTGATGAATTTTCACGAAACTCACCATAACTACTTACCAACAGATCATTTCGCCCGAATTTGATTATGGGCAACATCATCCAAGTAAATTAAGTAAGGTCTCGGGTCACTAGGCTTCTTTGTGGTTTCGTCGCGATAACTTTCGAAGTATATGAAGGATTTAAATAAACTTCATTAAAAATGTTAATTAGTAAAATGTCACGCCTGAATTTGATTTCCAGCAGAATCGATGCTTATTTAATTAAGTCAGAGGTCACCGCACTTTGGAGACACCTTTGTGACCAGCCAAAAATCCTACGGATTTTCATGAAAATCATTAAACATATTTTCCAATAAAGTTTCTCACCTGAATAACCTCATTAAAACTCGCGCCTATGTTATGAGGTCAGAGGTAACCAGATACACGACGGGCGTGTTATGCACGTTTGCAGGTTCCTTGTTAATTTTTTCCTACTTGCAAATCGTTTTCCTCAAGAGCTTGATTGTTTTCAAAAATATGATCATATTTTAAAGGACATTCATACTTAATGATCCGAGACTGGATGAGTGATACACATCAGTTGTACACCATCTCCTCATTGGGCCGACAGAGAGCTCACTCTGGGTGGGGGCCAACCGTGAAAAATCTCACCGCCCCTCTGTTGAGATTCGAACTCAAGGCTTTGAGTCCTGTGTTCTACCACCGATCAGCAGAAGCCAAAAGGGAATAATAACCTGATTTCTAGAGCAATTTCAATTTTTATGGCCTTGAAGAGGTGATATGGTGTTGTTCTCTTTAGTTGATGCTGAATACTTTTATGGGAAATTCGGGACTTTCCAGCAGAGATTTCTGTTCAGATGATGCAGTACTAGATTTTCACTCTTTCATTAGGGTTCCATGGTCTATTTCCAATAATATACTATATTAGGCGTGGTTTGATCAATCTTGTTCATACATAAACCTACCTTAGTTCTCCTTGCGATTGCGATTGCTTGCGTATCTTTAATTGTATCTTTGTCGTGAATACACGACACATCAGGCATTTATCATGGACTGGCTACGCCTACGCTGACATTTAATGCCAGGGGGCGCCAACTGAATGTGTTTGCTACAGGTGAGTCTGTTTATGCCAACATGAGTAAACGTTTGACCAAATTGAAATTTATCTTCTTCTTATGTCCAAACGAGATTGTTTAGAAAGGCTAGAGGGTAAATGCGATAATATATTCTCCTGTTTTGAGAATTCATATGGAGCTGATAGTCTTAGGTACGTAAAATACTTGGTAGGTGCGATGTCAACAGACGGTCGGAATATACCGTTACCTGTTTTGTCCTTTGAATTCCTTTTGAATAACTTTTTTCTCAGACAACATAAACTTGCCGTATATATAAAACCATGATTATCCTGGAAAGATACTTATAAATGTAAAGGAGACAACACCTATATGCCCAGGAAAAGTTGTCAAACGGTGGTCGTGTCTTTGGTCTCGGTTACCTGTGTTGTATCAACGGAACAGCGCTCGCAGTTGAAAGCAGAGTCATGTGGTCTTGTTTATCAATTGAGTTAAAACGTTTACTTCGTTTCGATAGTGTAAAATTTCCATCAAGGATTTACAACGGATCAATGGAACTTTGTCGGAAATGTTAACAAAGTGCACGGAAACTCCACGTATATGGCCCCGGCTAGGGCATAGCAAGTAGGTAAAATGTTGTGGAGAAGAAACCCAATATTTTTGTGTCATCTTCCAGTTTATATCTCTCTTTCCTGCTGATGCAAGAATATATCCTCAGACGTATGCTATGGTCTTATTAATTAGCGCGTTTGAGGCTACTTTTCCCTGTTTATTTTGTGAAATACCATGTTGAAACAAAAGGTTTTGTTTCATTGGTAACTTTAACCTGTTTGTTGTTATTTATACTGGTGTATTTATATTTTCTATAGTATGTTGGATTTTATTTTTTACCTGTATCAAATGACAATTTTCATCAATCAGATAAGTCAATCTGTTAATATCCCCTGGAGCTTTTCTTGCTGCTCTGTATTTCAACAGTCCGGTAAATATTTGCGTCATCAACAAAACAGTATTATATGGCCGTCCCTGAACTAGATCTGTTCTACAGATTACACTGGTTCAGGTATTAATGTGTTTGCACCACTCAGCAGTCCTTCTGTGTGGATTATGCGTCAGTAACTGTTCCTTTTTGATAGCACTGTTAAGAACTTGGTCCACTTAAGGGCGCTATCTCCTACCACATCTAACATTTACGAGATGACCCATTTGAAAGTCACGAGATGTCTCGAATTATAGGAGGACTATCGAGGTTTATGGACTATCTGAGTAGGAGGAAACTACCTTATTCTTGTTCTTTCTTGACGTGAAAGTTAATATTCCTGTTAATTCAGTGGTCGGCGTGGAATGTAATAACGAGAAAATCCCGACATGCCGGGAGACTTGGACTGAGGGAAAGATATTGCCGCCTGTTGCCCGAACAGTGTACTAACGAAATAAATGGCAAATTCATTTGTTATTTTTATACTCTATGTTAAGTATTAGTTAAAACATAATAAATCCATGATAAAGCTATATTTTTTATTACTGACTATATGATGTTTTGACGGAATAGAGCACTGCAGACACCTTTCATTAGGGCCCCGCTTGACAAGCGGTGCCCTATAGTGATCACAGTTTTAGTCCGTGCTACCGTCAGTGACACTTTCTTTCGCGCGCGATAACTCTACAACAACATGCTTGATCTTTCTCATTTACACAGGGATGATTGGTACATATGGGGGCTCCAGATCTATTGAATAACTGACCTGTTGGAATTCCAGTACGGCTGCCACAGCCAAATCGCTGATTTTCTTTCGCGCGTGATAACTCAACAACAACAACATACTTCAGCTTTCCCAAATTCACAGGGATGATTGGTACCTATAAGGATACTATCCCAAACGAATAAGAAGGTCTGTTCGAATTCCAATATGGCCACCAGATCACAATGGGCGATTTTCGTTCGTACCCGACATCTCAACAAAAACATGCTTTATCTTTAACATTTTCTCAGGGATCATTGGTGCCTCTGGGGACTCTTTCCCTTTTGAATTACAGACCTGTCAGATTACCAATATGGCTGCCAGAGCACAATTGAGGATATTTATTTAAGCGCGAAATCTCAACAAGAACATGCTTAAGCTTTCTCTTTTAAACAGAGATGATTGGTACCTATAAGGGCTCTATCTCTATCGAATTGCAGACCTGTCGGAATTCCAGTATGGCCGCCAGAGCACTATCGTTGATTTTCTCTCGCACCCGATATATCTCATATATTGTTCTTTCTCAAATTCTCAGGGATTATTGGGTTCAATGGGGGCTTCTGACCTATTAAATACAGACTTCCTCAAAATCAAATACGGCCAACAGAATACAGTGATTTTTTATTGCACACATTATTTCAGACATATCTTCTTTTATAATATTTGAACCATAAAAAATATTTCAATATTTTTCTTTCATGCATATTGATAAAAACCTGTTTCTGTTTGTCATATTTCCAACTTTAACTTAATCTTCCACCCATATGTAAACTAGTCCACCACAACCCGACATGCATTGCCCTCTGAGGACCATTGTCCGACCACATCTAGTTTTTATTTATTTTGCGTAGTCACATAAAATTTTAAAGGCAGCTATGGAATGAAGAAGATATATTTGTTTTCAAAAGCAAAAAAAAAAAAAAAATCCACAAGAAATGCAAATAAAATAATAAAACACGCAATATATACATTCCATATATTATTTACATGATGGTATATTGACTGAATAAAGTGTACATCTAAAACACCGGTTTTTTTTCTATATATATATATATTGGAAATGAACTCTATTATTAATAATATACTTTCATTCTATATCTGAATTTACTAACAACGCTATATCTAAACTTGGTTTAGAATTGACCTATACTGGGAACATAATTCCTTATTTTTTAAAACTTTTACTTAATAGCAATACATTTGAATCGTGTCACACAGACTTTAGTGTCACACAGACTTTAAGATAAATATTATATATATATCTTAATCTCTTTAAATCGTAATACTCAATTATGGCTCTCATTGTTTCTGCCGGGAAGTGTCCCTACTTTGTCAGTTCAAACCCGTGGAGCCATATTTTATTATTTTTCATCCCGTGTGGGGGAGGTTTCCTAGACGTATGGAGTTGCCGTTCCATGAAGCCCGCCTTTATGGCATCGAATACCTGCACGCCGTCTCCTTTGATGGAGTGGACCTTTGCTGTCTGTGGGCCGTCCCAGACTTGGCGCGGAACTTCAAGCAGACACCTCATGCAAACTGCTGAAGGCATCATTCCTCTTTGTGGACTTTTCTGTCTCTTTTTGGTGCCAATCACAACCTGAGGAAGCAATGTGTTTAGTTAAAAATAGTTGGTCTACATGCATGTTGTATGAAGTGTTGCAGGGAGGCAACATTGATGTTATATTACGTTAACTCTTGAATTTACGTTTTCTCTCATTTGAGTTATTATTGTTAATATTAATTATTTTCAAAAGATTGTTCATGTTAAAGTTTCATTACTGTATATTCATGTGCAATGACATGAGAAAGAGATATATATGTGGGGGACGTTATTTCTGTTTGACATGAGATATAAGAAGGAAACTGGAGTTTAGAGAATCATGCATTCAACAATTATTACTGTTTGCGAAATACGTACGTCTCAATAATAAACACACGCCGTTTAAGACGTGGGATATTTTTACTCTTTACAAGGAGCTTGCGTTTCTAAATGCTCTAAACATGGAAGCTCCCAAAGTATTAATCAATTTACCAACTGGGGATATTTTTCTTGGTTGGTACATTTTCCGTCCGTGCCAGAAATTCTTCCAGTAAGACTTAACTTGCTTTAACTTGTTTAGCAAAAAAGATCTTTTATCATCATGTTTTCCCTATCATTTGACATTTTTTATCGAAACATACAAAACATTTAATAAAAAAAAACCGACCGACCGCATTTATTTATGACAAAAGTGCCTGAGATACAAACCATACTTTTTGGGCCTTATCAATATGTTTCGGTATCCTTTCACAAATGATGTGTCGTTAAATATATTTTTCACAGATATGTTCAGTATGGACATATTTTATGTGTACGGTATTCAGATAAAGATCTGATAAATATGTCTGTATTTACAAATTTAGATTATACAAGATAACCATTTATTTTTTAAACACACTAAATTAGGGTCTACCCCTCAAATCCCACTTCCGCTATGATTCAAACCTTACTCATCCTGTCACTTGGTGTTCAGAGACCAGCTTCAAAGGAGATTAACTCAGCTTCATCAAAGGAAGCGGGCACGGGATCAGGTAAGCGTTTTGGTCTGCACTTGAGCAGACAACCATCGGCAGACCCCACACTGTCCATCCCCTGGTAACCTGTGGACCAGACCTTCATGGACATTCTGGTTTGCCCGGCCCCATCAAGTTCGATCCTGAATTGATGTTGTTTACTGTGGAGGGACATCGGCTCAGTGTGCGGAGCCAGCAAAGAGATAATATCAAACATATGTTGTAGCACTGTGGTCGTTTGGTTATGGGTGAAGACTCTCTCGAAACCGAGCAGCATATTTTCCACAGTTAGGGCATCATTTCTGCCAATACATTACGAAAAGCGAGAAAAAAGCTTATCCACGTCTTCAGGGGCGTGACCGACCATAAGGAACCCAACCCGGGTCTTTCAGAATATGCCCTACTCTACCAAAAGGCAACAAAGAGCAAAGACATTTGTTCTCCCCAGCACAGTTGTCCATCAGCTGAAAGAAACACTGGTGGAAATAAATGTGTGTGCATATAAAAGCAATCTAGCAACAGGTGGTGAGATTTGAAGAATAAGCCACTGGTTTCAGTAAAAGAAACCATAACGATCAGGCCCGTGCATAATGACACCCGTCACATGCGTCTTCAGTTTCATCACACTACTTATCACCTAACTAGTCTGAGACAAGTGTGACAAAAACATTTTTTTTTGTTCGTTGATTTCATAGGTGATGATGAACATTTAATTGTCTGGATGTTGTTTTTCCGTTCTTGCGTTGTTTCCTCCTCCCTGCAAGCAAATTTTTCAGCAACACAATTACCATTATAATAATTAGTAAATACTGTCATTAGATATTAACCAAGTGCAATTATCAATTAACTTGTCGAACTAGTCAAGGTAGTAAAATTACCGCCCGATGCGGTCAAAGATCAGAATGAAACTGGTTTTGTATAGATATTTCAATTCTTCTACTAGTTTCATTTTTACTCGATCAGCGAAGTAATTTTCTTCTTCAGTCTTACTAACCTGGTCAGTCAATTACTGAATTTGTCACAAAGTTTGCTAATGTCATTGCTTTCCTCTTAAATTCTAAATGAAAATTTAGAATTCAGGTCTTTTAAGATTGTTTACAGTGTTCCGTACACTCTTTACTTCCGTAGCTAATTCTCGTTTTTCAGATTCTAAATTTGAAACCTGTTTAGGTTGTGTCTCTTCTAATTCAGGGGTAGACAGAGAGGATTTGTCAATATGTCGACTTTTTTCTACCTTCTCATCCGCGAAAGATACAGAGTTAACAGAAACTGTATTAACCTTGTTCTTTTTACCTTTTTCTGTAGCTTAATACGCATAGCGTCTCTTCAGTATTTACAACATTTTTCAAATTCAAAGTGTGACAACGTTCTTTGTTAGAAAGGTCAATGAAGGGTAAATCACTGGTTCTTGTTGGAGGATTTCTTTCAGGATGAATAAATCGAGGTTCACATTTTCTGGCATCCTGATGGTCTCTGGAGTACTGCTGTTGTGGAAAACAACAGCGGGCATAGTGGTTCCACTTAAGGCACTTGTGAGACCTCTATCATTTTGCTGGACAGTGACATGTGTCGGTTTTGCTGAATGTCAATCCACGTTTGTAGCAGAGCCCTCTTTTCTCAATTCAAATCATGCATAGAACTGGCATCTTAAGCTGAGGAATTAGTCAGAATTTGAGCTCAGGTAATTCGTCAAATGTTCGCTTGGCGTTGTGGGTGGTGTACCGAATATCAGTTGGGTCGAAAGCAGGATTCTCCCCAACTATCACCGTCCAGTGTTTACAAGTGCTTTTGTTCACAGGTTGCTGTTTGTCTCATATACAAAAATTCTTTAGTCCAGACGTAAATAACAAAATAACAAATGTAAAAAATATACACTGAGTTTGCCTTATTTTCCACTTATCTGTTTCTGTTCTCTCTTCTCTCTGTCCCTTATTCCTATCTCCTCTCTCTCTCTATCCTGTTTGACATTCCCTTAGTGGGTTCCAGTTTCTCCTTTCAATTCTGACTCTGCTTTATCATATTGATGTTCAGCAATGTCATGCTTGACATCCCCCCCCCCCCCCCTTCCTCGACTCGGCAGTATGATTTCGATGGAATCAGATTTGTTTCTGGCATGTTAGTGGCTCATGATCTTTGGGTACCTTTTTTCATCCTAGATTATTTAGAGAACTGATCTGGTGTCAGTAGCTGTATTTCAGGGAGTGGGGTTGATGTTAGGACACCAGTGGCAACAAACGAATCTGGGGCTGGATCTTCATTAGTACTCTCAGGGTCGTAATCTAAAGCTCGTGGTTTCTTACGACTAGATTTTTGGTCTATACGTTTTCTAGAATTTGTCTTAACTGTTTTAATGGCAATTTTTAAGTTGCCCTCAGGTTGCATACCCACTTTAATCCTAGCTGCGATTATATGTCGGCATGTGGCTGTAGAGCCACACTGGCATGTCTCTTTAGGAAATAATGTTACTGCATGGGACTTATTTGTTGACCCTGAAACAAGGAAAGCTTCCTGTTCAGCAACAAATGTGATCCGGTTTTCAGAATTTACACATTGAGCTAGAGACAACTGAATTCCATTCAAATTTTTGGTTTCAAATTCTCTATCTTTATTGAATTAACACTACAAACCTGATCAGTGCCCAAATGCCGATCAATTTCTGAATCACGGACCAACTGAACAATTTTGACCAACTGAACAATTTTGACCAACTGAACAATTTTGACCAACTGAACAATTGTATCTGGCCTGCAAACTGTATTCGGCCATTTAACATCATCGGCCATTTAACATTCATCATGGGAGTTTAATCATTTTCTGCAGGCTGGTGGCGCTACCTGTATTTTTTTAAAATTATTACGCATATTTTTTAATCCTTCAAGTAAAGCCTTATCTGTTAACAGGGCACAGAACGTAACCGCTAGACCTAGAATCTTCATTCTTTACATCTGGAAAGGTCCAGGAAAAATCTCCTTGGAAACCTGAAATAGGTCTCTGTTACCCATATCCTCCAAGCTATGGAGCTCAAAATACCTCCCCCCCCCCCCCCCCAGAACAATAAAAAATTGATACTTAAGCTCCAGTATCTGAATAACTACTGCATTGATCACAATGATCCTGTGCATTAATATTGATAATGGAGTGTGCCATCATTTCCTGCAAACTGGTAGCGGCACCTGTACTTTTTCTAATTTTATGATTTTTTTCTCTTTTTATGAGACTTCAAATGTAGTGGTCAATTGTTAACACGGCACAAACCGCAACCGCGGAACCTAGACTATTCTTACTTACTTAAAATCCAAGAAGACATAATAAGAAACATCCTTGGAAACCTGAACTTAAGTCTGTTACCCATATTCTCCGAGCTATATGGCGCTTAAGTACCCCTGAGAATTAAATACTTTATACAAAAGCTCCAGTATTTGAATAACTGATGCCTTGACAGCCATGTCAGAAACAAGGGTTGATCCCTTTCCGATATGTCTGTCAATTATGAGTGATAAGGTTCCTGCTGATCTGTCAGGGATTACTACCATGAACACGTTCTGATCTTTTTCCCTCCCACCAAATACCCCCCCCCCCCCTTCACTTCATGTCCTCTGTTGTATTTTCGCTGTGCGGATTTTTATTCAGGCACTACAGGGAACAACACAGATTGAAAGATGGTAATGTCATTTCAGTATGACTAAAATTAATCTAATACAAAACAATACAAATTTCCACACCGGTCACATCCCGAGTGTGGGACACAAAAACTAACAGTATGCGTTACAGAAGAGAAATGTTAACGTCCTAGTAACCAGCACCAGTCAGATTCTGAGTGCATGACTGACGGGTTAAAGTATCTAGTTTTAAACTAACACCATAAAAAATTCCCACATCACATGCTGAGTGTGGAGCAATACTGCATGCCAGTACGATCTACCACAATAAAAGTCAGTTACCAGCACCGGTCACGTTCTGAGTACTGACTAGATGATAAGTCCCTAATATAACACAAACTCCATAATAAAGCACCGGTCACAATCCGAATGCTGTATTATCAATATTAAACAATAAAGCCAAATTGAAATAATGATCACCGGTCCAGCACCCGTCATATGCTGTGTGAAGGACTACTCCAACCCGTATGTTACTGCACTTCTTCCAGAACCAGTCGAATAAACTTATATATTCCATACGGGTAATTCCCATAAGTGCGATCGTTCCCTCGAGCTATAAATATTCAAGTAAGTGCTTGACCTATGTAGTATTATGCTTGCCCCAAACATAGGCAAACCCTCAGTGGGGCTAACCCTAAATTTTGCTTACCCTAACAACAGAATATTCTAAACTCCTACAGAATTTTAAAATGATATCATAATTCTTGGTTATTAACGTTTTCTTTGGCTGATTTCCCTGAAGTAGAGTTCATGATGCCCATGCATGAAACATATTAAATACAGATATAAACATTGTTAGTGATTTGCGCTGTATAAGACCATTTACTGTGTGATATACCTGTAAGGTGTCCAGTCTTGTCTAACATTAAAGCTTTGTGTGAACAGATTCCTTCATATTAATCTGCATAAAGGACGGGGAGGAGGGTATTTTAAAACATTGAAGTAATTTATTACAACGTGTATCATTATAAGGAGTAATACACACGCCGGTGTGGACACGTGCTTGTATAAAATGCTGGGTTTAGGTGAGGTATATATAATATATCAGGATAGAGTGAATGTTAGCAGCCGCCGGTAAAATCATTTGACAATTGTTAAAATGCCACATACATTCGCAGATATGGGTCGCAACCCTCCCCCCTTAAATCCTGTATAAATGTTGATACCTATTTTCAATCCTGCATATCGAGTTGTTAAGTAGTTTCTAGATTACAAATATTTTCACTGGGAGGTCCCCCAGACACCCCAACAGTGCGTGGCTATACTATATATCATACAGTTTCCATGTTTTCACTCTGACGTCTCATGAACCTCTTCCCCCCCCCATAAGAAAAAATCCTACATCTTTGTCTGCATATATGTTGCACGTATACATGGATTAAAATCAACACATACACACTAGAAACCCAAGTCTCACCATTTCATTAATTCCATGGTGGCTGCTTATTCAGTTGGGTAGTTGATACCGAACACGTAGAAGGCTACAAAAACCATCACTATTGCTGGGTTGAAACCACATATTTTATCATTGACCACGCACCTATCAATTGACAACATGAAGCGGTTGGCTTTCAGAAGGCCTCCTAAAAACAATGTAGAAGTACATATAAATATCTTGCTATCATAGGGTGTTCTCATGTATGCATAATTTTTATTTAAATAACATTAAAGCGATCATTTTATTGTATCAGGAATGAAAGTATTGATACCGTTATCTACTGCTAAAAATTGTTATTTTTTTCGATTTTCTAAAAATAATATGAAAATAATATTGTATTGGAAAAAAGTTGATATAACAAATATGAAACAACATAGGCCACAAATATGCCTTTCATCTAATAATATATTTGCATTCGTAGAATTTTTAAATCTGTTGATGGTAAATTTACATCCCACATGATAAGAAAGACTAAATAGAAAAATCTCCACTAAATGTGATATCTAGTAGGTTGGATGTAACTGGCAAAGCACAGAGCCAACACACTAACAACATCAATCATGTGAGCTTTCGTGAGGGTATGGACAGTGGGTTAACAATTTTACTATTAGTACCAATTACTGGCGTATGTCAAGAGTAATGGTAACTAAAAAGGCTGTCTAAACTGTAATTTGAAACCTATCCGGGTATATTACAAATAATTCATAAATATTCTGCTTATGTTTAAACTTACTGGAGACAGGGAACCACAAAGATGAGCGAGCTGCACAGTCAGTAAGTATGGCGGTCAAGTGCTGGTCCATTGCTGCATGCCAGGATAGTTAACAAAGGAATTCACGTGCGCACAGGATACTCGGGGCTGTCCTTAATGACCAGATGGCCGTGGTCATCGCGGGAGAGATGGATCTATTCCCAGTAATCTACCATAACATGGGCAAAGTACGGCGGGACGTGAAAACACAGTAGTGCCGTCTAAATTTTGCCGGGCTTTTTGCTGGGGTTGGGGATATGTATTAATTGAGAGGATTGTTGGGTTCTTTTTTATTCAAGAATTAAAAGAAAATATAGATTTTCAGTGGTTTGGCACGACTGTAGAATAGCTCGCGCACCTCTCTGAGGCATAGCACTTCTGTGAACAGCTAACGTTTTTATGTCCAGCAGCTTGTATCTTAATTTTGCCACTTATTTTTATCTGCATCCTACTTCTCCATTACATGAATACTAAACATCATACCGTCCATATACACTTTTAACCTCGTCGAGACACTGCGTGAGTGATATTCCAGTCGCTTCAGAAATTCATACACCGGTATGTTGACCTTGAAGACCTGGTCAGTGGTAATGTTTACATTATTTTGCGAAACGGAATGGGACGCAGGGGCACTCCGGTTTTCGATGATCTTTGACTGGATTCTATCGTTGGACGTGTAAAAATGGTAACTGTTTTTATACGTTTAAAGTACAGGTTAATGTGAGGAATACATTTAATTCGACAGAGCTCAATTTAACCTCTAATTTAATTGGAGTAGAAAGAAATGAAAGATGAATTATATGTGATTTTCAAGGCAAGGAAACTGTTCCTGAGGAGAGAAACGGAAATATGCATATACCTCGTTGGTAGCAGAAGTAGACCTAATGGGAGTGCAGGGGGTCGGTCCCCCTTTCAGCTGCAACCTTTTTTAATCGTAAAAAAATTTGAGGACTGGATCGTTCGCCCTTACCCCAACCCAAACCTTTTCCGGAAATGGGGACCTTGTTTTGTCTTGGATCCTCCCCAGTTGAACCCCTCTGCGTAAAGCGAGCCAGAGTCATGTGTTTTTCACATTGACTGACCACACACGTGGGTCAGAGCCTTTGTCAAATGTCAGCGCAAACATGCATAAATCCGTCACTGAAAGCAAGATTATTTATATGCACGGAAGCCTTTAAATCTGCTTAATTCTGGGCTTGAGATGACCACCAAGAAAATCTGGTTCGGCTGTTTTCGGTGATGGACTCCGCTCATATCAGAAAACACGCAAAAATCACTCAAATTGATGTGTACATTAAAAATTATTCAGAGAGCGGGGAATCATTTTCTGTTTCCCGTTTATTTCCAAAAAGCCCCAGATCTTTTAACCAATCACGTGTTTTATTAGTATTGTTATTCGGGTTATGGTGCAATCTGCATTTATTGATACACAGGTTCTTTATATACAAGTTAAGAATAATAAATGACTGAAAGATATGTAAAATCTTTAATATATAACATATTCACATGAGCAGTTAAATAAGAAACTATACAAGGAAAGCCATTAACTAAAAAAATTACAAAGTAAGCAGATGGAACTTACGGACGAAATGTCTAAAATGCACATTATCACAATATCGAGCCACTGTGTACAATTAAGCACATCTTGTATTTGAACAAAACTGACTGATGGGATTATAACAAAATATAAAACGTATTAATATAAAACATATTTTCACAAGCAGTATATACAGAGTTATTTAGCAGGCATTTATACAATCATTATAACAAATCAGTTAAATGAGCACCGCTGTATGTAAATCCATTAATAACAAAATAATAAAAAAGTACACTTAATCTATTAAACTTAGGGAAGAAATGTCTAAAGGAAATTTTTCATAATAACGAATCACCGTATACATAATTCAGCACCTCTTGTATTAAAACGAAACAGGATTTATAAAAGAAATATAAAATGTATAAATATAAAACATATTTAGACGAGTAGTATATATACAGTTAATCAGAACTCGAACAGATCGGTTAAATAAAAGAAAAAACTCACGAATAAAAGAAATGTCCTGTCTCTCGACAAACAAAATCATTTCGAACTTGTATGATTCACTGTGAGGCAAGTACGTGTTATGTCTCTGTTAATCAAGATCTATGAACGATGTGGTAGAGGTCCTGGAGGTACACTGCCACAGTATGTACTTCCCTTCTGAAGCTTTTCGTTATCCGCTTTATTCTCCTGTTGAGGTTTCGGTATCGCCTCATTGTGGGTGGTGGGTCACAAATCAAGAGAATGGTGACAGTACCAGTAATACTATTTCATATTTTATTAATATGAAAGAATAAACTAGAACGGTATATAGTCCCATTTATGTGTCAACGTACTATGTGACAAAAATAACCGTCGTAACCGTTGCGAAAATGATTTAATTTTTCCGGGTTGAATAAAGAAAATAAAATTTTCATCATAGTGGTTTGTAGAGATCAGAGTTTGCCCAAATCAAAGCAAAAATCAGTAGCAGTCAAGAATACTGCACCTCATAGGAGGCCTATAAAACGTTTATTTGCCATATTCTACCCGTCTTGGTAAAATATTCTACCATATACATCCACAAGCATATTTCCCCCTCTAACAGTATTTTAATGCGTGCAATATATCCTTGAATGTATAAAAAATAAAACCAGAGATTATACAGAAATAAATGACCGGGACATAAGATTCTAGGATGAAGGTTGGCAGAAATTTGACAAGGTGGCGTGAACATCGGGTGTTCGGTATGGAGGTACATATCAGATACATAACAAAAATCTATGAAATAATCAATTAAATTTAATCTTTTATGGAAATGTTGTAGTGTTCTAAATTAACTTCCTTGATTTTCTTTCACCTTTTTATAAACAATTTCCATAAGAACGGAGGCTTTCCGGCTCAGTTTTTGAACGGTTTAACGGTGATACCGAGACTGCCCAACATACGTCGCTGTAGCCACCAATGATGACTAAAATGTTTGATACATTGTATATCTGAGAGAAGATTTTAGTCACAACATCATGTATGCACTTGGGTAGGATTTTAAGCTGAGTATGATCAGTGTCTATAATAGGGAGAGAACCCCTCGGTAACTCGGGTATCTCATTTATTAAAGACAAAATTCCGTTATGATGAGATAATTGCATTAGGTCTATAACTCATATAAAACAGGGCCAGTACACAAAGCATTGTCGCCGCTACGTATACATTCTAACTGCTTCTGTCATGGGGGTTATGAGCAGTACGACCCGTGTCTTGGACCCAAATGCATGAATAAGTGAAGTAGACATATGATACCTTAATGTAGACTAGCTGGTGTTCTTACTCTTGACACAAGCTTTCGGGGGTACAGCCCCCTTCTTCAGGTGTAAATGAAGTCTGGTAGTTGTTTCCTGGTGGGTGTTACTGGCTTACAGGATTTGTTCTCTATGGTATTGTTCTTGAACACATTTACTAAAGTAAAATGCACTTGCAGTTGCCATTAATTGTAGCAGTTGTATTAAAAATAAAATACTTTTGCCATGGTGAAGAAGTTTTAATGTCGCCTCATCCGCGAAACTGAAAATTTAACACAGCCTTTCCGGAAAATACGATCGTATTGTGGCCAAACACCACTTATCTGTATATATAGGGAGGCGTTAACGGTGCATGCTAGAGGTTTCGTCGCTGGGGTCGGACTATTTAAAAATTCCTAAAAATATATACAAGCTGCTTTACATATACGTATAAGTACTCGATATTTGAAACCCGTCCATTAACCAACATCTCGGAATAACTGTACAAACCCATTGTCATCATTATATATATATATATATATATTGTTACGGTCCCTTTTCACACCAAACAACTCAGACCGAACCGTAACACATATGCTCAGACACGTTCTCTTCAAATGAATACGTAACCAAAATATGGGTGCAAAAACAGTGCTATATTCATATATTACAATATTTACATTCGTACACAAATAATATAATAGTCAATACACAACGTAATTTATAACAAAGTCTCTGAAGAAAACTGAGTCTCTAAATAAGGTCACCGCAACGAAATACTTAACTGAATCCGGTATACGAGAAACTGAAGTCCATCATCAACACATAGTTCGGGCACACACAAAACTGAAGTCCTGTATTAATCCATGTGGCACCAGAAAACATAGTCTCTCCTCTTCCTACATAATAAAGTTCATAGCGTTGTTCATGGCATTCCATGGGCTTGGGGACCAAGAGCCCACGGTCACGGTCCCCGGGGAAAACAGTAACGTGGCGTAGCAAAATCAATAGTCCCGCCTCGTACTGCAGGCGAGTTCGTTTTATAGCCTTTCAAGAATGGGTGGAAACCGCAGAAGTTTGTGGTTTTGCTTGAGAGAAACGACAGCGCCGTCAGAACTACAAAACCAGTACTGAATGGTCCCAGAATAGTGTTTATGTTTCTCAAAGCGCGTCAGTAGTCACTGATAGCGGGATGGATCCATACGCGTGGAAACGGGGGCGGCCACACCACTTCGTGGCGCCATCCTCCGATGTCCGGGTGACGTCCATGCAACAATATATATATATATATATATATATATATATATATTCTTTTACAAAAAGAAGCTTTTGTAATCATGTGCCAAAATGTTCGCATGTTTATACCGTTTTTAAACCGTTGCCCATGTATGTTTCTTAAAATAATGGTAGCAGGCATGTGTTTCCAAATTTTGTAATAAACCACACAGTATCAACATTCAGAATGACTGATTCTAGAAAGGTTAAAAGATAGATTAAGATTCTCCGAATAAAGATCACGCCTTCATTCAAGACCATTTTATATCAACACTTTAAGAAATCGCCTGAAACGTTTCTCTCGTTCTTCAGGGGTTTTATATTCCCATAGCGCAGGGCTGACATACGGATGCCTCTGCCATACAGGGCTCTCTGGAAGTCATTATACTGCGCTTCCACAGTTTCGTACAGATTCAACGCAAATTCGTACAGATTACTCTGTTTCCACTGCAAATCCATTTTCAGCAGATGATTTACCGACTCCGAATCATTGTTCGTCCTGTTGTTAATTACGGATTTTCTTCAGCGTTTTTGGTTTAACAACGAAGTCTGAGAGGAGGGGGGATCATTCTAAAATGCAGATAGCCAATAAAATTTGGTGCGTGAATTCTAGCAGGTCGGTGCACAGATCCTCGAATTCTGAGTCACTCTCTAAGTTTGCGGAAACCGTCCGAACTAAACAATTTGTTTACAATACTTTGTCTGATCTTTTTTTCAACAGGACACTGATTTATAAGATATTCGATGGCATTTTATTTCAGGTGCCGAATGCAAAGAATTTGTGTACAGTTTGGAAAACTGTGACGAATGGCTTTCCTAAGGGCCTTTTCATCATCAGATCAAATGAAAAGGTTTACGGGGTAATTAGGCGTCTGTTATGATAAGGCAGTTGATAGTTGTGAAAAAATGTGAAAATGCAGAGAAAGTAGAGCTGCTGTGCAGAAACATCGGGCCAATTACAATTGGATGTTCTCCGGTCGCATTGTGTTTGACTGCCATGTGTTTGAACACGGTACATGCAAAAAATATAACCGATTACCATTTAATTTAGGGCTTGCGATTCATCGCTTGCATTGTTATTTACTGCCCTAATGAGTATGGTGTGTGTAAGTTTATCAGTTGTACCAGATAGGCAGATACACACGTAACCGTTGCATTGTTCCGAAAGACATAAATGCACATGCAGCTTTTTCGTGGAATCACTCAAGTAGGTTAATGTATCCACTAAAATTTGGTATAGATTCTATTTATATAGGTGAAATAAAAAAAAATGTTTGTTTGGCATAGGTTGAAAATATATTACGTTATAATAATAATAATAATAATATATATATATATATATATTAATATATATATAATATCAATTATTTTTTAATGCATCAACCGCTAACCCAGTATTTCCGCGACTGCGTAAGATGATACGTACCAACGCCTCAAAATTATACGCTACTAATATAAAGGGGATGGAAAATCAAACACACTCAAGAGATGCACAGATCATAATCTATATATATCAGCCTATCATTGTGTAATAAGTTTTATAGTAATATATATGATACATTTATACTTTTAACTAATATTTAAAAAAATGCAAAAAAAGGTGAAAACTTGGTATTCCCATCTGTCCAACGGTATCTCCATGTTGTGACATTTAAAATTACAAATACAAGAATCCAGGCATATTTTCATAACAAACAGGGTGCATTGGTTGACCACGAGGTTGCCGTCGGTATTCCTGTTTGCCCGTCGGAAATTCAGGCTGGCCATCAGTTGCAATCGGTGGCTGTCGGTAAATAGTCCGACCGAACGTAGGCATCTATAGCCTGAATCCATGTAAATGCAAACATAGTATAAAAGGAAGGTTACGCAATTACGGTTGTTCAATCTGAGATTTTCGCAAGAGATCCAATTCCAGAATAACGAGTCTGCTTTCTTCTGAGAGCAGATTCAGCAGTAAGTACATGTTGAGCTGACCTCTGTTGGCGTTGCTGTTCAGACGTCTGTGCCAGCCCTCACAGTCATTGTTGGTTCTGATGGACCTGTTGAACACAGACCTGCGAAAAACAATATTTAAATATGGCTTATTAAAATAAAGATTATGATTATCACATCTATCATTTGTTTAATTATTTTAAACTGACCCTAAGCCTTCAAATTATACGGAATGCAATTATTATTTAAACTAGAAATGAAACAGAAAGATACTTACCAGGCTAGGTAGAATGACTGCTCTTATAGAATTTGGTGGCTCTTCACCTCGGTAGCCGACACTGTCGTAAAACCAACCCCAGAGAGAATAAGAAGCCATATTCTGGCTGCCTTGGGCAGCCTTTTATAGGTCCCACTGGTCTAGTCCAAAAGGGACCGAACTTCTGGGTTATTCCAAATGTAATAAGGCTACATAAGGCAGGGTCCCACCCTGCCTTGTGATTGGCTAACGGGCATCTCTATATTCACTGTCAATCAGTGTTGATGTCCCACCCCTGGCCAACTGAGGTGGAAAATTGTGTGGTAACAGTCATAATATCTACCTTTGGGAGAGAAGGATTTGTTTTTGTATGTTATATTGCCAAAACATGAACGGTAGTCTGTGTATAGGCTGTTAGCCGGCTACCCAACCAAACTCCCACGTGGGAAGGGTGTTGCAGGTTTATCTAATGCTCGGTATCCCTGGAAGCGGGATGCCAACAGCGGGTAGGGAGTGCACTCTCCCCACACAGCACTACCTGGGATAAGGGTCTTTGAAGTCTGATAGTTGTTTTGAAAGTTCAGGGCAGGTGTAATTTTTATTTAACATTCAAATACGACAAGATATATAAGTGGAATGACGTACATGCATGCACAAAGTAATGGTAAGTGTATATTTATATATATATGTGTGTGTGTGTGTGTGTGTTTGTAAAGGTATAAGTCCATGAGTGACCCTTTGGTCTATTTAGGATGAAAGGTTCCTGATCATTCCAGTTGGTTGAGCCACTGGCCTACTATGTATTAATCAGATGCACCGTGTGGTGTAGCAGGTGGTGAGCAAAAAAACTGGCTGGGTGCAGTTTCATGCTATGTCAATATGGCTTGCTGCCAGGGTTGGGGCCGATGTACTCAGTACTTGTGTACTCCTGTACTCGAGTACATATTTTCATGTACTCATGTGTACTCAGTACTCGTACAGTTTTTTTGTACTCGCACTTGTACTTGTACTCGAGTACAGTAAAAAATACCCTGTACTCTTGAGTACAATCTGAGTACATCTGAGTACTTTTTCCAAAGAAACATGCAATTCATGTATATTGTATTAATTTATTAAAAGCCAAAGTTACAGTCTAACAATGTTCAGTCACATGAACACCCTAAAAGTTAACATTAGAGTCAACAGGGCACAGCTGTATCCTTAGAGATGGCATTCTCCCTAAATGTCAGTAGAAAATGATCACCCCACTGCTGCTACACATTGTTGTAACATCACCCACTGAAACATCCCTGCAAAACCTTGTTAATAACTGGCTGTAACTGTCTTACTTATTCATGTAGTGTAATGAAGATGTAATGTAGGTTTCTCTGTGTACCTGCATCTTCTGCACCAGTGGAGAGACTGTTTAGCATTGGGGAAAAAGTTTTTCGGCCAGAGCGGTGTCAGTTGAGTGACAGCACCTTTGAACAGTTGATGTTAATTCGTAGTAATGGGATCTAAGCCTGACAGTGACAGTTTTTCTCCATGAACTGTGTATCCCACATATTTCACATGTTAATTTCATGTCTTAAAACCAGTTTTAGTTTTTTAAATAACATCTGCACCTTTACAACGTGGCCAAAGAGATTCTGAGACTTTTTATATTTTATAGTTTGTCAGTATTGCCTACAAACATTGATGTATTTAATTAAAAAAATGTTTTAAAGGGAGTACCAAGGTTGTTCTTCTTTAAGAATGAAAACTGTACTTGTACTTGTACTCGAGTACATTTTAATGTACTTGTACTTGTACTTGAGTACATTCAAAATTTGAGTACTCGTACTTGTACTTGTACTCAGGTAAAAGCAAAGTACTTGTACTTGTACTCAAGTACATTTCAGAGTACTTGACCCCAACCCTGCTTGCTGCCCGGTGGCTGTGTGTCCATCCAAGAATGGAACATCTGAAATTAAAAGAACAGCAGCAGTATCTGTCCATATAAGACGCCTGTAACCTATACATGACTATTTAAGAAAAAATAACTCACACATAAATTTGCACATAACCAAACATGAAGGATGCTGATAAGCAGCCATTTGGTAAAGCATTGAAATAATTGATCTAAGTTTTCTAGCACACATTATAAAATAAACGTGACAACAGATACATAGTGACCCTCTGCTAGGCAAAATCTGGGCTCTTCTTTTCCTTCTCATACGGAGGATATAGAACTAGGGGTAACTATGGTCCCCAAAATTTGTATAGCCCTAAGACATAAGGTGGACAAAAGTAACCACCGTATCAGATTTAATGTTCAGTATAAAACTAGGGGTAACCATGGTCCCCAAAATTTGTATAGCCCTAAGACATAAGGTGGACAAAAGTAACCACCGTATCAGATTTAATGTACAGTATAAAACTAGGGGTAACCATGGTCCCCAAAATTTGTATAGCCCTAAGACATAAGGTGGACAAAAGTAACCACCGTATCAGATTTAATGTACAGTATAAAACTAGGGGTAACCATGGTCCCCAAAATTTGTATAGCCCTAAGACATAAGGTGGACAAAAGTAACCACCGTATCAGATTTAATGTACAGTATAAAACTAGGGGTAACCATGGTCCCCAAAATTTGTATAGCCCTAAGACATAAGGTGGACAAAAGTAACCACCGTATCAGATTTAATGTACAGTATAAAACTAGGGGTAACCATGGTCCCCAAAATTTGTATAGCCCTAAGACATAAGGTGGACAAAAGTAACCACCGTATCAGATTTAATGTACAGTATAAAACTAGGGGTAACCATGGTCCCCAAAATTTGTATAGCCCTAAGACATAAGGTGGACAAAAGTAACCACCGTATCAGATTTAATGTACAGTATAAAACTAGGGGTAACCATGGTCCCCAAAATTTGTATAGCCCTAAGACATAAGGTGGACAAAAGTAACCACCGTATCAGATTTAATGTACAGTATAAAACTAGGGGTAACCATGGTCCCCAAAATTTGTATAGCCCTAAGACATAAGGTGGACAAAAGTAACCACCGTATCAGATTTAATGTACAGTATAAAACTAGGGGTAACCATGGTCGCCAAAATTTGTATAGCCCTAAGACATAAGGTGGACAAAAGTAACCACCGTATCAGATTTAATGTACAGTATAAAACTAGGGGTAACCATTGTCCCCAAAATTTGTATAGCCCTAAGACATAAGGTGGACAAAAGTAACAACCGTATCAGATTTAATGTACAGTATAAAACTAGGGGTAACCATGGTCCCCAAAATTTGTATAGCCCTAAGACATAAGGTGGACAAAAGTAACCACCGTATCAGATTTAATGTACAGTATAAAACTAGGGGTAACCATGGTCCCCAAAATTTGTATAGCCCTAAGACATAATGTGGACGAAAGTAACCACCGTATCAGATTTAATGTACAGTATAAAACTAGGGGTAACCATGGTCCCCAAAATTTGTAGAGCCCTAAGACATAAGGTGGACAAAAGTAACCACCGTATCAGATTTAATGTACAGTATAAAACTAGGGGTAACCATGGTCCCCAAAATTTGTAGAGCCCTAAGACATAAGGTGGACAAAAGTAACCACCGTATCAGATTTAATGTACAGTATAAAACTAGGGGTAACCATGGTCCCCAAAATTTGTAGAGCCCTAAGACATAAGGTGGACAAAAGTAACCACCGTATCAGATTTAATGTACAGTATAAAACTAGGGGTAACCATGGTCCCCAAAATTTGTAGAGCCCTAAGACATAAGGTGGACAAAAGTAACCACCGTATCAGATTTAATGTACAGTATAAAACTAGGGGTAACCATGGTCCCCAAAATTTGTAGAGCCCTAAGACATAAGGTGGACAAAAGTAACCACCGTATCAGATTTAATGTACAGTATAAAACTAGGGGTAACCATGGTCCCCAAAATTTGTAGAGCCCTAAGACATAAGGTGGACAAAAGTAACCACCGTATCAGATTTAATGTACAGTATAAAACTAGGGGTAACCATGGTCCCCAAAATTTGTAGAGCCCTAAGACATAAGGTGGACAAAAGTAACCACCGTATCAGATTTAATGTACAGTATAAAACTAGGGGTAATCATGGTCCCCAAAATTTGTATAGCCCTAAGACATAAGGTGGACAAAAGTAACCACCGTATCAGATTTAATGTACAGTATAAAACTAGGGGTAACTATGGTCCCCAAAATTTGTATAGCCCTAAGACATAAGGTGGACAAAAGTAACCACCGTATCAGATTTAATGTACAGTATAAAACTAGGGGTAACTATGGTCCCCAAAATTTGTATAGCCCTAAGACATAAGGTGGACAAAAGTAACCACCGTATCAGATTTAATGTACAGTATAAAACTAGGGGTAACTATGGTCCCCAAAATTTGTATAGCCCTAAGACATAAGGTGGACAAAAGTAACCACCGTATCAGATTTAATGTACAGTATAAAACTAGGGGTAACTATGGTCCCCAAAATTTGTATAGCCCTAAGATATAAGGTGGACAAAAGTAACCACCGTATCAGATTTAATGTACAGTATAAAACTAGGGGAAACTATGGTCCCCAAAATTTGTATAGCCCTAGGACATAAGGTGGACAAAAGTAACCACCGTATCAGATTTAATGTACAGTATAACACTAGGGGTAACTATGGTCCCCAAAATTTGTATAGCCCTAGGACATAAGGTGGACAAAAGTAACCACCGTATCAGATTTAATGTACAGTATAAAACTAGGGGTAACTATGGTCCCCAAAATTTGTATAGCCCTAGGACATAAGGTGGACAAAAGTAACCACCGTATCAGATTTAATGTACAGTATAAAACTAGGGGTAACTATGGTCCCCAAAATTTGTATAGCCCTAGGACATAAGGTGGACAAAAGTAACCACCGTATCAGATTTAATGTACAGTATAAAACTAGGGGTAACTATGGTCCCCAAAATTTGTATAGCCCTAAGACATAAGGTGGACAAAAGTAACCACCGTATCAGATTTAATGTACAGTATAAAACTAGGGGTAACCATGGTCCCCAAAATTTGTATAGCCCTAAGACATAAGGTGGACAAAAGTAACCTCCGTATCAGATTTAATGTACAGTATAAAACTAGGGGTAACCATGGTCCCCAAAATTTGTATAGCCCTAAGACATAAGGTGGACAAAAGTAACCACCGTATCAGATTTAATGTACAGTATAAAACTAGGGGTAACCATGGTCCCCAAAATTTGTATAGCCCTAAGACATAAGGTGGACAAAAGTAACCACCGTATCAGATTTAATGTACAGTATAAAACTAGGGGTAACCATGGTCCCCAAAATTTGTATAGCCCTAAGACATAAGGTGGACAAAAGTAACCACCGTATCAGATTTAATGTACAGTATAAAACTAGGGGTAACCATGGTCCCCAAAATTTGTATAGCCCTAAGACATAAGGTGGACAAAAGTAACCACCGTATCAGATTTAATGTACAGTATAAAACTAGGGGTAACTATGGTCCCCAAAATTTGTATAGCCCTAAGACATAAGGTGGACAAAAGTAACCACCGTATCAGATTTAATGTACAGTATAAAACTAGGGGTAACTATGGTCCCCAAAATTTGTATAGCCCTAAGACATAAGGTGGACAAAAGTAACCACCGTATCAGATTTAATGTACAGTATAAAACTAGGGGTAACTATGGTCCCCAAAATTTGTATAGCCCTAAGACATAAGGTGGACAAAAGTAACCACCGTATCAGATTTAATGTACAGTATAAAACTAGGGGTAACCATGGTCCCCAAAATTTGTATAGCCCTAAGACATAAGGTGGACAAAAGTAACCACCGTATCAGATTTAATGTACAGTATAAAACTAGGGGTAAGCATGGTCCCCAAAATTTGTATAGCCCTAAGACATAAGGTGGACAAAAGTAACCACCGTATCAGATTTAATGTACAGTATAAAACAAGGGGTAACCATGGTCCCCAAAATTTGTATAGCCCTAAGACATAAGGTGGACAAAAGTAACCACCGTATCAGATTTAATGTACAGTATTTCCTTTGTGCCCTGTCTGTCCTCACAACTGTAAAGGTATTTATTTAGAGGGGGCTGAAACATGCCCCCTCATTGGGTTTATTAATATTTCGACCACTGGTCTACTAATATAGCGAAAATAACTCGCAAACTGTACCTTTAGCTTTGGTAAGTCTTTGGACGGTATTATTTAGGCCCCGTTCTTGAGGCCGAAACATGCCCTCTCACTGGGGTGAAATATTGACACCATTGGTCAACTGGTTCAGCGAGATTCACTCGCACCCGAAACGTGCCCTCTCACTGGGGTGAAATATTGACACCATTGGTCAACTGGTTCAGCGAGATTCACTCGCACCCGAAACGTGCCCTCTCACTGGGGTGAAATATTGACACCATTGGTCAACTAGTACAGCGAGATTCACTCGCACCCTGGATCATCAGCTAATCAGGGTATATACATTACTCTCAGGTAAGCTTTTCATAAACAGTATTTTTCTGTGCCGTGTTTGACCTCAAAATTTATACGGTATTTTAGGCCCCACACGGCCGGAACATGCCCTCTCACTGGCCTGATATATTTATTACAACAGATTAAGTAATAATAATCAGGGAACAGCGAGATTTCTCGCTCAATGTAAGATCACCTTAGATAATTACAGGTGAACTTTTGTTGTCGGTAATTGGCACATGAGCACCTAAAGGGTACCTGCCTCATAACCGCGTAATTTTTTATAATAATTGCATTATATTCTATTTAGCGGGCCTCTGTATTTCAGCTCTGGGAATGCTTATTCATTATTTGCAGAGGGTACATATTAAGACGTAATCCTTCGATATGTCTTCAGGTACATTTGCACAAATATAATGCCACCATATATCACACATTGGACATGTTATCACATTTCAATAAAAATAGTCCGGATATATACATGGACAGTGTAATACTATCTCATGTGCACATGTTTAACCTTGACAGGACGTTTTCGATGAAGTGTTGGAAAAGGTATGAACGTTTTTTGCTCTAAACAGGTTTTTAGATGGGTTCTCATTCTATATTTATCATATATCGAATCACTAATTTTATCATTTAACCAACCGTTCAGCCTACTGTTGGAAAATTCAACCGCGTTAGCGATCGCATTTACCGCACAATCTGAGGTATTGTTTTGTAACACGGCATTTACTACCGAAACATGTAATTTAGATTGCTCCAAGTTGTAGATTTGGCAAAGCGGTATTTCTGTTGAAGAAGTAAAACTCTTTGCAGCCCCAGGCAAACTATCTTATTACAAACAGACCCCCCTCGTCCGGTCGGACAAATATAAGCCAATGTGAATGTCCGGTAAAATATATTTGTTCACACGGGCCTTTTCGAGAACCTTTATTTTTAAAACTTGTTTCAGGCACAATCCAATTGTTTCGTTCATCACTGAAGCAAGGTGTTAGAGTAGTATCTTGGAATCCGATGATTTCTGGATATTTTTTTTGGTAAAATTATTTGCGCGGCATGAATACGCTTATCAGAAAGCCAAGAATCGTTTTCTATTTTTCTTTTGTTTTGAACTGTAAGTTCGAATTCATGTAGCCAATACCTCGCTCGGCACGTCTCTTTTTCATGCGAATTATGTATTAAAATTGGCGATATCGGATTTGCCTTATCTCTTTTTAACTGAAACGTTGTTTTCAAATGTCGGCATTTTTTTATGCCCCCGCCACAAAGTGGCCGGGGCATATAGTTTTACCCATGTCCGTCATTCCGTCATTCCGAAATCAAACAGTTGTACGGACTTTTTTTCGCAATGCCTGCAGATATTGGCCTGATTTTTGGTGTGTGAGCAGATAATGACCAGTTACAGATAGAGTTCGCGTTTCGTCCCGGTTGACCTACTTTTGACCGTTTTGCGGCTCCTAAACTTAGAAAATTTCATGAAAAATAGAAATTTTCATGACAAATACACATGTACGGACTTTTTTTCACAATGCCTGCAGATATTGGCCTGATTTTTGGTGTGTGGGCAGATAATGACCAGTTACAGATCGAGTTCGCGTTTCGTCCCGGTTGACCTACTTTTGACTGTTTTACGGCTCCTAAACTTAGAAAATTTCATGAAAAATAGAAATTTTCATGACGAATACACATGTACGGACTTTTTTTCGCAATGCCTGCAGATATTGGCCTGATTTTTGGTATGTGGGCAGATAATGACCAGTTACAGATCGAGTTCGCGTTTCGTCCCGGTTGACCTACTTTTGACTGTTTTACGGCTCCTACACTTAGAAAATTTCATGAAAAATTGAAATTTTATTGACAAATACACATGTACGGACTTTTTTTTGCAATGCCTGCAGATATTGGCCTGATTTTTGGTGTGTGGGCAGAAAATGACCAGTTACAGATCGAGTTCGCGTTTCGTCCCGGTTGACCTACTTTTGACCGTTTTACGGCTCCTAAACTTAGAAAATTCATGAAAAATAGAAATTTTCATGACAAATACACATGTACAGCCGTTTTTAGCCCACAGCTCATAGGCTGATGGGCTATTGTCATCACCCAAGCTGTCCGTCTGTCCATCTGTCTGTCCGGTGTCTGTCCGTCCGTCCGTCCGTTCCGCGTCTGTTAACTTTTACCTTGTGAGCGGGATATCTCTAAAAGGATTCACCGTTGGAATTTTATTTCATCAGTGAAGATGTATATCGATAAAATCTCGGTCAAGTTCGAAGATGGGTGACCTTGACCCATTTTTCTACATTTTAGAGCTGATTATAGAAAAAAACTCAGAAGTTTATATCTCAGGAACCATTGTGTGGAATTTCACAAAACTTACTATGATCATTGGGACTGATGGTCTGTATGTGCTGCACAATTTTGGTGGCGCCACCTGCAATTTCTGATTTTTTAATGAAATTTTATCGGATTTTTTTTAATTTTGGCCTTTTGTGCAGGATATCTCTAAAGGTATTCAACACAGGAACTTCATTTCTTCAGTGCTATTGCATTACATTTACAAAATCTTGGTCAAGTTCAGGATGGGTGATCTTGACCTACTTTTCAATATCACAGAGCTTAGTATAGAAAAAAACTTAGGAGCTTAATTCTCAGGAAGCATTTGGTGGATTGTTATGAAATATGGTATATACCTCTCCAATTTAAATTTATAAATGATTATCAACTTTTGCTAATATTCTAGTTTCGCAATACAATGCTTACAGATACTGGCCTAATGTTTGGTCTGTGGGCGCATAATGACCACTTACAGATAGTTCGTGTTTCGTCCCAGTTAACTAATTTTTCACCATTTGACAGAACCTGAACATAGAAAATTTCATGAAAGACAGAAATTTTCATGAAAAATGCACATATATGGAAAAAAAATTACATAATTTAACAAATGTTTCTAATTTGCCCCAGGCGGGGGCATTCGTGTCGTTCCGACACATCTAGTTTTACGTTTTAGTGAGATTCGATTTCTTTTTTTATTTATTTTTTTTTGGCGTTATCTTCGGGGTTTACGAACATCGCTCAGCTGCCGATTACATTCGTTAGAGGTGACACGAAAGCTATCGTTTTTTTTTTCTTTACTGTTACTATTTCTTTCGCCAAAATCGAGTCTAATTCTCACTCGTTTCCGTGCTGGATTTTTCAAAATTAATTTCGTTTTTTATTTAAATATAACATTAAGTAATGGCGTTTTGGCCGGGGTAGCTTGTGTCTTCACTTTTTTAACACTACCCTGTCTAGTTTTATGTTTCGAACGAAGTCATCTAGGTAGGGAGTTTACGGAGTTCTATCTTTAGGCGAGGTTATCATGGAAACATCTGTATCAGGAGCAGCTTCAAATTCGTACACGGAATCTGGTTTTCTCGGTTGTCTTCTACCCGTTTTTCTACCCACCCTTTTCTTACTACGCCGAGACATTAGTGAAAAATTTAGTTTGCGTTTTTGATCGATTACATCCATACCTATAGATTTCCTGGCTACAAGAATATGGTAGCAAATATTTGTTGCTACGCACTGACATTTTTCTTTTGATGAAAATATATACCGCATATTTGTCATTGTTGCCCTCCACAATAAAAGTACCAAATTTCGCAACTAATTCTATTTTCCTGTTATCAATTATAGCTTGTGCCCTTTCAATTTGTGTCAGGTTCTTTCTAACGAATTCCGAATGTATGTTTTCCTCATTTGTCTCCGCATCAGCATGCAACAAATCTGATTGAAGTGACGGGAGATCAGACATGAACTGGTTTATATTGTTTTTACCTTTTCAACTAGAGTTCCGGGGCGCAAGTATCCTTGGAGAATGGTTGATCCTCAGGTTTTTCTAATAAATGCATAAATTTTTACTTTAAATGATAGGAACCCAAATAACACTAACCCCACAAAATTTCTTTCAGATAATAATTTTGAAGATAATAAAAGCACAACGTCAAGGTATCTGTTGGTGCTTCTTTCCAATTTCTTAGACGTTTAATTACAACATTAAACGATTCAGCTATGGTGTTGGTAACTCCGGAGGCACTGATGCACACGTTACACTCTTCTAAAATAGGCCTGTATGCGTATTTCATTAAATCTGATTTTAGTTGCTTATCAAAATATTCTCTTACAGTTTATGTCAATTCAGGGAAAGATTATCACAATTTCTTTCGAAATCTGACGGGGAAGCACTATGCAGAATATTTATCAAATCTACTTTGTATTCTGACCATTTCGCGTAATCATCATTCATCAGGTTTTTGAACAAACCTTTTTACGTCGTGTTTAATGTGGTTCCAGCAATGCAAAATTGGGACATTTGGCGAACGGTGGCAATAGCATTTGAGATTGCCCTTTCCCTATCAACAAAAAATGGAACACCACATTTCTTGAGGTTCGGTACACGACAAACTAGTGATCACATAAAATTCTCATGTTCATACAGTAGTTTTTTTGCATGTTCCATAAAAGACAAAGGAATGAACGGGGATTCTTTGAAAATTGTCTATAACAGGTGAAACCATAGAAGTTGCCTAGATTGAAAGGGGTGTCATAGACACAGTGTACTTGCTTACTGCTGTTTGCAAGCAGAAGTTTGTTGAATTCTGATAAAATTTCAGGATGTGCCATGTACAGGCCAAATTCAGGATACGTTTTAATTTCATACACGAAATCTTTTAACTCATGCGCTATTAAGTTTGAATTGTAGAAGTCATCATTAGAAATTTTTATTTTGTCCCTTTTCACATTGCACTGTATTTATTGTTTTTTATTCTTGGGTTTAAGCACCGCCTCATGTACGGGGTTACCGTCTTCACTGACCAATTTTTGATAGTTTGAAATGGGGCGTTCATGGACTTTCTCTTTAATTTCTGCTAAGACTGAGGGACACGTTCGTACATGAGGCCCTGTTTTATGTTTAGAATTACGGTTGGGTTCGGGTTCGAATTCAGCATGGTCGCCTACGTAGTGTACAAGAACTAACTCGGGACTTTCCAGTAACCACTACACCTCTCTGGCAAAAGTTCCCTCTTTGGACAATTTATGATACAATTTTTTTTATAATTGGAACCGCTTTTTTACCGCTCGGATAATTCTGTGCAATTCCCATTGTTTTCCCAGAAATATTGATCGCAGCGCCAATCACGCGAGGACGTGAGGAAAATACTTTTAATATATAAAAACTGGTATCTTGTGGGATAAACCTTTAATCTTTGAATATAGATGCTGTACTCCATATTACCATCACTTAGATTAACATCATTACATATTTTTCTGAACTTTTACAGTTAGTACTTACTACTTCATATGACACATATAATCATCACTTACATTTTTATAACTACATAATGTTCTATACTTTTATTTTCATAATTTATACTTCCTACATTTAGAAGCATCTCCGTTGGTGACGAGAAACATCTGACCCCCCGGACGGCTGGACCATTGGACACGTGATATTTTTCCCTGTTGTGCAAAATTGTGGCAGCCTCCTGGTAGGTGAGTCTAGATGTTTGCTCGCCGGAAGGAATCACTTTGCAGTGCTGGGAGAGCTTTTCAGTTTCGTCCGGAACCTGGTCTGGTGTTGACGGGCAACCTCCACCAACGTGCAAGGCTCGTGTGGGGGAAAGGGACGGGAGCGGATCAGTAGGGTTGAGTTTTTTAGGTTGAGTCTGTTTTTACCAGGCTGACGACGGACATCGGATGAGTTTTTTTTATGTGCGGAACGACGGGTGAGGGGTTATCCGAATTTAGGCTGTCCTGTTTCAGGGTCATCATAGCCAGATCGGATCGGGTCAGCCAGCCCCTCTAGAAAACGAAAACGTGAACCGTCGTCGCTGGGGAATGCTGTGGTATTCAGTTTTTTTGGTATATTCTTTTTCGCAGGTGTTGGTAGAATGGCCGGGGGGGGGGGGGGGCACTGTTTGTTTTTTATCCGCGTGGCGATGGGTTTCAGTGGAGGTCAGCGGAGTACGTTTTTCACCAGCGGGGCGACGGGATTTGGCGGATTGTAGTTGACCATGATTTTTACCAGCGGGCCGACGGGATTTGGCGGATAGCAGTTGACGGTGTTTCTTCCCTGCGGGGCGACGGGTTTGGCGTGATACTAAGTTACTCTCTCTTTTATTTACGGGGCAACGGGCATTAGTAGAGGCTCGCGGGGTCTGATTATTACCATCGGGGCGACGGGTTTTGCGTGATACTCTGTTATTCTCTTTTCTACATACGAATCAAGGGGGATTAGTAGAGGCTGGCGGGGTCTGATTTTTACCTGCGGGCCGAGGGCTATTGGTTGAGGTGGCAGACTGCACTATGAAGGTGAACGGTACTGATTCTTTGGGAGAGCCAGCCACTCGTTCTCGTCAAGTACCAGTTCTCAGAGTCCATTCACCTGCAAGTTTCCAGCTTTAAATGCAGTCATGATGTAGCATAAGGTGTTCAGATGATAACATTCTCGGAGTCGTGTCGGGTGCATTGAACGGCATTAGGCTTGAATATGAGCTTACGGCAGGTTAACAGCATTTATATAACTACGGGGGTAGTTCTGGTACCAAGAAAGTGGAACTGCTCATATTTGACATAGTATTTTGTTTTATTTATTGTCTATAATTATGTTTTAAACCCCATAAATCTGGTCTTAGTGCCAAATAAGTAAACCACAAATTTGACATAGTATTTTATATGTTTTATAATTTCGATATTTCAATATTAAGTAAACCACATATTTGACATACTATTTTATATGTTTTATAATTTCTATATTTCCATATTTTATGCATACCCTTTATACCATTAAAAATAACGATCTTTATGGTTACGATAATTTCTATATGTAAATGTCAAATTAATCAATTTTAGATTCAAACTATCATTTGTTATCAAATATTTTACTTAAAAATTTATATTAAAAAAAATAATAAAAAATATATAATATGCAATAAAATATAATTAGTTATAAACATAAACATTCAAAAGTTTTCATAAATAGAAAATTTGTAAAGAGAATATATGATTAGTTTATTAAAAAAGTTTTTCAAACAATATACGTATTTTACAGTCAGTTCCAATCAGTCTGACTCGTAAACGATATAACATATCACAGCGGGAAAGTCCGACATGTAGGTGGCGGCATCTGTTGAGGCGAATAGGAATCGGTGGGAAGAATTCATTTGGCGGATCTCCGGGCAAGATGGCGGTCGTGGCGGTCTCCGGATGATCTCCAGGTCGTCTCCGGGTAAAGTTTCCTTGGATTACTCAATTAATACTTTTTACACTTGCAAATTAAGTATCATTTTCGATGCGGCCGCATTATGAAGTGTATGGGGAAGGTTTAATACGAATCACTACCTTATTAATTAAGATATTGCAATCTCCGGGTTTAATTTTGATCTGCGGCCGGAGATCTCCGGGTTTTAGATACACCCGGCTGTTCCACAAAATAGGACATCTTTTCTGTCACACCAGTGTGACGCCAGAAATCGCTCCTGGAATGTAGGGCAGTCATGTTTCATGCACATCTCTTCAACACTGTCTCATGGCCTTTTGAGATTAATAAATTTTTATAGGTTACATACATGTAATGTATCACAAAAGAAAAACTTTTGAGACACCTGTTTATTTTTGTAAATTTGTTAATGAATCAAAATTTACTTAATTCAAACATTTTGTGCAAACCCAAACATTTTTTTCTTCTAGTCCATCTGTTCCTACATCAGCAAATTTGCATGGTACCACAGTTGACAACCAGGACAAAACACCATTTCTTTATCATAAAAATCTCGACGATTGCATGGACAACACATGGAAATTTCATGACAAGACGACCGAACAAAAGTTGCTTTCCTTCTCTGTTTTTGGAGAATGGTTCAAACTTTTTTTTTCTCTCGAAACACTTAGTAAGATGGGACCGCATTTGAAACTCATCATGTCCAGAAACTTCTGATGTCTTTCAACAGCCCTCTCAAACCATTGAATGCAAGAAATTCAACTGCACTCGCAATTGCACAAACACCACAGCCAGAATTATTGCTTTGCAGCACTCGACTTAAGCTGCACATTTTAAAGATTGTTGAATTACACTTAGGGTCACTGTAAAGCTGTGTTAATTGTATTTTTGTAGCTGATGTGAGGGAGTGATTGTACCCTACAAGCTATCATTCACATGAACTTTATTTTCTTAGGTTTTCAGTGACAAAATCCAATGGCTATGTCCGTTTTACTGAATCTGTACAGATGGATCTTCAGGAATATAATTAAATTCAACTTCTCTTCCGAAACGCCAAACACCACTTTCCAATATGGGACCCTTTACAGTGGGAACTTTATATTTATATAACTTTTTTATGTGGGAACTGCCTTTGTAATATCTTATGAGCAGCAAGCATATGAGAATATGTTAACCACCCACCCTTCTCAATTAAAATTTTCTCATGAATTTTCAGGTCTTGGTCCCTAATCAAAAATCGTTCTTCTCTTGGATTTTTTTATATGTTTACTTTTAATATCAACTTCCATGATGTGAATTGATGTGTGGAACTCGGAGGCATTGCAGAGATATTAACCTTTTTATTTTCCTGCAAATCGGGTTATTCATTTTGATCGTGTGCATGCATCATGCTCCGTTAGTGATGGACTCTGGCCAGTGTTATGGATTGCTGCAGTTGCTTTGCAATATCTTCATCGTATGATTATTTCACAAGTAACTGAATGTCTGTTTTCATTCTTTCCTGTTTAGGATTAATCGAATCCTAACACGTTTTTTACTTGCATCTTTTAGAATTGACTTTGCATTTTGTTGGGGCATAATCTGACACAGTTTGTTTTACTTCTGTTTTTTTTTTAACATTTTTCATGTGTAGGATTACATTTGACTGGGCCTGAACTGGTTGTCTGGATCAATATCATTGGATACTGAATGCTCACTCAGACCAAAATTACTGTCAGCATTGCTCGCATTCATACTTTTTTAAGTTTTGGGGGTGGAAGAGACCATATTTGACTCAGCGTCTGGAGCTGCCGAAATTTCATAAGTGTAGTCTGAAAGTTTTGGTTGTTTTCTACCAGTTTTTCTATCATCTGTTTTTTTGCTATTCCTATTTAGAAGTGATAAATTGCACAGCCAGGATTACACACTGTTTATCACAAAGGCTTAATGGATATACCGGTTCTGATAACAGAGTGGTTAATCAGCGGCATGTGTGTCCATCAGCTTTTGGATTTGCCTTGTCCGGGCTGGGGCCACTTGGGTGAAGTAAGAAGATTATGGAAGCGACGGTCATTAGGGGTCATAGGAGATCACCAGGGCAGTGTGCCTTTGTGGACAAGCAATAAATATCTGATAGGGATTGATGCTTGATGAAATATACAGGCGTACCGGTGGTTGACTTTGACACATGAGAGTACTTGCTGTTTGTCCAGCTGGGAATTATGTCATGAGACATTAACCTAGGGTCAGATTGACGTTGAACGTTCATAATTTGAATGATGTATATACCTTATGCTAACCGCCTCGGTATTTTGTAACATTAATTACTAAATGTCAGGTTTGCAAACCAATATGTTTTACATGTACATGTTCTGAGACCACTAAGTGAGGTAAAGGACTTAAAGCCTTGTTTTAAAAAACATGTAGGTTAAATTTCTGTACACAAGAAACCCATTTGATATAAACATAAAGATCGCTGAATTTCGGGTTATTACAATAATATTTAAATGTAGAGCAGAACTATAAAATATTTTGAATGACAATCCAGTTTAGAATTATAAGATATATAATTGATGTTTCTATCAAAATACATTCACAATAACTAGATCAGTGGTATTCATTCAATTTGTACATGCAGAACATAAGTTTAAATATATTCAAGTCTACAGTACTATCTATACAGATTTACAAAATAGAAGTTATGTTATTTAATTTAAGCGACAGCTACGCATAATTAAAGATGGAGCTGTTACTCTTATTTAAGTATTATTAAGCTTATTTAGATCAAGCCCTGAAAGTTTTAATATAAAAATTATCTGATAAACTGCTTAATTTTGCAAAGATATAGTCATTCTTTGTTAGTAAATTATAACTTGTATACAATTGCAGACACTAGTTGCCTGGCTGTGTACATGGGAGGCATTAAATATTTGTGGATTACGCTCATGCGCAGTGCATTAAGAAGATGCCTGTTACAGTGGTTATACAAAATTTATATACATATTTATCATATACTTTCTTTTTGTATTTTATTTTTCTATATAATTTTTATGAGTACACACCATTCATGTTTAACATTGAGGGATTTAATCTCAATTAAGAACCGAAGTAATTAGAAATGTAATGATATTAATGCTTTCATTTTATAAGAATGTACAAAATAATATGAATGGTTTCCAACGATAAAAATTCCCTATGACCATAGTATTTACTGTTAATTGTACTGACAGAGGTTCAATTCAGTTTGATTATTGTACACCTACCAATAATTTTGAAATTAGAAGATGACAATTGAAGCATGCACTGTTCTATAATGTAGTAATGCTTCGTAGCCAAAGAAGAACAAATCACTATGATAGTTTATCAAAATGAATCTAAAGTTGTCGAAATGAATTTAAAGTTGTATTATCTATTTTAGATAATATAACCCGCATTGCTCTTTAAACAGAGATGGGCCTGCATTTCTAAACAGCCTCTATTCTTGTTCAAAAAGTAAATGCACTAAATAAAAGGAACATTTTATGTAATAAAGCCCAGCATTTTTAAAGCTGTTGCTATGTTTATATTTGAATATATCGCTTATTTAGCAAATTTCACAACATAAGCCCCTTAAGTATATACAAATGCTAAAAATAATAAAGAATAAACTTATTATATACAATTTATTATCAAGAACTCGGGTCTCCTAGCTGCTGATAAGAACCGAAAGCACTGATCGCCAAATGCAGTTGCCTTTTAATTTTGGTTGGAAATTTGGCTTGGACAGCACGCACCCGCACATTTTAAAGGAAATAAAACACAGTTTTATGGAATAAAATTTAGTCTTAACCTTCAAATTATCAGGACTGATATTATTATTTTAACAAGAAATGAAACAGAAAGACACTTACCAGGCCAGGTGGAATGATTGGTCTTTAGAAGTGGGTGGCTCTTCACCTTGGTAGGCGACACTGTCGTAAAACCAACCCCAGGGAAAAATAAGAAGCCATACCCTGGAATAGGGTATAGGAGCTATTTCTTGGGTAATACCAAATTTAAGGCTACAGAAGGCAGGGTATCTGAGGCAGGGTAGATACCCTGCCTTGTGATTGGCTATGGGGCATCTCTATATTGACTGAATCAGTGTTGATGCCCCACCCCTAGTCAGCTGAAGTCCAGGTCATAGACGAATACTACACCATGTTGAGGGTGGACAGACGTGTCAATCTGTAAGGATTATAACCTGGTCTAAGATGCACAGGCGACAATCTTACAAGTCTCTGAGTTGATGTATATATTCTTTATTGTAACTATAGAGCAGAGGGGGCAGCTCATGCTTAGGGGCTGGCCCCCGGTTACAAAACTGACTCTCAACACATCGCATATATCTCAGCAAGATTCATAAAACACAGAGTTACCAACCAGAGATTTTCCTGATGTGTCACAATAGATACAATTAAAGAAAGGTCTGCATAGGAGCTGAATGAAAGTGCAATTAGACTGAATAGAGTGGCCATGTAATCAAGCCTAAGCAATTACAGTCATTATGTACATACCCGGCAACTCAGGTCTGACACTTGAATACACAAAGTCCCAATTTACTAAAACACCTGCTCCTTACATGTTATAGAATTATGATGAAATACAGAGTGAGAATTGGTTTAATATACTGGCCCTTAGTACATTACAAATCGACCAAGGTCATGTTAACATATGCACACAGGGCAAATGTTCGTGTGGTCGTGGCTTGTACTGTAAGATCCAGCAGTTCCTCGTCTTTAGCATGAGTCGAGTATGGCAGGGCAAGCAGCTGCTTGATGAAGCGATTCATGGCTTAGTTCTCCCTGAAGCTAACTTGCAACCCTAAATCCTGTGCCTATTTCCATACCGCTTGGGCCCCATGGAAAGCAGAGCCCTTCAAGGAAACCTCGGTAAATACTAAAATAAAAATATATTTTACATGACCATTACTCAAGCATTGGTTTAATAAAGTTAGTACCTAATATAAATTATGTTTATGATGGATAAATCAATAACAGTTAAACATGTGGGTTTGATAAAAGGATATAACTAACTATAAAAACTTCGGTGGTTAATTTGTGTAGATTTGTTTTATTATGGTGGTACCGACATTCAATGTTGTCCCTTAGAATAAAGCAAGTTGGTGTCATAAAAGTGGTACAAGCATGCAATGCCTATTGTATGGTAATATAACTTATAATCATGAATCGTTCACATAAAAAGGCACCAAACCATAAAAATTCCTTAAAAAAAAACTTATTTTATCATTAAATCTGCTGTCATACCTAGTCTGAACGCCTCCCAAACAGCGGCTTCGAAGTCACACACAACTGCTTCCACGTTGCTGGTAAGGTGGGCACGGCGGAACTCTTCCTGAACAACCTGCAAGACTGCGGTAATTCACTGTGCGCTTTCCAGGTCTTAGCACATAAGTCAGTGGTACTTGTTTTATCTTGTCTCCACTCTGCACAAAGGCGTAGATTGACCACAATTGCATGAATGGATACTTGACCACCTGAAATTAAAGGAGAAAATATTTAAAATATTGAATATTATGAAGAGATATGAATAATAAATGATTCATGGTATGGTAGAAAATTAGCAGGTACATTTTATATTCCTTATTTACATTTGTTAAAGGCCCTCTAGGTATACTCATAAGTGATAAACAGCCTTGAACAGATGTGGCCAACACTTTAAAGTAACAAATATACATCTATCCATATTACTTTCCATTACTAAAACAGTAAAAACTTATTCACTAGGTTTTAATTTTAAAACATACAGAAATCATTGAAAGAATAGATCACATTGAATGTGCCGTCGACAAACATACGACGTTCCAAGCTCAGTAGCCGCTGTTGTTCTTCTGTGTATACTATCAAGTGCCTCCTTGGACCAACCGTTTCGTTGACATCATTAAGATGTTCAGGGATTTGGTCCCACTGCAGCTCGAAGAGCAGATCTGTAGGGTGTCTTGGCCTCGTGCCTGGTGTGAAGCGGTTTCTAATTGTACTCAAGTATTGAACCGACACCGGATTCGGAACTCTAGGTCCTTCTGACAAAATAAAAGGAAACCATTTATTTTTGTTTCTACAAGTCAGAAACAACTCCGATGCATGTCTGTACACAGACAATGTGTGATAGCAGGATAGAACAATTAATCATTTCTATCATTTGGTCATTATGAATACTGCATATGGCTTAATTGTGCTCTTTTATGCAATGAAATCTAATAAGTATATTAAACCCGATAAGTATATATTAGAAAAGTATATTCAAAGTTTAACTATACATTACTTTTGTGCAGTGAACACCTGATACAACTAACAGCGTGTATACAAAATTGTCAAAACTTTCTTAAATTTTTTATATACTAACCAAGTACAACACTCTCGGCTACGTTAAACGCAGACTGGGAGGGATTAGACCCCGCCTGGTCATTCGCGGCTCTTACAGCGTTCGTTGCCTGGCTTGTTTGTTGGCGGGTGCTTGCTCCTGTGAAGTTCTTTCGAAGGGTGCCTCAGCTGGTTCTCTTATCTTAGCATTGCATATTTCAAATGCAGGATTCCCTAGGGTGCATCGCCACAGGACCCCCCACTTCAGTAGCTTAGAGTCGCCGTAGGAGTATCTGAAAAGTTTTTAATTCACTTCTATCAGTATATAACAGTGCACAAATTTAATTGTATTTCTGTAACAGAGTAGGCCCCATACTGAATCGAATTTTATCATGGTACAAAAATATATTACAATGAGAAAAATTAAGTGCAATTATATTAATAAATTAGAAAATTGCACTTTGTTGTGCTTAATGTAAAGAATATTAATGTATATATATTTTAAAAAAATAAGAACAAATAAATACTTTTATGGAAAGAAATATATTTTATAACATTAACAGTTTTTAGCCCTCAGCCCTTAGGCTGATGGGCTATTGTCGTCACCCAAGCTGTCCGTCCGTCCGTCTGTCCGGCGTCCGTTAACTTTTACCTTGTGAGCGGGATATCTTGACAAGAATTCACCGTCAGAATTTTATTTCCTCGGTAAAGATGTATATCGAAAAAATCTCGGTCAAGTTCGAAGATGGGTGACCTTGACCTATTTTTCTACATTTTAGAGCTGATTATAGAGAAACACTTAGATGCTTATTACTCAGAAACCATTTGGTGGATTTTCACAAAACGTACTATGATCATTGGGACTGATAGCCTGTACCTGCTTCACAAATTTGGTGGCGCCACCTACAATTTCTGATTTTAAATGAATTTTTTTATCGGATTTTTCAACTTTGGGCTTGTGAGCGGGATATCTCTAAAAGGATTCACCATAGGAATTTCATTTTTTCGGTGAAGATGTATATTGACAAAATCTCGGTCAGGTTCGAAGATGAATGACCTTGACCTATTTTTCTACGTTTTAGAGCCGATTATAGAACAAACATTTAGAAGCTTATTTCTCAGAAACCATTGGATGGATTTATACAATTTTTACTATGATCATAGGGACTGATGGTCTTTAACTGCTGCACAAGTTTGGGGGCGCCACCTGCAATTTCTTTGGATTTTTCAACTTTGGCCTTGTGAGCGGGATATCTCTAAAGGGATTCACAAGAGGAATTTTGTTTCTTTGGTGAAGACGTATATCTACAAAATCTTGGTCAAGTTCGAAGATGGGTGACCTTGACCTACTTTTCAAGTCACAGAGCTTATAATAGAATAAAACTTGGAAGCTTATTTTTCAGGAAGCATCTGGTTGATTGTTATGAATCATGGTACATACCTCTCCATTTTAAATTTATAACTGAGACATGTACAGATATACATCCATGTGGGAACAGATATTTAGTACTTGTTACTGTTACCACCTCTAAACAATGTTGTTTTGGCTGAGGGCTTTTGTCAGCTTCTGCTGATATTCTAGTTCAGTTCATATCACCAACTATTTTGGTTTCGACCTTTGCATATAGAGAGGGAATCAATAATTTCAGTATTTCACGGAAGGTATGAAAATTTGGTCGCATCTTGCACAAGTGATTCGACCAAAAGGGGTGTGCCTCGCTTGCTGCCGCGGGGTATTACCTGGTAGGTAAGATCACTCTCTTCGTCGTTGTCCGACGGCAGTTTTCTTCTTCTAGTGATGGCATCCAGATAAAGTTCAGAGTCGGACCAAACTTGGTTCTCTGGCTAAAACTGCAAGATTTTAAATAAAAGAAATGTTTAAACGTTTTAAAAATACAGAAATAATCAAAATTATTCTTGTATATTTACTACAATTATCATTAAGTAAAATTTGTTTGATATAATGTTTATTTATAAATATATTCAATATTATAATAATACATTCATTATTTCAAAGTGATAGTTTTTTTTGTAGAATATGTATACAATCGTCAGATAAATATAGTGACTACTCACGTGCACATGTGTAGAAATCTCCAGTTCTGCTCCGGCCGTCACTGGCTGTGGTTCCTCTGCCTAAAAGAGTACAGATCATACAATTTTTTTTAAAACGCAAACTTCTAGACCTATATATTTTAATGCAGATTTTAAAGCGGTCATTTATTATTTAAAATGTTAGTTTTTATTACATTTATACAATCTAATTAGGTAATGACAAAATTTAATTATGTCTTTAACGGCTGTTGTATGAATGTTAACGTGCTGTGTTAATGTAGCAAATACCATATTGTTCTAAACATTTAAGTATAGGCGTATCAATTTCTTATTTTTGATTATCTATAATAAGTTGTGATAAAAATAGTGTATAAGTGTAATTTTCGTGTTAATCGGATCTTAAATCAATCATTGTAAACATTAAATTATAAATACCAATCACATATTGAACAGAACAATTTTTTTTTATTTTTCAAGAAATAGGCCTCGGGGGCCCAAAATTCCTACAAGAATAATACTTCAATAGTACTCAATGATATGAAGGAACGTCAAATAATTTAGGTAAGTAAAGAATAATAAATAGAGGACTTAAAACATTTACATAACATACCTCTTAAATATATATCTTATAAAATAGTGAGTATATATATGAATTTCTATTTAACATAACATGATTATTATGTTGTAGCATCATACACCAAGAAACATTTTTCTTTCCTTGAAAGCATGAATTATCGGGAACATTTCATCCATATTTCGCAGTTTTCTTGAATTATATTCATAAGGTTCATTGTATATTATTGGCAAATATTTATTACGCAAATCAGAGTACTTAGGACATTCGAGCAAAAAAATGTGCTTCATGTTCAATAATATTAAAACCTTTTCTTCAAACAGTATTCACAGATACTCTCTTTCGTGTTGACACCCAGTTGACGTCCAACTTCTGTAACTAATCTATGACTAGAAACATCTAAATCTGGCCAATGCATTTCTAAAACCATTGTAACACACATTTATATATGTTTCAATTGTAAGCATAGATCTGTTTGAAAACTCCATTAGCATAAAATTAACTGCTTATCTTTATAATATTATGCAATTCTTTTACTGCCAAATCTTTTAATCATTGTTAAATACATTTGAGAAAACTATCAGAATCTCAAACAGATTTTGCCATCCACACAAATCCAGTCTGAAATAAAAAGGATCGCATATTGGTAGCCCATGTTGTTTTCCACTCATAATCTAGCTTTACAAAAACATATTATAAATGTGTTTGGGATACCTACTATCATCCATATGAAGACGTCTATGCCAATATTTCAAACAGCGCTCGGAATATTCGGAATATTTAATGAATAAAGGCAGACGCCTTAAATCCCCTAATACTGCTGCGATTATGGTGCTACTATTTACTTTTAAAATATATTACAGAATTTATATTGTATTTCTATCAACTCAACCCTGCTAAAGCCCCTAAGCTCACTTCCATATAAAATAATTGATACAACCATAATATAGAAAATCTTAAAAAGTTCGACATTTAGATGCTGGGATTTATAATCAAATTTTTAATCATACATGTAACCAGATTTACTTGTATTGCTTGTTGCTTTTGTGTTTTTGCCTAAGAAAGTTTATTAGTAAAGGTGATTCCAAGGTATTTGTAGTAAGATACAAGGTCGAGTTTCTTACCTTCAAAGATCCATGTTTCAGATGTTCGTAAAATATCTTCACGTCGACAAACCATTACTTTAAATTTATTTTCATACCATTACTGTTGCAACAATTTGCAATGTTATCTTTTTGTCTTTGAAGTCTTCCCGGTGTATCTGAAAACATACTATATCATCTGCAAACATTAGAGTAACTAAATTTGGAAGGTGTTCACCAATATAAATCCCTGGCAACCAAAACTATTTAATGTCAAATAAAACTCATTTATAAATATAGAAATTAATAATGGACCTACCATACTTTCCATACAACCCTATCTCGTTCCTAAAGTGTAAGAAAAATACCCTGTAGTTCCATTATCTGTAAGAATACATGATCGCATTTGGGAGTACATTGACCTTTTAACTTCTAACATTCTTCCATTACTACCATGTTTCAATAATACATACAATAAAATGTCATGTTGGACACAATCAAAAGCCTTAGAAAAATCCATATAAATACAATAGAATCTCTCCCTACTTTTACTTAAATATTTTTAAGTCACATAAAATATCTTTAAGTCACATTTTTTAGTTGAATATGTTTTTATTTTTAAATCATATATGTACTGCATGGTGCACATGTCCATGGAATGTCACTTTCAACGGCTTGTTGTCTAGAAGTAGCTGTTGTCCTACAAAGTATGCACGGGTACTGGGTAATTCTCTGACGTAAATCCATAACTCAGAAGACTGGATGATACTGTGTCCAGGAATGCACTACCTTATATACTGTTAGGGACAAAAGTTTATTTAAGAGTTATTATCTTTGATGTTTTTGATTAATGAAATCTCTTTGTTCTAAAAGATCATTTGAATGATACAACGGACACTGTGTAAACCTAACCATGCTGGAGGGTGTCTGGCTAATGAACGTCAGAAATCTATGCACAAAATAATATATAGCCATAAACAATATTACTTCAAAATTTCAATTCATAAGTTAAAATGATTCATTTAAGAAATATTCACTGCCATGTCAAAATTATTATGAACTCCCCATATCAGTAATGATCTTTAAAAACTTGATCAATACGCTGTACGTACCTGGACTGAAATGTAAATACTTTGTGCACACCACTCTCGTATATTATGTCAATGTCTTCTTCATTGATTGCAGTCATTTAAATGGTTGTCACCGCTGAAAAACATGATCTGAATAACCTAGTACCCCGAAAATCGGGTGTATCATGCAAAAAAAATGCAGCATAAAAAATATATGGTACAAATGCATAATTTTAATAAAATAAATTTCAATTTTGAAGATTTCATTTGGTTTCAGAACGATATTAACACACACGACATTTTTTTTTTCAATAATTTTAGGCATTAATTTAGCGATATATACTTATACATTAAAATCAGGTCGAGGTCTGCCTCAGTGGTTGAAAGTTAAATCATGTCACGGACGCGATCAAAGTTAAACGATCAAAGGAGAGGGCCCTTTAAGTCATCACCACGGGGACCCGCTAAGTGATCAACCACAACTAACGATACTCGACTTTATTCAAACATCTGATTAGTAAACAAACACACTCGAACCCAGGCAAAATCTGTCAATGACAGAGTTTCAGGGGATGCATAAATCCCTTACCAAGTCACTGATTGGTAAATACGAACATGCTCTGTAAAACCAGTGCTCATTGGCTGCAAGGGCCACCCTAATTTCTAGTGTAGAAATGACGGTCTGTAACTGACTTGTAATAGGTTACGAAACGACCGTGGCGAGGAATTGAACGGTATCCGATGGTCTGTAAATGCTGCATGAGTTTCGGGGTGCCACCTTAAATTTTTTTTATTTTTAAAGAATTTTTATCGGCTTTTTAATTTTTTTTCAATTAAGGAACTTATTTCTCAGGAACCATTTGGTGGATTGTTTTGAATTATGGTATGGTCATTTGCATGAGATTGGTGGAACCAACTGCGATTTCTGATTTTTAATGAATTTATTATCGGCTTCTTCAGTTTCTTGTCGTTCGCTTCCGCGGAACGGGGTACATTGATTTGGGTTTTCTGTCTGTCCGTCCGTCCGTCAGGGTTTCGTTTCCATGGGATAACATTCCTAAATATTACCTAGTTCATTCCAATTTGGTCAGTGATTGCTCTCATGCATACCTTGGTTGTGAGCGGAGTGTCCGTTTGAAAAATTATTACCACCAACTCCAAAACCAAAGAAAAAGTCCCTTTTTTGTCCCTAAAAGTTTCTGCATACGTCTCTAGTTCAAGTTTTATAACTTTAACAAGAGACATATATATACAATATATATTTATATAACCAAAAGAAAACAATATTTCATATATACTTGTTACTGTTACCGCCAATAAATAATGTACTTTTGCCTGAGGGCTTTTGTCAGCCTTTGCTGATATTCTAGTTATCCACGCTGAATACATACCGCAAAGACTTGATGAGCCTCCCTAGGCAACGGACGTAGCCGGACTGAAGAGCCGGCTCGATCATCCCAAAGGATCCAGTTAATAGCGGAAATAACAGATCTGATCAGTTCACAGAATCAATTCAGAACTTATTAAAAATTAACTGGACCACAGATAACTGTTGAGGTGTCCTGTCGGTCGTGACGCAGCAAACCTATCAACGCGGGCTCATAGAGAACACATATTATATAGGCAGTAAAAAAAATCAGTCTTGACAACTGATACAATGGGTTGCCTTGGCGTATTTACTGTTATACAATTGTTGTCTTAACTTGTGTGACGGTATATATATATATATATATATATATATATATATATATATATTGTGATGCCTTGGTCTATATGCTAGTATCTTGTGTAATCTTGGCCTATATACTGGTATCTTGTGTTGTATATATCATATTATTTAAAGTCACGCAAGACCCTACTCGACTAAATCGTATATATATATATAATATATATACATATATATACATACATATATTCGCAAATGGATTCGGCAGTTTCTATACCGCCAGATCATCTTATAAAAACTTTACACATACAATCATACCTTACCTTTACACAGGGTACCTTTACACACGGCTGCCCTATGTTCCACCACTGTCATATTACTCCAGTGTGGAACACCGATATTCCGGCAATTCAACTTCTTTTCGAGTGCCCTTCACTTTTCTACATAATGCTTTCTTGCACACGTCTCTCTCCTACACATTCAATCAAAAACATAGCGGGGGCTCCAAGGGGATTTACTATTCTTATAACATAAAATTTGTTCCTCTTCACGCACTCTAGCTATCTTCATCATACTTCTTGGGGATGCATTTGTGCGGGGGTGACTGTCCCCATTTTATTTTTTATGTCTTCTATATATTCCCTTTTCATTTACCTTTTTCTTGGATTGCCTTTTTCTAACTGTTCAGCGGGTGTAGGGGGGTAGCAGCCCCCATTTTATTTATTTTCTGTGTTATCCTTATATTTCCCCAATACTTTTTGGCTCAGATGACTAAGTCATAAGAGCTATAGCGGTCACCCTTTGTCCGTTGTCCGTCTGTCTGTCCGTCCGTTAGCAGGGCACAAATCGTATCCACTGGACCTTGAATCTTCTAACTTGACAACCTGGGAGGTCCATGAAAAAAATCTCCTTTGAAACCTGAAATTAAGTCTTTGTTACCCATATCCTCCAAGCTACCTCCAGTCAATTCTACCACAGACACCATTGTAAATTTTACTGGCGTCTGTTAGAAATGGACCGATTAGCTCATCCCCCTCATGTTTTTCCCTCAAAAGAAAAACACTCCGATATCCGGCAAGGTGGCAATGTAACTCCTCTCTTAAACTTGTGGATTCCTTGGATACTTATCTCCCTTTGAGTCTTTGTATGTAATTCGTTTAACGCAATCGTACTTGTCACTATTTTGCGGGAATAAATGCCGGCACTATATGTGCATTAATTTCAGATATTCACAAACAAACACGATCTGGGGTGTACCAGAATTTTATACAAGCCCGAGAACCGCAACCCGTTTGGTTCTCGTCAGTACCAGCCCGAAGGCTCAATATATAATTTACATCCCTATGCATGACGACAATAATGACTATTGTGTAGAATCCTGTCAAAACTTGTTGATACGTAGGGGTGTGTCTACTACTCTACTAACCTACTACACTACAATGTTAAGACTATGACTAAAAATTTTAAATATACAAAACATATCTACCAGTCTCTATTTCAAGATCATGGAGTGAGCATCTTAATCTAGGTAAGCTCTGCCTGTGTTTCACATTTGGCACACAAGACAGATATTTTTCAGTTTCTTGTAAGGATTTATATTGTATATAACTTTGTAACCTTTTATTTTTTGTAATTTGTTGTTGCCATTCTTGTAAACAAATATCACGAGCTCGTTGTTCAAATACTTTGAGGAATACATCAACATCACCAACATCTTGGACAATCCAAATATAACCAAATCCATTGGAATAAATTAAATTTTTCAACTGTGTTGCCCAATTTCTTCGGCCAACTGCATCTAACTGATACAAACAGTAGTAAGCTTGTTTCACAAGCCTACTGTCTGGCATGTGTAATATTTTTATCCAATATTTTATCAGTTTATAATACAATATATTTTAACTGGAAGTCTTCCACATTCACCCAAGACAGCAGCGTTTGGTGCTGATGAATTCAGCTTAAGCAGAAACTTGCAGAATTTAGTTTGTACTCTTTCTATATCATCACATTCACCTCCTCCCCATATTTCACTTCCATATGTCAGTACAGGCATTACCATTGTATCAAAGATATGAAATGGCTGAGAGATTGATGTAGATTTATAATTATTAGAATATTTCTTTATTAAACCCATTGCTTTCTGTGCCTGATTTGCCTGGTATTTGTGACATTTTGACCATTTAGCCAAACTTGAGAAAATTGTACCAAGATGTTTATAAGAACTAATTGTTTCGATATTACAATTCATAAATTTCCATTTCTCACATTTTCTCAACTTCCCACCATTCCTAAATACAACCACCTTTGTTTTTCATAAATTCAAGTTCACGATAAATGTTTGACAGAAACATTCTGAAGTATTTATGTGCTTTTGGAGATTCCCGACTGTGTCTGCCAACAGAACAATATCATCGGCATACATAAGCATATGGAGATTTGATGCCTCTTCTGTTAAAGATTTACCTTGCTGCCCAGATTCATGAATCAGTTTGTATAGTTCATTCATAAAAATAATAAAGAGAGTGGGACTGATCATACACCCTTGTCTGGTTCCAATTTCACATTGAAAGTAATTAGACAGGCCTGTTTCTGATAAAACACATGATTGCAGTTGAGTATACAATGAATTGATAATTTTCAGAAAGTTTCCTGTTACACAGTTTTTTTTTGTTGTAAAACACACATCAATAAATTGTCTAATGCTGTCGAAAGCCCTGGAAAAATCAACAAATAATGCATAAACTCTGCCTCGTGGTTTTGTAATGTAATTTGTATTGTGGTCATTAGAATAAACATATTATCAGTAGTACTACGGTTCTGCCTGAAGCCTGCTTGTTCCTCCACAAGTATGTTCTCACTTTCAGCCCATTCTGTCAACTTGTTATTTAATATTTTACAGAATATTTTACAGAAAAATTTCCCTAAACAGTTTAATAATGAAATTCCTCTGTAGTTATTAATATCACACCTGTCGCCATTTTTGTAAAGAGGAATACTGATTGCCTGTGCCCAGTTTTTAGGATATATTCTACAACTAAGGATTTCATTAAATAATACTACCATCATGTCCTGAAGGTTATCAACATGATCTTTGTACAACTCTGCAACCAGCCCATCTGGTCCAGGTGCTTTGTTATTTTTCATTTCCCTATCACCTTTGTTATTTCAAAAGAGGTTATTCTTTAATTCAGCTCTGACTCTTGAGAACTTTCATGTGCATCCATGTTTGGTATAAATAATTCTGTGACATGTTCAGAATTATTATTTGAGTGGTTTTTATCAGTATACAACTGTTAAAAATGCTGATACCATTCCAGTTTTGATGTGTTGTTTCTGTGATTAATGTACCCTCTGATGCGTTTCATTGCTTGCTACATTTCCTCAGTTGATTGACATCTCAAAAAGTTCTCTTTTATTTTCCTCCCATGTATTTCTTTCTTTTTAGCACACACATTATTGAATACCTTTTTCTTTTCTCTATATACATTTAAGTCGGCTTGTTTGTTTGAAAGTCTGTATTTGTTTAATGATTTGTACTTTGCATGTTTGGACATTTTGCACTCATGATCCCACCATTTTGGCTGTGTTCCTAATTTCACTGCCGCACTGTTTTTTTTCTTGTATGTACATTTTGCAACATGTTGCAAAAGTAACATAATTATATCAGCTGCAGTGGTAGGGTTTTGATTAACATTTAAATGAAATTGATCCACAAAATTTGACACCTTATCATCATCTTCCCATGCATCACGGACAATACAAGCGTTACGTGCCGCTTCTCAGCCCCCATGTTTCTGACACGTACCTCCTTCGCGCCCGACTCCGTTATAGTCTTGCCAGGTACCAAGTCAAAATACGCCGGCGTTTCGTCCACATTTATTAATCATTTCATCACCTGTTGTCGCAGTTTCCGTGCGTAATTTACAAAATTTTCTATTTTGTATTGAGTTGTTTCGGCAGCTTCTGTGAGATTGATGTACGCACTCGAAAAGTCATTTTGTGGCGCGCCAAAACCTGCTGAGGCCATCCATGTGATGCCTGGAATGAAGGCTGCTTTTCCAAGACAACTTTCTTTGCGTAGGCACAAAGCATATCTGTTGTAACCGGAAGCTGCAAGTCTCTCTGCAAGAGAACCATAGCCGTGATTTCATAATCTAATTCGTCACCGTATGTCACTCGTCGGCCACCGCCGTGTTTTTACGTCCATCCTATGTTCTTTGTATCGTTACATCTTCCAGTTCCGCTTTCATCCACGTGAAAAGTGTACTAGGTTTTATGCCCAGGCGAGATGTTGTCTGACGTACACTGTGCAGCCTCACTTCACGTACGACATTTATCTTTTCTTTTCAGGGGCGTGGCCAGGATTGAGGGCGGGGGGGGGGGGGGGTCATGATCAGTGAGGGATCCATAAATTCGGAGGTAGATGCCTTAATATGTATAGGTATTAAGGAAAACTAAGTGTTATATATACGTGTGTATCTTTGTATGTATATGTATATATATTATTATTATTACTATACGTAATATATTTTAGTGTATGATTTTTTTTTTTAATTTTGTTATGAACCATGGTTTTATTCAGGTTAATTACAGGAGGGTATTGGAGGAGGCATCCTCCTCCCATATTGGGAAATTTTTTTTAAATATGCAATGTAGAGAGGACATTTTGAGGCAATGTTTACAGAAAATATGAGGATTTCTGTTCCTGAAAAAAACTGTTCTCATATCTTTGCGTTATGTAGTAAAAACTGTAGAGGTTCAATATTTAAATATTTATATATTTTTTTCAAAATTAGGATATAAAATTTCAGTCGTTTTCAACATGTCAGTCAATGGCGCAAAGACGCATTTACATATGCAAATGTTATCTTTTAAAGATAATGCCTGGAGTAAAGTAACTTATATGTTGGTCTCGACAGCACACAGGGACTCCTGAGAGCACAGATCGGGAGTTCGAGTACCGGAGCAATAGCTCTAAAAAATAAGAGGGATTTTAGAAATTATTATGCGCTGATTCACGGTGGAAAATTAATAGGAAATTAAGAAATTATTGTCACCAAACATTTTCGACGGACGATTTAACAGAGGGGTCGATATGATAGAATAAATACGGTAATAATTCACAATTTTCTCCTTACAGGTTCCTGAAATATCGATGGACATTATAACGGACCAAATAACAAAGAAAAATATTATGTCCGTTGAATATCTGACACCACTGCAATTATTGGAAAAAGGTCCCCAATCTGATGGGAACGTAACACTCTTAGTGCTCGCTGGTCTTTCTGCCGGCTCTAAACACAGCCCCTAATTTAAAGCTTCTCACCCGAAAATTCTAGAAATGCAAAATTCCCAAAGAGCAATACAAACGCATATGAACAGACCTGAAACATCTGGAACAAAGAATGCTATGTCTACAGACGCTACATACCCCACATGCGAGCTAGCGCCCTACAAGCGAGCTTCCCATAGCAACGAACTATGCCTGCGCTACATGAATCAGAATCAACAGACACATGTAACATTCCTGCTACATGAATCAGAATGTCAAAAGACACATTTAACACCCCTGCGCACAATCAAACAGACACCTGCAACAACATGTCACACACTGAACAGCTGTAAACTGTGTAAAGTAGCCACATGTCCTGTCACATATCATTACTTACATCATTGATGTTCCCCTCATAAACAAACTACACCCGTTTTACTCTGTCCCTTCAAATGTATCGACATTTTTACCTTTTTCAACTAGACACCGTGCATGAGGATTTTGACAATCGCTCCAAAGTGAGTAAAATGCAAAAAGAAATTAAAAAAAAAGATGAGCAAAGCAACGATATATATAAACCTGAACGAAAGCGTCTTCGACTTCATATCTTGTAAGATTCTGCAAACTCGAAAACCAGGGCCATATTTTTAATATCATGTTATAAATTTGTATCTTCCATTCTTCTATAAAATAAAAAAAGAATTCAAATAACTTTGCTGATGGTCCCAATCTTTGTTCTACGGCAAGGTTTCTGAGGGAATCTGGGTTAAACCTGGTCTGAGTTTCTTCACAATATATTTACAAGCTTTTATCATGGTAGGGAATGGTTATTACATATTATAACAGTGCAATATGTACTTACTGAAAATGAAGTTGCACTTATACTCAATGAACTTGGTGTATTGGTTTGCTTCAGTGTCTAAAATGAACATCACGCGTATATATCATTATTTAAAGTGACTGGACATGCAAAAAAAATGTAAACGATTAGCGAAGTAACGTTATATATAAAGCTGAATGAAAACGTCTTATATAGACCATATTTCATGAAATCTTCTGCATACTCGAAAACCAGGGTAATTTCTTTAATATAATTATACTGCAAATGTGTATGTACCATTGATATTTATTATTTACTTAGTGTTAACATAACTAAGCTGATGCCCACCCCCCCCCCCCCCCGCCCCATCTGACCATCAGGAGATAATCTTTGTCCTGCGTACAGGACCCTAGGCATGGGATATTTATTTGATTGAGCTCCGGAGCCTGTATAAAAAGACAAGTATTTCAAATAGTGCAGAAGAAAATGTAATGGATTCAACCAGTAAACCAAGGGATATGCGCTCAAGGTGATATTGACAATTGATCTTTATACTTTTATCTTTATCTTGTTTACCCTGGTTGAGTTAGATTGAACCTTAATATCAGGCATTCCTTTTTCTTTTGGGCACTTGTATCTTTAAGAAAAACATGGGTCCATGGGTCATGACGCTAAGGTAATATCAATTAACAATTGTGGATCTTTGTACTTTTATCTTTGTACTGCGTACATGACGTGTGGCCTGTGGGATTTGGGTTTGAACCTTGACACCAGGCAGTGTTTTTTCCTTTCGGCACTAAAAATTTTAAGATAAGATGATCAAATATATCCTTACTTTTAAATAATGTTGAGCATCATAAGAGAGCATGGCTCTGACAGACAGTCTCGCGAGTGCGTACCTCTCATGAAGACTAAGGATTTGCACTGCTTCGTCTTTACTTCTTCAGTAAGAAATGTTCCAGTGGCATTCACCATTCTCTTTTGTTCTGTGTGTGATTTGGTGGGCCGTCTCTTTTCAACCATTTATAGTTCACTCAATACGATTTTGGCTTGCCGAGAACCAAGTTTATGTGCATTCCAGAAAACGTTCGTTGTTGTGGCATATTTTCTGGTACAAGGGTATTGCTTTGTCTGTGAATATTTTCTGGTAACGTTTGTTGCTTTGGCCTATATATAATGTTTATACATTTTATTATATTGGCCTGTTTAGTGTTTACTAGTATCTTGTGTTGTCTTGACCTATTTCCTGGTTTTGTCTTTGGCTATTTGCTAGTATATTATGTTGCCTCGGGTTACTTGTTTTCCACCGATTTTGCGGAATGGGGGATATTGATTTTGATTTGTCTGTCTCTCTGTCCCTTTGTCTGTCCGTATGGTTTTCGTTTCCGTGCAATATATTCCTCAATATTATCCGATTTCATTCAAATTTGAGTCACTGATTGCTCTCATGCATACCTTTTTATAGATTGGTGTTGGAGTGTGTCTCTGAAAATTTATTATCACCCGCTCCAAAACAAAAACAATTCCCTTATGTTACCAATTCACAAAATAAAATATGACGTGGAAACATATTCGGTGGACAATGAAAACTAAAACACAGGAACTATGACATGTGGAGACATCTTCAGGGGGAAATAAAAAGGCAGGCGAGAAGGTCACAGTAAACGGGGAAATTCCTCGAAAATTGCTTGTTGGTATTTAGTTATACCTTTATATATTTTTTTTGCATGGGTTAATTGTCAGTATGTGTGTGGTCTTGGCCTATTTGCTGATCATGATATCTGGCGTTATCTGGCCTATTTCCTGATGTGTTTTGTTGCTTTTTATCTTTTTGCCATATTATAAGTTGTGCTGACCAGTGTGCTGGTATCTTGTGATGTCTTGGCTAATTAGTTATCTTATGTCGCCTTTTGCTTATTTGCTGGTATTTCGTGTTGTTTTGGCCTATTTGCTAACATCTGTTCTTGCCTTAGCCCATTTGATGTCGTCTTGGCCTGTTTTCTGCCATTGGCTGCAATCTGCTTGGAAATTCTATTAGGAATAGGATGATGTTCTGAGTCTCAAATACCCATTGACTCTTGCGTTTTTAAACCCAAGGACACCGTCCTTACGATCGGCATGCATATTCCCAACAGAGATAACTCAACCAGGCCCTCGGGCTGACTGATACCCAACTGTCCATGAAACCTCTACGGGTGTCCTGGATGTACTGTTTACACTTAGATTCCAGCACAAATAACTATGTACAAGCTCCCAAGGGACGTTCACCCCGAACTACTTACACACCGCCTCGACCCTGAGGGTGTGCACAACTACAGCTGAGGTAGTCCTCAGCAATCCACTAAAGTAAGACTACTGAATGCATCGATTTTGAGAATGAGTCGATAGCTTACATGTGGGGTTCGTACGCCTTGTTCACCAAAAGATCCAGAGGTAAATAAGAAGAATATGATAGTTTTATTGCTCATAAACAAACAGGAACTTGTATGTTGATACATTATGTCCGGATTAAAGGTATATATGAGTGGCACAATATGTAAAAGTGAGACCTTAAGTCGAACGTAATTACATAAAATGGACATCCGTCCGTCCGTCAGTGGTGATACAGGAATAACTTACTCTTATTTACTTGTACTATCTTTAATATCTTTGTGTTTCCTCTCTTAAGAGGTTGCTGTGAATTTACAAGCTTCACTTTAACTTAAAGATAATACATTATTATTATTATTATTATTATTATTATTATCATCATTATCCATCGGCATAATTTATCCACGCCATTGATTGTCGCATTATCTTTGACAGTACCCTTGGCATTATTCGTCAGTATTATCCCTGGCATTATTCATTTGCTTTATCCTTGGCATTATATTCTGGCATTATCCTTAGCTTTAGTTGTCGGTTTTATCCTTGGCATTATTCACTTGATTTAATCGTCTGCATTATCCTTATATTTTTAACCCACATAATTCTTTGTAGAATTTATCGGCAATATCCATGTCATTTATTTTCTTCACATATTCATTCATATTCTTCATTATTATCCATGGCACTAAAAATCTGCATTATCATTGGCATCGTCTTTAGCATTACTCATCGGCATTATACTTGACATTATTTGTCAGCATTTACATTGGTATTATCTTTGGTATCATTTGCCATCATTATCCTTGAGGTGATCGGTGACATTATTCTTGGCATTATTTAATAGCACTTTTTTGCCATATTTTATCGGTATTATTTTAAGCTTTAATAGTCAGTATGATGCTTGGCTTGTTTCATGCATTATCCTTGGCATGATTTATCCGCAGTATCCTTGGCTTTATTCATAGAAATTTTCATTGACATTTTCCTTGACTTTATTTGTTGGCATAAACCTTTGCATTAATCGTTAGCTTTATCCATGATATTATTCGTCAGCATTATATCCTTGGGATTTTTCATGATATTATCCTTGGGATTATCCTATACATGATTTATTCTCATTATCATCTGTACCTTTTTGCATTCCAGCATGGCACCTGACGGTTTAAGTTGTCTTGTCTTTTAATATAATTGATGGCCTTTTTCAATCAGCAGCTTTTCTCTTTATCGCTTCAGGAAAGTTTTAATGCTTTGATATTTGAATACTTTTATGTTTATTCAGTGACTGCAAGCTCCAACTAATTAAGACTGTTTCTCTCACGAACCTGTAAAAGTCTCTGCTTATTAAGCAGGGAATAGTTTTTATACGCTCGTTATGTGACGGGAGTATTATGGTTTACCTAGCGTCCGCCCTACCTTTTAGTGTCACCACGATAACTTACTGGGGCTTTGAAGGATTTTCAAGAAACTCACCATAAATGCTTAACAACAGATTATCTCGCAAGTGTTCGATAATGGGCAACATCCACGATTAATAGACAAGGTCACGGGTCACTAGTCTACTTTGTGGTGTCGCTGTGATAAATTACGAAGATTTATAAAGGATTTTGATACAACTCATTAGAAATGTTTATCAATAAAATAATCCACCTTTGTTTTTTTTCCAGCAAAATCTATGCATATCTAATTAGGTTGGAGGTCAAAGCACTTTGGAGGCACCTTGGTGACTTCTTACCAAAAACCCAATGGATTTTCATGAAGTTCATTATACATATTTAAATACCAATAGTTTTCTTACCTGAATTGCCATCAAAATTCACGCAAATTTAATCAGATCAGAGACCACCAGATAACCGACAGGCGTATTATGCATGTGTGCGGTGCTCTTGTTGTTTTACGAATAAGGCATTGTAATTTAATCATGATATTGTGATAACCATTATTGATTGTATTGTTTGCACAACGTTTGATAGCACATCGGCACAAATTTGACACAAGGTCACTGTAGAGAACCAGGGTTTCCCAAACATGAAAATCGAGACTTCTATGATAAAACACTGGAAACAAAAACATACAAACAGTACATCATAATCGATACATGCTTTTTTTTAGCTCAGCTGGCTGAAAGTCACCTCAGCTACAGCGATCACTCTTCGTCCGTCGTCTCTCCGGCCGTCTGGCATTTCATCCGTCAGATCTTCCATTAAAAAAGGCACTTATTATAAACGCTGGATCTAGAAATTTCTAACTGAACACCCATATAGGTCCAAAAGAGATCTCCTGTGACCTATAGTCTCCGAGCGCTGGGGCTACAAAATACCCCATTTACCAAATATTTTTTTTCGAATTTGTATGCATTAATTGTTATCTAGTTTTATTAAACCTTCAAATGAAGCGGTCGTCCGTTACATTCAGGGAGGTTCTTTGGAAATCTCCATGGAACCCTGAAGTTAAGCCTTTGTCACCCATCTCCTTTGAGCTATACGCCTAGTAATTAGCCCCAAGAATAATTAAAGTTTGATACAAAAGCTTCTAAGTCACCCATCTCCTTTGAGCTATACGCCTAGTAATTAGCCCCGAGAATAATTAAAGTTTGATACAAATGCTTTGTATCTGAATAAATCATGCATTGAACGCCATGATTCTTTGCATGCCCATTGAACATGGATTTCATCAGTTTCTGCAGACTGGTGGCACCACCTGTATTTTTCGAATTTATACGCTTTTTTTTTACTATTTTTAACTCCGCTGTAGTAATTTCCTTCGTACGTCGTCCGGCCGGCAGTCAGCCGGCCGTCCGTTAACAGGGCACACTTTGATACAGTTGGACCTACGAATCCAACATTTTGCATTCCGTTAATTTCCCCAAAATCTCCTACCATTTCGAAAAATTGGTAACTAGGACTTTCCATCGAGATTGTAAGGTAAAAACTCAATTATCTATTAAAAACGGTTAATCACACTTCAGGACAGCCTAATATCAAAACCATTCTTATGGTAAATGTAATTACCATAAATATTCCCCTACATCTTTCAATGAGGCACACCATAAATTAGGTCTGTATTTTTAATTTATAAGTCATGGGCCCAAACATAATGCACTTTGCGAAAAATCAGGAAAGATATTTACTTATTTATCACGATAACTGCTGAATCTAGAGACTTTTTAACCCTCAGCCTTAGAGGCTGAAGGGCTATTGTCGTCACCCAAGCCGTCCATCCGTCCGTTCGTCTGGCGTGTGTTAACATTTGCTATGTGAGCGGGATATCTCGAAAAGGATTCACCATACGAATTTTCTTTCTTCTGTGCATATGTACATTAATGTGTAATTGGTGCAGCCACTGCAGCTGTAGCCTTGCTCGTGATCTTCACGCCGGCATACTTGGAAGGAACGCCCAAACTAGCCAGCTCGTCTTGAAAGGCTGAAGTGGTCGAGATTGCCTGTAGGATGTCGTTGGCGGACCCGTCAAACCGCTCGAGTCGTCGCAGGCGCACCAGACTACTCTGGATCCTGCAGTGCTGGATTCCTTTACCACCATCTTGGGGGGTCAGCGTATAGGTAGCTGGTTGTCGTATCCTTGGGGATCTTCAGCCACGATCAGACAGTTGACCGGATCAGCTTGTCCACGTACTCAAGGGTAGACTTCCATAGGGGGCAGAGTGTCAGTTCGTGGATCACCGAGGGGATAATGTGATACCGCAGCAGGTGAAGCCTTTGCTGCGGTTTCAGGGGCGCTCTTGTGGTACGCCGAAGCTTCACCTCGAGGTCCTCGATGCACTTAGGGCCGCTGGCTTGTCCTCCACGGAGCTGGGTACCCAGGTATAGGTTTGTTTCACTTGCGCTCAAGGCAGGGACTTGGGTTGCCATCTTTGGTCTTCAGGATGTTCTTAGGGTTGACAAACCACTTCTTTCTCCTGCCATGGACATCAACATGGATAGTGGCGCACTTCACGGCATTCAGGGAGAGGCTGAGAATAGCTAAACATGTCTCAAGATGTGCAAACAACAGCCTAGCACCATTGGGGGGAACTGCACGTTACGGGGTCATCATCGGCGAAGACGAGATGGTAGACTTTGACACAGCCGATGCTGAAGCCGAGCGCTGAGTCGAGACCTTCAACGGCGATGTCGATCACAGCGTTAAATAGCACGGGCGATAATTGATCTCCCTGTCGTACACCTCTGGTCACTCTTGATGGGACTGGAGAATGATCCGTCATCCCGGAGTATTGTTTCTGAGCCCTCGTACAGGTCGTTGATGTAATTCACGAACGGGCTTGGGATCCCACAGCGGAGAGCACCAACCTGGATGGCATCATGGGTGACGGCATCAAAGGCCTTCCTCACATCAACAAAGGCGACAGTCAGCGGCTTTAGGTTCCTCTTAGCTTGTTTCATCATCGTTTGAAGGGAGTGAATGTTATCCGCAATCCCGTCACCTCTCAGAAGGCACGTTCGTTGAGGTTGAACGTGCCGTGCGTCTCCACCCGACGCGCCATTACTCATAGGAACAACCGGCCGACCATGGATCCCATCGTGATGGGCAGGAGTTGCCCGAGCTCAGTTGCATCTTTGACCTTGGGGATCAGCGCCGTAATGCCGAACTTCGGTTGGTTTGGGGGAACGCAGCATCGGAGCCACAGGTTAAATCTTGCTGCCATGTGCTGGACGTTGATATTCTTGAGGTTCTCTTTTGTGATCTTGTCGGGACCGGGGGATCCATTGTTGAGGGACTTTAGTTGCGTGGCAACTGCGTTCTCAGATATTGGTGCAACAATTTCCCAGTGACTGGGATGGCCAATATCCATGGGCTTGGTCGTTCCTGGGTCGCCCTCCATCACGCTCCTCCAGAAGGGCTCCTGTATCGGCAGAGAAACAGAGCATCTCGATCCCAGTTGCCCGTTGATTATGTCACGGGCGCATTGGGTGCGGTTCCTCCTAAACTTTTTCTGGGCAATGGCGTATTCCTACCTCCTCCTGGCGTGGCCTGCGCAGTTGGGTGGTATGCCTGACTGTGGTCTGGTCTTGGATGTATAGGTTATGGGTCATCCCAGCCACTCAATGAAGTCTTTGGTTACGGCATCCCGGATTGATACGTTGTCAGTCAGCCAGATATCCCTCATAGCCTCAGGGTGGACTCCCCTCCGGATGTGGCTATTGACCACGCGATCCATAGTATGTCTCCACAGATCATACACGGGCGATGGGTGGGTGTAGTTGTTGTTAGACGACATCGTTTGGGTTTCCTGTCGTACTCCTCCGGCATGACTTTCGGCTTGGTCACGTCTTGTACTCGAGGCTCCCGGAGCTTTGATTGTTGGCATCGATGGCGTGGCGTCGATCGTTGGAGCACTAGCGGTGGTCCCTTGAGGAGACATCTCTACGACGGGTATCGGAAGAACAGGTGCTTCCCTGGTGCTACCCGAAGACTTACACTCCTCGATGGGGTCGACAACACTCTGTGCGGTGGACGATCCAGTGCCTCTCACTGGTGGTTTCATTCGGCCTTGTTGGGGTCGTTGATGGCTAGATCACTGGTCTTGGCCATGATGTTGACTCTTGCTGGTCTCGTGTTGGATCAGTCCTGCGACTAGCGTTCAAAGGCTGAGACGTACTTTGAGATCGGACCGTGTTGTTGTTGGTCAGAAACAGCAGGTCGTGACTCCCTTAACTGGAGGACAAGGTCCTTATGGGCCTTTCGTTGTCTGTGGCACTTGATTGCCTTGCAAGTGCTAGACGGGTGCGACGCCGCCAAGGCGTCGTTGATCTTGGTGGCCGAAAATCCTAGCACTTGTAACTTGAGCTCATGCACGGCAAGAGCATAACTCTCCTCCTCGTCCCATCGGGCCTTGGATTTTGCTTGGCTGTCTTCGGCTGCCCTGGCATGGTATACGTCCTGGCGCGCTCTCCTTTTGTGGACGGAAAGCCCACGCTTGGCTGTAAAGGAACGAAGGTAGATGTCGCAGATGAATCCGGCGGGGGGGGGGGGAGGGGGGGATGGTCGATTTCATCAGGCATCGTCAGACGAATGGTACTCGCTCGGTTTTGCAGCTCATGCAATGGCACAAACGAATGAACGAACGTGTTGAATAACAACTCCAAACAACAATACGGCCTGTTAAGGACAAAACTGTTTGGACTTATCACTAGTTGCTAAGCCTTTTCCGTACTCCCACCTGGGAGCATAAATCATCCACACTGGAACGCTATAAACTTTTTTACCGAATCTACTTACAGTGGCACCAAGTGAAGGTCTCCGCTCGCTACCCCCCATGATGAAAGGAGGGTAACAGGCTATTAAACACGTTTATTACATGCGACAAGCGCTATAAACGATACATTTTCCCTAGGCCAAGGCTATTGGGATAACATTAAACATTACATTAAATATATAATCCGTAAAACGTAACCCATCCATTGGCATAGAAGGGAGCACTACTACTTGGTTATTTAAGAGTCCTCACCAAAGAGCATTCATCTGGACACCCGCTGTCCCGTCGCGCTGCCGAACTGGCGGAACACTAAACCTCAAAGGCGCACCACTCCGCGACGGCCTGCGTCCTGTAGTGGAGAATCTTGAATCTGGACTTGACCTGGTCTTCGGCGAACATCTGATGGTTGATTAACTTTCGGGAGCAGGTGGCTGGACTCTGTCTGAAGGCACGTTGACTGATGACGTAGGCCTGTCTGCGCTGCTGACGGGTCGGTTTGGATACGTCTACCCGATCAGCACGGTATGGTTTAGCTTCATACCGGCAGATGTGGCCTAGCCATCCTTGGAGGTCCTCCGTCAGGAGACGTCTGGTCTGCGCCCGGTCTTGGTGGGTGATGTCCCTCAGGATTGAAGGAAGGTTCCATGCCTCGAAGTGGTGGTCGAGCACCTTGTCCATCGTGTCTTCCCAAGCCTCCTGGGCTCTTGTGTTGTATTCCAGAGCACCCCTGAAGGTTACTCGGGGGGGGGGGTGCTCGCTGCTTGGTTACTTGACTCTGGGATGGTCTCAGTAGGCGGTTTGGTGTAAGACGTCTCACCCGTATCTTGAGGAGGCGTTTCGTTAGGGACAACAGCAGATTGCCCATCTGGTGTTGGGATGGGACACGGTGGTACCGGTGCCGTGACTCCTTCAGTCTACCCCCGACGCTCAGTGATGTTGTGGAGCGTCTCTTTGTACTTTGCAGATCGTCGCTGGCATTTGATGGCCTCGCGGGTATGATTAGGGAATCGTTCTGCCAAATTGTTGAAGAGTTTAGTGGTGGCGATGTTCTGCCTCATCATCTCATTTTCGTAGAGGACCATAGCATAGACATCCTTTGGATCCCAACGAGACCGGGTCCTTACATGCTCTATGGCTGTGGAGGCATGAAAGGATTAGGCGTGGGCCCGCCGAGCATGCAGAGAGAGGCCAGCCTTGGACTTGAAGGACCGGGGACAGAGCTCACACTGGTGGTCGCTCGATGACGTTGGTAGTTGACCCGGGTCGTCCCTGGTAGATGACCTCCTGGTAGTTGTCCTCCTGGTAGTGGCCGTCCTGGTAGATGAATTTCGACTGGTAGTTTACCTAGTAATAGAGGACCTAGTGGGGGATCTCCTGGTAGAGGATGGCCTGGTAGGTGTACTCCAGGTAGGTGAACTCCGGGTAGGTTACTTGGATCCTGAGTTGACGTTGCTCGGTGGTGGTGGTGGTTCCGGGTTCCCGCTCGAAGCTCTCTGGTGGGTGCACTTCACTGGTCCCCGCGGTGGCTTGGACCGTAGACTAAAATCAGTTGGCTGTGAAGCGTTATCCATGTAGTGGTTGTGTGATTGAAGTTAGTTTCAGCCCGATATCATTTCCGAAAACATTCCTAATAGCAACCCAAATGCGTGCTACATTCTCACACGCTGGATCAACCGGGCCTACTACACAGGGGCACCAACGAGTAGGTCATCACACGCTACCCCCATATAACAAATTTACTCCCGCAGTTCACCCGCGTTCGACTGTCTTTTGTATGTATATTTCCCAGTCAAATTAACAATTATATGGGTTAACCAGCATCTCATCAGGCTGTTTAATTCATTTATTTCACAACGAAAGTCTAGGGAAGCATCCCCGATTTATTCATATATTCATGCAACAGCTGTATACATCAACAGCTGTTCACACTTTACGCATAGGCCTAAATGCCAAATTAAAACACACATTACATACTGATATAGTCACCAACAAGAGATATGTTGGGTCATCCGCCCACAGGCGGAATCGCGGCATTTAGCACAAATACAGATCCTTCTGATGCTCGCAGGCATCGCCATACATACATGCAATTTTTTAGATATATTTAAAGTCCATATGTATACATGAGAAACCTCAAATTTCAACCAATCCAATATAAGATATAAAATCATATATATTAGTTTAAATGTTTATATAGTTGAACGCATATGTCCATATTAAAGACCCACCCAGAGTATACAAAGGGCCCGCAAGATGGCGTAGCTGTCAGTCATTGACTTTTAAATACCTATCAAGACACATCGCCGAAAATCATGAAAAAGGTCATCTTACTTGAATTCTAGGCCATTATCTAGTCTAATTTTTGTCTGACAAACGCATTTTAACTCAAGTAATCAAATGTAACAATTAAAATTATCGTACGTGATATATTTTCTTCAATGTCTGACGATGTTGCTCACCAGCCTGTCAGCTGTCACTGCCGATCACCGGGCACCGCCGGCTTAGAAAGACTGGTTTAAGAAATACATGAACACAGCATGCTGTCCCATCACTTGGTGTTCAGCTGAGCTGTCAATTCAAATTTGCCGCTGCCTAGACATCTGGAAGTCTCATTACAGATAACCATGATGTTACCAGCATGAAGCCGATTGGTTCATTTAGGCTGGTAGCATCATGTAGGGATACAGTTACATATACTCTGACTGCAGCAAACCATGATTTGCGTTTCTACATGAAACTGACTTTACACATTATAAAAAAAACTATGAAATTAAATGAAACTTCACATACACATGAAATGTGACCCAAAGAATATACTAGCAGAAAATTGTATAAAACTGATATACAGTTATTTCAATTTGTACAATTGATTAAAAAGTTAAAAACTTAAACTGTCATACAAATTCCACCAAAATCATAAATGCAGCATTGCTTAATAAGGTACAATGATGAAAGCTTCAGAGTGAATCGATGATGCAGCAATCTAGCTGTGTCCTTAATATGAAGCCAATATGTATCATACTGAGTAATTTAAAGAAGAATTATTATGGCCGAATAAACACACTGCGGTGTCTGTCCAGTGGGTTGACCACATGATGTTACACAAAGGAACAGACTGGCCCACAGTATGGTTCTGCACATATGTAGTTAACAGTACTGTTGAACATATAAAGATATTGTCGGCAATCCCGTCTCCCTGCGAAAGGCCTTCTGGGATGCGCTGAACTTCCCTAGTCGTTCCAGTCTCGTGGCAAGTACGCGGTGGTACAAGCGCCCAATCATTGGCACCATGGTGATGGGTCGGAACGACCCTGGATCTGACGCACCCTTCTCCTTCGGCAACAGGACTGTCACACCTTCCTTGAACTTGGATCGGGGACACCACATCTGAGGTACAGGTTAAATCTTGCACTGATGTCCGTCAGTTCTAGTTCCTTAAGCTTGGCCTTCGTAACCCCGTCTGGCCGGGAGCCCCATTCTTGACCGGAGCTGTCCACGGACTTCCTCGTCGGTAACGGAAGATAGCATCTCCCAAAACGGGCTGGTGGTCGTCGTTACAGGGCATCCGGCCGAGACTTGTTTGGACATGATTCTGGACCAGAACTGGAACTGGTCGGCCAAGCTGACCTGGTCTTCAGCGAACATCTGTTGATTTATCAGCCTCCGGGCGCAGGTGGCGGGACTTCGTTTGAAGGTACCGTTGCGTGTAGCACAAAACATCCCCGAGTTCCACTCACACAACGAATATGTTAAATGAAAAACTGACTCACAAATATAGTACAAAAATATATAATTATTTAAACAAACATTATTGACAATATATACAATACATGAACACAAAGTCTCTAACACATAATAACCAAATCTTGGTGCGGTACAAATGAAGAAATACTTATCTGATGTAAATCAAAGTCACTGGTGCTGGTTCGACGAATTAAAAATGACTCCGGGGTTGCTCTGAGGAGTCATAACGAAAGTTCGTTCATAATCCGTGCACAACCATAATAAAATCCATAACGTCTAAAAAGTCTCCGCCTTATCACAAGGAGACTACATATCATCAGGCCTGGATATCCCTGGATATCAGTTCTTGTTTGCAACCCAATTCAAAATGAAGGGTATTTATAGTGTCTGTGGACCTTAACGCAATATCGATCGATCCACTTTTAAGTCCGGTTCAGGTTGTTTAACCGCTGTTAATGAATGAATGAAAACGTTCTCTTTGTCCGTTTATTTGTTGTTGCCGGAGTTCAATAGGTGACTGTAAGCGACACGGGTCAACGCGTTCCTGTTGTTCCTGGGTCGATGGTTCTAAGGTCCTTCCGTGAGTGCCCTGCCATCGCGTACGGACATACATCACAGTACGTTGAGTGATGACGTAGACCTGTCTGCGCTGATGATGGGTCGGTTTGGTTACGTCGACCCGATCAGCACGGTATGGTTTTGCGTCATACGGGCATTTATGACCTAGCCATCCTTGGAGGTCCTCCGTTAGAAGACTAATCTGATCTGTCTAATCTGTGCCCGGTCTTGGTGGGCGATGTCCCTCAGGTTGGACTGAAGGTTTCTTGTAGGGCCCTGTGCGGGCCGAAAAATTGAACCCGCATCCGCCCAACTTCCTGCCCTGTCAGCCCGTAGCCCGCCCTGCAATCAAAGAAAATAAAATTAGCCCGCCCCGCAGTTACTATGATCCTTTCAGCCCGCATCCGCCCCGCAAAATTTTCTTTCAGTCCGCACCCACCCCGCCCCACATTTTTCAAGTTTCCGGCCCGCAGTCCAGCCCGCAAAATAATTTATAAAAACGTTTTCGGATCCAAAAGTTTACATATCAAAAATATTTTAAAGCACATATATAAGCCATGCTTATTATTAATATATATATAATGTTTGATGATTGGAATGAAAAAAAAATTATTTTAATACGTTTTTGCAATCATTCAAACCATAATTCAAGATATATTTAAAAGACATGGTTGATTGGTAAAATGGATTTAACATATACATAATAATCTAACACACCTTAAATATGTTTTCCTTTTTGAAGGGGGAAATAAACAAACTTCTTGTTTATTGTGTCTGTTTCTACTTCAATTTATAAAAAAAATAGATTTCTTCAAAATATGTGTACCCAAGGTTACACTTTAGAATAGTACTGGCTAATATCAAGCCATCAATTAAACTATTGAGATGTGTTTCTTGTTAAAATCTTTTCAGTCATAATCTACTAAATTGTACCTTATAGCAATCATCAACAAATTAAGCAGTGCCCAAACAGAGATTTGACCAACCTTAGGTTTTGTGGAGTTCTAGGTCAAGTGAGTCACCTACAGAGCCAGCTGTGGTCACACACTATCTATTACAGGATCAAAGGTAATCAAGCCCTTTTTTTTCACTCCCAGTCATGTTATGTAATATGTGAGACCTGACACAAGTGCAGGGTTACAGTCCATATACAACAGGGTTCGTACGCACCTTGAAAACCTTGAAAAGTGCTTGAATTTAGTCATTTCAATTTCAAGGGCTTGAAAAGTGCTTAAAAAGAGAGTGGTTTGGAAAAGTGCTTGAAAAATAAAATTTTGTGAAAGAGTTTGGTGTATGTTGTGTGTATGCATACCTAGTATTTTAATATCGACTTTCGGGCATCTCTACGTCAATCAAATGTATGAAATAGAATTAACCTAATCGTGGATGAATGAGACCGGGCAGTGAAAGTGACGATGTAACAAGTTAACATACGAGGGTAATAACCATGTTTATTATCAAATAGTAAGTGAGCTGCTTTACTGGAAAGATCGTGGAGATTTCCCCCGAGGTACGTATAAAAGCTCTTTAATTGAAAACTCAATCCACGCTAGGCGAGTTCATGTAAGCATTTTCGCAAGATTTATAATTTAAATTTTAAAGTAATACTACAGAGATTATTAATATAGCTATTGAGAAGATCTGTCCAAAGGAAATAATTATCTGGGAACAAACCAGGGGAATATGTGTGAAAAATACATGATGGGAACAATTCGAATCTGAGGGATAATAATAATATAAAACTAATTCGCTCAGTAGAATATGTCGTTTAAATCAAGTTAACTTTACGTTTTACATTGGTAACTCGGCGATAATAATTACCGATAATAATAATTTCGAACCCAGTCCGACTTTGTTTTGGTTAAAGGTTTTTCAGTTTATCCAAGGGTTGCGTGTTTTTTTTTATCTTCGTACCTGCGCATTTCACGTGTACGCGCTGTGATCGTCAGTTGTTAGCTCCATAAGACCACTGATCAGCGAAATACAGTTTACACGCGGGGTCAATCCAATTAAGGATAAATACTGTTTGTCCGAAATAGGTTAAGGTGTTTGGCAGGTACTGATGTATATTCACATACTCTGGCGTCAGTTTGTAAAAGGCTGGGATCCATGGGGGAAATCACATTTTTGTTGCGATGTGATAGCCGTTTGTAAGCGAAGTACGCTGGCAGTTTAAAAGAGTGATCAGCGACATATACAACTTCCAGCATCGCCCCCCTTCCTGCCCTGCATAACGATTGCATAAAGGTCGCCAACAAGAGTTTTTTTTTAAATAAGATTTCACATTTTTAGTTTTAATCAAATGTTGGACATGTTTGAATAGAAATCTGGCTGCGTCTGTGATCGTTAGATAACGACCATCACAGGTGTTGCCCGGCCATTTGTTGACACGTGCGGCCAGTGACTTGGCGGTAAACGGCAGAAACCTCGTGCACGACAAGGTCGTCATATCAAACGTGCTGATACGAAGTTTGACTAGTATTGTTTTGAATAATTTGATAATACTATACCAAAATATCGTATAAGGGTAACATATTTCAGGCTTTTATTTTTTTTTTGCCGTTGAAAACTTGAATGAATATCCCCCACGATCGCCGAAGTGTCAGTTTTTCGGCACCCTTTCTGCCGGAGCATATAATTTGCTAAAGTTTGAGCTAGTCGGCAAATCAGAGATCCCTATTAAATATATTATAGGTTTTAACCCTCGTTATCAGATTAGTTAAATCTGTCAAGGTCATGCCAAAGATGAGTGATCATTTTGAATGTAAAGTTAAAACAATGGGCCGCTGTGTATTAAACCGCGACCGGCTATACCGAAGGGTATTTCAAAAGCGCTTCAATTGCTGTTAGTGTAGATTTCGGCTAAATTTGTTATTTTCTGAGTCATTTCCTTATAACTATTACTTATTTTACATTTCCTAGCCTTTTTTATCACACTATATGGTCCATCTCATTATAAATATTATTTTGCGTTTTGTGTTACAAGCCTTTCGATGTCGGCAACATGCATGGGTGAAGGTGCACTGACCGTCCATAAATTTTGATGTCCTTGAAAATACTTTTCAGGTCCTTGAAAAGTGCTTGAAAAGTGCTTGAAATTTTCCTCATGATAAGTGTACGAACCCTGTACAACATCAGGCCAGATAACTTCATACAAAGGTATGACCAACTTCCATTGAAAGGAAAATTGTAAAAAATCTAGATTTCAGATAAATGATGCATCATCTATTTGTATAACAAATTGACGTTATACCTAGAAAAAACATTTGCATAGTGTTGTTACAGTTGTCAGTCAGTGTAAGGGTTTGACAGGAATAAATTAAAATTTATTTAAATTTATCTTTTTATATTAGTATTTTTACAACACCTGAAAACATTTTATACAAAAATATCATTGTCTTCAAATGATCTGAGCTTTAGTCGTGCTCCATTGTCCGTCGTCCGTCCGTCCGTCTGTTCGTAGATGTGGCACGTTTTGAAACCGTAAGATCTAGGAATCCAAAATTTGGCCGAAAACTGTGTCTTGAGACTTCGTTCCTTTGAGAAATGAAGCAAAAACCTCAATTTTTTTATAAAAGAAACCTATTGTCATACCTCAGGACTGCCTAATGTCAAAACCACTCATCTGTTTTTCCTCATATTTACCATAAATAATCCTCTATATAGTTCCTATGCACATGCCAGAAATTAGGTCTGTATTTTATAGTTTAAAAAAGTTGTGGGCAAAAACATAGTGCATTTTTATAATAATTAGGAAATAAATTTGATCACTTAACACAAAACTCGTTAAAGCTAAGCACTTTTTTCCAGTAACATAACTTTTATTGACCAAAATTAAATTGTATACCCAAAATTAGATCAGAATCTTTTAAAATGTTTAAAATATTAGCAAAAATAAAAAAGTTGGTACCTTAAATTTTGCACTATTTTGACCATGGTACTTTTTTTTCCTGTAGCTGATGTGGATTTAATTTTGAAAGCATGTTTTTGTAAGTATTTCAAATGTTAACACCAAAAAAATATTTGAAACCAGTTGATCAAAAACTGTAGATTTTATCCAAGTTTTAGAGCACCATGTCACATATTGTTTACTTCAAGCTAGTGTTATGCAGTTGTCTATAGCTCAGCTCCCCAGCTTCAGGTCTAAGTTCCTTGAATTTGGCATACATTTAGATGTCTCCAAAATCCCCCATCATACCAAGAAATTGGTCAATATTACTTAATTCCTTCGAGATATTAATGAAAAACTTTCATTTTTCCATTAAAACCCCATTGTTACACTTTAAGACTGCCTAATATCAATACCACTGATCTGACTTTTATACATATTTTTCTATACATTCGTTATGCACATGCCAGAAATGATGTCAGTATTGCGTATTTGTTTTAAGTTATTGGCCCAAATAAAGTGCACTTTTTAAAAAAAATCAAGAAATATATTTAATCTCTTAACAAGAGGATTGCTGAAGCTAGAGATTTTTTGGTCAGGGATGTAATGTTATTTAATTAAGATTCAATTGAATACCAAAAATTAATTTTGAATTTTCAAATTTTATTAGTTATTAGTATAAATATAAAATTAGTACCTTAATTAGCCCAACTTTGACCATGGCACTGATAGCACTGTTGATTTAATTTTCATATCATGCACACATAAGTATTTCAGCTGTGTAGTTTAGAAAGCTGAAAGAAATTGGCCAAAATGTATTAAGGTTTTGATGAGACCATGTCAGAGCCAGGCTCTACCCAGCCCCTCTTCGGTCACCTGTATGTTGACCTTGTTGACCTTTCAGCAAATTATGCACGCTTGAGGCGAGGCATTCACTTGGGCAGCCAGGCAGCTTATGGCCAGCCACAGTTGATCCAGGTGTCCAACCCAACTCATCTAGTAGTTGTTTTGAAAAACAATATAAAACATAACAATAAACAATAAATTAATAACTTCTTATTGGATTTTAATAACAAATTAAAGAAAAATTAATAGAAAAGGAATTTGTTAGTTGATGAGTAACAGGAGATTAATTTGCAGTTACTGATGATGTAAGAATCTTGTATGGATGGATAAAATGTCAATGTCAATGTTATTCCAAATAACACCATGCAGTCACCTAAGGTATTTTTCAGTTCAATTTTAATGATAAAAATTAAATCATATTATTCATTACTAATCATAAGGGATCATATGAAGGAAATAAATGATAGACAGAGATGCAGTAAACGATATTAATCTAGATTCCTACTGTGTCTAGTGTGTAGATTGATGTGAAAGTAGTCCAAAGTGAACACATTACATTTATTTATTTTAAAAAAGCCATAAAACCAGGTACTTAGATCATTATTTAAATTTGTGAATTTTGTATATTGTGGATTCTCAACATTATTGTTTGGCTAAAACTGAATAAATACTAGACATGGTGCAAATGCTTTGCAAATGTATTTGAATACGAACAATGAATATGTAATGCATTTTCTTGCATAAGAATGGGAATTCAGGTAAAAATGAAAGTATTTGGATACCAGTGCAGATACTTTCAAATTGTATTCATGAATGCATTCATGAATATATTCTATAATATTTTTTAATAATCATTTCAGTTAGTTTATTGTAAAAAAAAATCATGATTTTCTTATTATTTTTTTTAATAAAATTATATTGGCACAATTTTTTGTTATTAAATTTTAATAAATAGTTACACTTTTATTATATGTGCTGCTTATAAGTTATATGGCCAAGTCAAAATCTGTGTGACAATAGCACTCCAGTTGTTAATAAAATAAATGAAATCAATCCTCTTCCAAATGAAATCAATTCTCTTCCCTGTCTCCAAAGATACTATCAAAATCATACATAAGCTAAACACAAACACTGATAATACAGCTTATATTTATTACCAATCAAAACCAGCATGTGGCTCATTCCCAAATCATTTTTTATCATATATAACAGCTGAGCGCCGTGACCCATGGGTCCCTTGTTTAAGTATAATTTCATATTCATGTTCTACTGAAATGCCAGATCATCAACCCGTAGACCGCCCCGTCCTACACAGATTTTATTTCGGCCCGCCCCGCACTTTCTTAGATGTAGCCCGCCCCGCACAAAATCCTATGCGGGGGACCGCAGGCTGCGGGTCAAATCCCCCCCCCCCCCGAGCAGGGCCCTATTCTCTGCCTTGAAGTGGTGGTCGAGCACCTTGTCCATCGTATCTTCCCGCAGCACCTGGGTTCTCATGTTTTACTAGAGTGCACCCCGAGTTACTGGAAGGGTACTTGGTACTGGCGTAATTGTCTCGGTAGTCGTGGACGTCTCACCCAAGACACGGGGAGGAGCCTGATCTTGGACTACATCGGACTGCCTGTCCCGGTTGTGGTAGGACACGGTGGTACCGGCCAAACGGCCCCTTCAGTCCGCCCTCGACGCTCGGTGATGTTGCAGAGCGTCTCCTTGTACTTGGCAGATCGACGCTGGCATTTGATGGCCTCGCGGGTCCGACTCGGACATCGTTCTGCCAAGTTGTTGATCAGTTTAGTGGTGGCGATGTTCTGCCTAGTCATCTTATCTTCGTAGACCATAACGTAGATCTCCTCTGGATCCCAGCGAGCCTAGGACCTCACATGCTCCATGGCTGCGGAGGTATGATAGGATTCTGCGTGGGCCCGCCGAGCGTGCAGAGAGAGGCCAGCCTTTGACTTGAAGGACCATTGACAGAGATCACACTAGTAGGCGCTCGCTGACGTTGGTAGGGTTGTCCCTGGTAGATGACCTCTTGGTATTTGTCCTCCTTGTAGTGGCCGGTAGATGATCTCCCACTGGTTGGTGACCTGGTAGGTGACCTGGTAGTAGGGGACCTAGTGGGGGATCTCCTGGTAGAGGACGGCTTGGTAGGTGTACTCCTGGTAGGTGATCTCCTGGTAGGTGACCTGGGTCCTGGGCTGACGTCGGTGGTAGTGGTCGCTCCGGGATCCTGCTCGAAGCTCTCTGGTGGGTACACTTCACTGGTGCCCGCTGTGGCGGGGACCTCTGAATAAAAACATGTGACTTTGAAGCGATGTCCATGCTGGTTGTGTGATTAGTTAGTTTCAGTCCGATATCATCTCCAAAACATATAAATTCAGCCCCATACGTTGCTGCGTGCTACGTTCTCCCACGCTGGATCAACCAGACTTACTACACAGGGGCACCAACGAGTAGGTCATCACGCACTACTTTTAAATTTATTCACATGCGACAGGCGCAATAACAAATAAACAGTACATTCTTCCTGGGCCCTGGCTAAAAGGTAACATAGAACAAATCATGGAATAATGAATAGGATGTTGAATGTAAGCCCATCCACGGGTATAGCAGGGAGCACTACGTGTTATCACAGAGTCCGCACCAGAGAGCGTTCATCAGGGAACCCGGTATGTGGACACGGAGAAGTGAGTCCATATGCGTGCCCCGCCTTCCAGGCAGAGCACAGTCAGGAAGTCCTTCTCCCTCATGGAGAATCCAAACGACGTCAGGTCAGCGAGCAATCCGGCATGCATGACGCCGCGCCAGTTCATCGAGATGCTTGAAAACTTGACGGAACTGGCCGGAACGCCAAACCTCTGGGCGCACCACTCCGCGACGGCCTGCTTCCTGTAGTGTAGTACCTTGTTTTGGTGCGCCTTGGCAATATGGCATTGTCGGCGACTATGGTGACATCAGTAACCCAGCATCCAAGGTCCTCTCGATAGGCGACTATATCTGACTTGCGGATACCGGGGGGGGGGGGGGGCGAAGGGATGCTGGGCTCGCGCACGACGGTAAATTTCTTCCGGGACAGTCGAGAGATGGTGTTGTCGACTATCTGGTCATGATGCTAGACTCGTGGATCATGCGTCCTGGGACACGCCTGGAGAACGTGGCCCAAGGACTCAGTTCGGCCACAGCAATGGCAGTCGATTGTAGATTGTGG